>PVKU01000479.1:0-473584 GCA_004027475.1 Anoura caudifer | reverse complement strand
TTCTATGCAGCAGAAAGAAAGAAGGAGCTCCTACCCTTCGCGACAGCATGGATGGAACTGGAGAGCATTATGCTAAGCGAAATAAGCCAGGAGGTGAAAGACAAATACCATATGATCTCACCTTTAACAGGAACCTAATCAAAAAAACAAACAAACAAGCATAATATAACCAAAGACACTGAAATTGAGAACAAGAGAGAAGAGGGGTAGGAATATCCAGGGAAAAGGGGAAGGGATTAGAGCAACAAGTATGAAAGACATATGGACAAAAGCTAGGGGGGGGGGTAGAAATGGGAGGGAGCTGGGGAGGGCTGGGGCGGAGGGACAGGATGGGAGTAGATAACAGAAAACTGTATAAGAACAACAATTAAAATAAAATTTAATTTAAAAAAAGAGCATTTGAAATAAAGCAATCTTGGATACAAATGAGTCATGAGAAGTGAGTATGTGCTTATTGTAACAATGGATAGATATTGACGATATATACAAGAGGATAAACATCCACTCCTAGATACCTGAAGTTTGCCCAGGATTGGACCTCCTCTCCTGTGTCTCTAACATTTTACCTAAGCTTCAGTCCATTGCTAACAGCTGTTTTCTGCTCAGGGCTTGCCTCATCCCTCATCAACATAGGTAAGGTCAGTTCAGTGATAGGGTGAGGATGGAAATAAAGAGCTAAATGGTGTCCTTTTTAAACCATGTCAAAAACAACCCTGAATCAATATTGCACATCAAAGTGGCATGTCTAAAATCTCCTGGAATCAAGGTGCTTTTGTCAAAGAAGTTGCATAGGTCAAAAAAATAAATAAATAAGTAAAAATTAAAAAAAAAAAAACTATCAAAATGTCAAGAACACATGTAACTCTTCTAGCCCAAACACAAAAAAAGACCGAGACTTCCTAAAATGAATGAGAATTGAAGTTGTCATTGAATGGCGCCAGAGAAGAATAGAGAGTGTGGATATTACTTGGGGGCAGTGGAAGAAGAAAAGAAAAATAAGTCAGCTAAACAATCTTTCGGTCCCTTTTGTTCTTTTATACTTAAATTGATAAAGGACTCACCGGAAATGTGTTTAAATATTCCTTTTATCAAAACTTCTTTTTTTAAGCTTTCACAAAAGTTAGCATTAGCCACTTGACAGAATGGTGAGGGATTTTTTCCAACCATCTTAAAATATGGCTTCCCGGTGAAGTGGCAATTCACATGCATATCAAGCACAGAAATAAAGTGCTTAGTAAGGATTAGACATAATACAATTTTCTGTTAAAGACCAAATCTCATTTTAAGAAAACCTTAATGGTTGCAGGGATAATTTATTTTTTTCAATAATAATATATTTTTAAGTGATTCAGTTAAAGTAAGGATAATCAAGGGCATCACTGTCCTGTCAGAAACAAGGTATATTAGAACAGCAAAAGACCTTTTTTATTTATAATTTCTGAATCTAATAAATAAAGAAAATTCTGGCTCTAACTTAGAGGTTGTTGTTTTGTTTTGTTTTGTTTTGCTTTGCTTTGTTTTGTTTTGTTTTTTTTAACTGCGCCTAGATGTCTATTACATATATTATTTGAAGACTGAAGCTTTGGTCCGGGAAGTATGGTACTTCATGTAGCCTTTAGAGTTGCCCCTGATCCTATGGTATATCATTACTCCAAATGTAAGAAGTAGTTGAGTTCTTTGCATGATGACCATATGAAAAGACTTTATTAACGCATTTAATGTCAACATGAGGTTCCCCTGTTAATATATGTATACAACCCCACATGTACCTAAGGTACTTTCTCTGACCTTGTTTCATCATGATACTGTTTTCTCGAGGTCCCTGAAGATTCCATGTCAGATGCCAGCATGAGCAGGCTCTTGTCATCTCCTTCCTTCAAGACATCTGCGCTCCCTCCTCAGTCTCACCACTGGCAGAGAAGAAAAGTGCATTCCCCGAAATAGGGCAGTCATTATTATCACCATTATATTTTCAGAGGTTGCTTTCACTTACTGTTCTTTATTTTTTCTCAATGTGCATTTCTTCTTGGTTAGCAGTTATTCACATTTCACGTTGAGCCAAGCTGACCCTGCACTGACAGCATATTTTCAAGGTAGCAGGTGATGGAATGGTGCAGTCACATTCACTATTGGAGGGTCACCCTGCCTTAAATCCCGACAACTGAAGTTATGACTCATCCTTCGCTGTGTCAGTTGTGGTGGGTAGATTTGTGATACAATTTTTAAAGTTTAATACAGTCTCTCTGATTGAGAACACTGATAGCATAGCTATGAAAATCTACACACTGACCATTCTGGTTTAAGGAAATCCTGCTGACTCAAGAGCAGATGGTTTAATTGGGCATCCATAATAGTGAGGGGGAAAAAGATAAATATTTGTATTTTTCTTTCAAATCCCTGAAACAAACAATACTTCTGTAAGAAAACTAAATTGCTACTTCATTCAGGCCTGGATTATAAAAAACAAAAGAAATAAAGAATAACAATGTTACCAATTGTCATCTGTTTCTTAAAGCTAGTTAAAGACCTTACATCATTTGAAGAGTCTTGCTTTTCATTTGTTTTTGCTTTCTATCCCAGGATTTTTCTTTCAAACAACAAGAGCTGTGGAAGAATGATGAAATATATTTGTGACATAAAACAGGTGCTAAAAATATAAATAAAGAATACAGGTCATTATGTAGTCACTGGGGAAAAATGATGAGAAAACCATCCTCTTCACCTGTGTTTTTTGACTATACAGCAATGAAAAAAAGATACTTATGTATAGATCTCAAATAAGATAAAATTATGGTGTGGCATATGACATGATATACAATTTTTATTAAAAGCTGAGTCATAGTTTTTCTTTGAAATATTTATCTGAGTAAATAAGGGCATTAAAAAGTTAAGAAGTTTATGACTATGAATTGTACCATACTGAAGAGGTGGAAAAAACAATGACAAACCTAAAGAAAAATTAAATACAGTTAAATGTAGCTCAATACCCTTCTTAATATTTAAGGTAAATATTAAATTTTAAATTATCAGAATAAAATAATAAGTTATTTTACTAATCAAGGAAAAAAGTAGTTATAGTTGCCAAATAAAACTATCTTCTTGAGAAACAAGACTTTGTCTTGTTCATCTTTGAATTATTATCATTTTTCTTTGGCCCTCATAAAACAGAAATTTAAAAATAAGTTAATGAAAATAGCTATATACTTTCTAACACACCACTGAAACAATGACTATGTTTATGATTCAAATAAACATAACAGGATATACAGGGTGGGGCAAAAATTGGCATATGTGTCATTCATATGGAAAATAATACAATCATTAATAAGTAATGACACAAGAATAAACTGTTTTGCATACTCACAACTGTACACCCACTTTTGCCCACCCTGTATATCTTAATATCTACAGTCCTTGTAACCATGTTGAAGTGCCCAAATTTATCTGTATATGCTATTTATATAACACATACTGTAAATTCAGATTAGTTAGCCTCAACTTTAATATGTTTCTAAACAACTTTCTCATTTCTGAAGGACATCAGCTACTTCTAGAGAAATGTATACAACAAGAATTAGATCAAAGTCCTGTTGAAGTTTTCACTATAACTTTCTGACCTAAAGTTAATATAGTTGGCACCTTTAAAGATGGAGTGTGTGTGTGTGTGTGTGTGTGTGTGTGTGTGTGTGTAAATTGATTAGAAGGATAATTTATATTAGTATTAGTGTGGGGGAAATTTTATGTTAAATAGAAAACATGAAATTAAGAGAATGGCAAAGGTTTCTTAGACCTTGTAAAGAAACAATCACAATAGCAATGCAGAAACTGCACAGATTTTACATTATTATAACAATCTGGGAATAGAAAACAGTGGGGGGTTGATAAGTATTATTTAGACTTCAATTAATATGATAGTTCCACTCCTAGTTGCCATGGCAATAGGATTCCTATTATATAATAATATTATGTTAAGGAAAACCACCTGCAAATGAAATAGATAGTATTTAGAGTTAAGGCCGCTTGCTTTCTAGCCCTACCATGGGGAAGAACTGGAGAGAAGTCGGAGATGGATTGTTCTACAAGAAAAGAATGAAGACATTAGGTATTGATTTGAATTATTTACAAAAGAGTAGGAGGTTACAATTAGTCTATATGCTAGAGTTTTGGGGCATGGCACAGCTTGCTGTTTCTCCTAATCACAGTGGTCAAAGGCAGTGAAGGTAATTAATTATGTCATTCCATGTCCAAAACATGTAGCCAATTCTACCCACTGAAACCAATGCTTTCAGGGCAACATGGACTAGTAAGTCACAGTGGTAACAATGTGTTTATTATCTGTGCTAACTGGTGTGTATCAGAGCAGCAGTGCTGGACATATAGTAAAACTGCTGTCCTGTTTTAAATTATCACCCAGAAGAGTTGTGTGCAGCAGAGGAAATGAGGATGGGAGGCAGTAGGGAGCAATTAGTTTTGAGGATTTGAACAAAACTAGGATCTTGAGCAAAATTAGCACATATATTTAATCTTCATTAAATGGTTACATTCACCATGAAACTAGACATATTTAGAGATACTCTGAAGTCATGGTATTTTTTTCTATTTTAGGTATTTTCACTGTGCGTTTTAAGGTATAATTCACTCTTCTGAATTAAAGTGTGCAGCTCATTTACTAGGTTTCATACAATGACTAAAAAGCACTATAAGTCAGACATTGTCAGACACTGTAGTGAGGAAGTGCTACATGTCTTTCGTACATCAGGTGAAATAAGGAAGGGCTCGGAACTCAGGTAGACCTCACTGAAGTCAGAGCTTGACGTTTTACTTCTCAAAATGACTTTTTACCTTTTTGTCCATACAAAATACCATCATTGTCTACTTATCTTACTGTCCAATTTATTACAAAATACATAGATACTATGATGCAAAACATCATACAAAAACATTTGTTACTACAAAAACATTTTTTTTGTATGTAGAATTTTCTTGCCAGCATTCCTAGCCATCATGTGGTACATATTGCTTTTCTCCCTTGAGTGGAGATGCAGAAGGTAGGAGAGGAAGAACTAGAGGCATGTTTACCTGGGCCCTAGAGCCAATAATATTTTGTCATCCACTTTTAGAAAGTAGCTAATCCAACTCCTGACCAAGAATACGTGTGTGTGTGTGTAATGAAGAAACTGAGAACTCCGTTGTTGCCAAAATACCTGTTTAGACCCTCAGATATGTGAAGATTCCAACTGGAGAAGCAACACTTTAAACCTTTAGTAGTTCTTATTCCCAACATTCAATACAAAGACAGTCAAGTGTACAGACCTAAGATCACATGGCACTATTCAGTTGCAAAGTGTATATCTGAGGATTCAGAATGCTTACAATATTCTCTTATATTACTGTAAAAGTAAAAACCAAAAATATATGAATAATCCTAACAGAAAATGTTGAGGCATGTTGGAATAGATATGTAGATGAGGAGAGACTACAAAATCCAGCCAAGCTTTCATGATCTTGCTTTGTTTCAGCCTATCTTTCACTTAAATCTAACAAGTCAGGATCAGCTTGAAAAGTTGAACCAGAAACCCAAAACCATTCTCCAGTGATATCATCAATAATAAAATCCAAAATATGGCAGAGGCATTTGCACTTAACCTTGGCTTTCTTGTCAGTATTCTTTTACATTTATGAAGAGAGACAGAGAGAGAGAGAGAGCAAGTTGTATCAATTAAAAAAAAATGTTCTTAAAAGTAGCCAGGACTCTTCTACCAACAGTAGCAGCATGTATAATAACTTATTTTTGTGATTGTTAGATACTTGGCTTATATTTTAACTTTGTTATTTCATCACATGTGTATGTAGGATAAAAATTCAAATTCATGGGAAAATTTTGAGGTGTCAGCAACATTTTATATGCCTCTTAGCTAATCTTGGTTTCAATTATTTCATTAAAATCATTTATATTATGGAGAAAAGAAAATACTGCTCAGAAGAAGACACTGATTTATTTTACTCATGTATTTAAATAGTCGATCTATCTTACAAAAATTCCTGTTGGTGTGTTTTTATAAATCCCCTAGAGATTGGACAACTATAAAGTCACTCTGTAAAAATGTCTCTCCTTATAAAGCATTATAAAAGCAGCAATATTTGACCCAATAATATCTTCCTACCCACCCACCTCCACGATCTAAGCTCTTTTCTGGGTTGCTTTAGAACTCAAATACTGAAAGGATAGAGGAAATTCATCATCCAACCTGCTATAAGTTGCTTTTTTTTATTCCTTTTAATCATATTTCTTCACATTCTGATTGACCTGCTGTGACCTTACCACTGAAATGAGCAGGTCTTATTCTTTCCTTTCCTCATTCATTAACACATTACTGAAGTCTTCCATTGTCAGAACCCTGACAGCCCGCTGGGGTTCACAATGGTTCTTTTTCCCACTTGGATAACCACGTTGCCCTCCCCTGAACCTATTTTTATTTGTAAGTTGTATGTTGAACATTCTTTCCACTCTCTTTTGATTTTTAAAGCCCTTGTGTTCATCCCATGTCCTGAACAAAAATCTAAAAATGTTTTGTTGCTTAATGATATAAGCTTAATAACATAATGCCAATGGAAAACAAGTTATGGTCAATTCTTTCATGACTTTTAGCCATATAAATTCACTTGCTACGTTTGTTGGCACATCACATGTCAGACTATCATGGGAATATACACTTCTGTGTGTTCACATACGTATGTGTGAAGTGTATAAAGGCATATGTGTACATATTTATACAAATTTGACATCATTATTATTATCCCTATATTACATATATGGGAACTGAGATTCATAGTGATTAACATTTTGTTCAAGATCATAAAAGGAGTTTCAGAGACTGAAACTTAGGTGGAATGACTCCAAACCTAATACTTTTTCTGCAGTAATATTTTCATCTCTTCTACAAAATTCCATAAGAATTTCTTTGGATTTTTTTTCATCTCAATGTTGATTTTTTAATATATTTGAACATATTGTCAACTAATATTGTGGTTCTTGCTCAAGATTACTAATTACCTTTTTTCAATAATTGTCTTTTTCCCCTTTGTGGGCTTTTACCACTTTTTCTTTCCTATTTTTATGTTTTTTCTTTGTTTCTATTTCCATTGTTGACACTACTGCACATGTCCCCTTTCCCCCCCTCTCTGCCTGCTTCCACCCAGCCTCTGCTGGGTCAATTGACTGCACCTCACATCTGTGTTTTCTACAGCGGCCAGTTAAGATTGTTCTGATGCTCTTTTCTGCTCAATGTAATGGCTGTGGCAGTTTGGGGTGGGTTCCAAATAATTGATTATTCTTCTTACTGTGGGCCATGTTTTCCTGTTTCTTATATGCCTGGTAATCTTTGATTGGATATCAGGAACTGTAAAATCTGCATTTTAAGAGCTGGATAGCTTTGTGGGGTTTTTTCCCCCTTTTTTTATTGATGTTTGAATATAATTGTCTCCATTTTCCCACCACCACTTACCCCCACTTTACCCATGACCACCTCCCACCCTCAATCTCACCCCCCTTTGGCTCTGTCCATGGGTCCCTCATTCATGTTCATTTATGTCACTTTCCCTCCCTTCCCATGTTATCTTTGTGTCCATGTAAGTATTCTTGAGCTTTGCTCTAGGATGCGGTTAACTTGCTATGAGACTGCTTGACTGCCTCAGGTCTTTTCCATGACAGGTGGGTTGCAGGCAATACATATCCTGGAGCTAATTATTTCCAGCCCTTCGAGTACTGTTTTCTCCAATTATTTCAAATTGTTTCTTGCTTGACATTGAACATTAAGCAAACTGGAAAAATGATCTAATTCTTAAGTCATTGAGTAGAATTTTCAAAAGGTAGTTTCTTAATATGGGAAATAATTAGCTATAGACCCAGTTTGGTTCTGGTCAAATCATTCTTCCTAAGTTAGCAAAAGAAGTTCAATTTTTTCTATTTAATATTAATTCAGTGATTAAAATTAAATTCTATATTATCCTTGTCTTCATTTAGTCACTTTTCCTTATTTCTCATTATACTCCAATTTCCTCATCTTTAAAGTAATGAAAATAATAATACTCGTTCACACAGGTTTGTTATGAAGAGAAAATGAGAGAAAACATGTGATTTTTTTACCTCTTTCTAGGCCCAGAGCACCTGATAGACTGTTTAACTATTATTAGTCTTGAGTGCATTTGAAATCCTCTACCAAAGCTCAAGGTTCACTGGAGTTTGATTTTGTACCCTCCTCCCCACCTAATTTGTTAGTTTTGATCTCACACACATATTCTTTCATCTCATTCTGTTCTCTATCCACACGAACCTCCATGGCTTCCAAACTTCTGCCCTATTTCTCCCATTATTTCTGGACTTTGAATGTGCTTTCTTTCCTTATCTCCATCCATTCAGATCTGTCTCCCTACTTTTCAGCTCAAGTCATTCTCTCCAAACTCTCTCTGACTGCTCTAGTTTTATTGAACCTACTTCTTCTGGATTCTCACAATACCAAGAGTTCATGTAACACAATTTAGCAATTTAATTTGTCAGTATTTTACACTGCTAATTTTTCATCATGAGATACTTGTCTCTAAATAGATATATTTCTTAATTTTTTTCATAATTCCCATCCTGCCTCTCACTGACATTCTTTACAGATAACTGTTTAAACTATTATTTCAAGTTTCCTCTACTTCTCTAGACAACAGAAAAGTTTATATTTAAGAAACAACTCTTCCTATTTGAAAAACATATATTTGTTATGGGATATTTCATTGCCAATATTCATAAAGCATTTTACATCAGGTTTTAAGAGCATATGTGCAAATTACATGAGTATCCTATATTTAATACAGTTGTTTCTTATTATTCACAGATTTTGTAATTGTGATTTAGCCAACTCATTAAAATTTGTTTGTAACTCAAAACCAATACTTGTGGCACTTTCACAGTTATCCATGGACACACATAAGGCTGGAAATAATTTTAGTCACCCAACTAAGGTCAACAAGGAGGCACCCTGCCTTTTTGATTTAGCTCTCATACTGAAACCAAGTGTCCTTTACTTAGTCTATTTAATGCTTTTATTTTATTTTATTTTTTGCAATTTTGTGCTTTCTGTTGCTGATCTCCTTGTTTAAACTAGCCCCTAGCATAGTGCTAAAGTGATGCCCAGTGTTTCTGAACACATGACAGCTGTGTTGTGCCCTGTGGAAGAGTTTAGAATGAGCCATGTAATAATGGATGAGTTGGAGACATTAATATGAACTCATGTTTAGTTTAATATAGTTACAGATGATTGCATATAGATGATGCAGACACCAGCTAGCATTGTCCGCGTCATTATGGATGAAATAAAACATACACACAAACTACCAAGTCGGCGGAGGAAAAAGGACATCATGGCTTTTCTCTCAAGGGGAGCAAAAGCCACGGCCTCTGCCATGACAGGCCTTTATTTTTATTTCTCTTCACATTACAAAATGATCCTCACTCACCATCCCAAGTTACAACAAAGGAGCCAATGCCCCTAATCACATCACAGAAGAAGGATATTAGCAAATGAAAAGAGAAAAGTTGTTGAGCCGGTTACACTGGTCCTTGCAGGGTTTAGCCTGGATTTTAGGAAGTTACAATAAGCACTTGGCTATCCCAAGCCAGGGTGAGGGAGTTTCAGCAAAAAGCAAGATACAAAGTGGCTTAGGTATATTGCAAACTAATTACCCAAGAGAGACCCTATCTGTGGGTGTGGGTCCTGTGCATCTCTGAGTGGGAGCTGGGCCCACACCATGCAGAAGGGTCTGCCACAATAGATATAGATATGTGTATGTATGTACATGTATGTTTATATGTATACACACACACCCATATATATATATAGATATATAGATATATATATGGGTTAGTATATACATATATGTCCCCTAGCTCTTTCAGCTGAGAGGGTCTAATACACTGCATGAGTGAATGCAACTAGAGCTTAGCTCTTATAGCCTAATAACCTTCTCCAATTAAAACACGCGCACACACACACACACACACACACACACACAATCTAGGATAAATTGTTGGTTCTAAGGAATATATCTTCTTGGTGCAGGAAATATACAAAAACTTATAGAATCTTAGAGAGCTAGAAAGTAAGGAAGTGCTCATTTTTTTTTTTTTTTAAAGGGGTGTGAGTATGTCAAGAGGTAAGTTAATTGAAAGAGCTTTCAGTGACCAAAGCTGGGACAACCTGAGCAAAAAATCAATAAAATTTAAAAAGTAATGTGGAATTATAATCCAAAGTACAAAGGAAATAGATGATCCATGCTGACATAAATAAATGATATAATAAATAAATGAAAGAAAAGGGATCTGTCTCACCTAAGAATCCCAAATAATTTATATACTCACCGCACAAGAAGAAGGACCTTATCTCTACTCCCTCAGTGTGGACTGTGCATAGTGACTTCCTTCCAAAGAGTACAGTGTGGAAAGGGAGAAAGGTGTGACCTTATAGTGGAGAAACCTGGCAATCTTACCTCAGCCAGTAAACACCAACAATGATGAATCATGCCGATCACATACACATACCCATGATGTGATGCGATGGAAATGGCACTTTACAACTGGGTCATTCTCCTCCCAAATACCCATAAACCCAACTTCCTCATGAAAAAAAATATCAGCTGCATTCCAATAGAGGGCAGCTCTATAAAATCCTTTGCCAGTACTCCTCAAAATTGTCAAGGTCATTAAAAGCAAGGAAAGTCCAAGAAACTGTCATAGCCAAGAGGAGATTAAGGGGCAAGTAAATGTAACATGGTCTTTTAAATGTACTCTAGGCATGGAAAAAGACATTAGATAAAAACTAAAAATATCTAAATACTCTATGGACTTTATTTAATATATCAGTATTGGTTCCTTATTTATAGCAAATGTACCATACTAATGCAGGATGTTAATAAGGAAAACTAAGAGAGTAGGTATATTGGAACTCTTTTCCTATCTTTTCAACTTTTCTGTAAAGCTAAAACTGTTCTTTATAAAATTCTATTGAATACTTAAAAAATTAGTAGAGCTTATCCAAGCAAAAATGGAGTGAGTACGGATTCCAGGTAGAGAGGACAATTTGACAACGAAGCAAGAAACGGTAAAGAATGGCAGCGTGTTGTAAGAAGTTCAGGCTGTGGAGCAGGAAGAGTAGAGAGAATGAAAAAAAAAGGAAACAAAGGCAGCCTCTGCCAGTGAGAACTGGACACTGACCTGGCAAAACAGACAGTTGGTGGTGCTCCTTTCTAATCATAAACAATTCACTGAACAGCAACATCAAGAAGGCAATCTCTGATATGGTGGAGCAGGACACAAATAAGACCATGCTGTAATCACGGCTGAGCAGAGAGAAAAAGATCACTACAAACCACAAAATGAACCAAACATCCCCACTAGCACTTGTTTGTTGATTTATTGATGATAGCCCTTCTGGGAGGTGTGAAGTGATATCTCCTTGTGGTTTTAATTTGCATCTCTTTGATGATCAGTGACCTTGAGGTTTTTCATAGGTCTATGGGTCATCTCTATACCCCCTCTGGAGTGTCTGTCTATTCAAGTCCTTTGCCCACTTTTAATGGGATTGTCTTCTTGGTTTTGAGTTGTATAACTTCTTTATATATTTTGGAAATTAAACCTTTATCAGATATATCATTGGCAAATATGTTCTCCCATTCAGTGGGTTCCCTTTTCACTTTGTTGATTTTTGGGGGGAGGGTATGCAGAAGCTAGTCCCATTTGTTTGTTTTTTTCTCCTTTGTTTCCCTTGCCTTAGGAGATATTTCAGTAGAAATATTTCTACACAAGATGTCTGAAATCTGCTGCCTATGTTTTCTGCTAGAATTTTTATGGTTTCACAATTTACATTTAAGATTGCAATCAGAGCCCAGGTGCCCATCAGTAGATGAGTAGATAAAATGCTGTGGTACATTTGCACAATGGAATCCTATGCAGCAATAGAAAACAAAGGACTCTCACCTTTTGCAACACCATGGATGGACCTGGAGATTCTTACGTGAAGTGAAATAAGTCAGTCAGAGAAAAACAAATACCATGTGATCTCACTCATATGTGATAACTAATGAATAAAATAAAATGATGAAATAGAAACAGAGGCATGGATACATGGAACAGACTGACAGAGCTGTCAGAGGGGAAGAGGAGGGGAACTGGATGAAAGAAGGTGAAAGTATCAGTCAAAGAGCATGTATGTATAACTCATGGACACAGACAACAGTGTGGTGATGGTCAGAGGAAGATGGGGCAAGGGTTGGGTAAAAGTGGGCAAAGGGGGAAAAATGAGAACATTTATGATCATGTAAACAATAAAAGTAAAGTGAAAAAAGCATGCTCCTCTCCTAGTCAACAGGGATGACTACTGCTTCTTAACCAATCACAGATTTGCCCATTCCCTCTAACTGGATAAAAGTCATGAAGATACCCAATCAAATGTGTAGCCCACTTCCTGCCAGCAGCCAAAGCTGAGCAAACCTCATATTTTCTCAAGCCCTCTCCCAAATTATCTACCACGCATTTGAATTCTTTAGCCAGTCTCTTCTCACACCCTCTTACTGAGACGTCCTGTTGTTAGTCCTAGGGCATGGTTTTCCTAGCTGTGGCACTAATCTAACGTTGTTTGATCAGGGGCCCTTATCTGGAGGGTATTGACCAGAAGAGACGGACATAGCCAGGACCGTAATTCAGGAGCAGAGGCCACGTTAAACAGCCTGGAATTAGTCCTATAAGCAGTAAGAAAACTTGCTGAAGAATTTTTTGCATAAAATAATATGGTTTAAATTGTATTTAAGTTGTGGATCGCAGGTATGTGGATGATTGTGAGGGATGAATGATAAGGACTAAGGACTACCAGAAGCCATGCCTGAACTGGAGGACAAGGGAAGAATGCATGAGAATGTAATGGATTTGAGTAATATTTATCAGGTAAAATCTGCAGTCTATAGTAAATGGTAAGGAAAGTAATACTGAGAATAAATACCTGATCAAGGATATTGATTATCGGTTAACCACTTTATTATCTCACAACTGACTGCCCCCAACTGGATGCTCACATTGCAGACCTGGATGGGAACAGCAGCATGAGGCCTGAATGGATGAGACACTCACCCATAAAGCACAGAGGAGAGACAATTAAATCCCAACAGTTAGTTACACTGAAATTTAATATATAAAATAAATGACAGTCTTCTGTGGGTAATTAAGAAAACCAGAACATTTAGGAACAATTTCAGTCAGTGACCAATTAGTTGTGTTTATGCAGCAAAGAATGTTCGATTTTTTTTAATCTGGCAGGACGTTCTGTTCTCATGTGAACACCATTTGTCATATTGGAAGATCCGTGGCTTTCCCAAAATAAACGGAAGCAGCTTCCCTAGCAGCTTCATTCAGACCAGTGTAATTTGTCCCAAAATTTAACATTATCAAACACTCTGTATTTATTTGTTTTTCCATAGCTTTTTGCATTTGTTTATTTTTTCCCTGATGCAAGTATATTCATGTCTTTTAGTACAAAAGTTTACTACATACTGCTTTTTTTATGGTATGAACCATCTGAGTGAAATTAAACCCTTTGAAAGAAAAGAAAACCAAAGAAAAAAACATATCTGCAAACAAAGAATGTGTATATCAGAAATAAACAAAAGCTGATATTATAGTGAATAAAAAATTTGTACCACAGAATTGTTTGAGACTGTAAAATTATATATATATAAATTTATATAGTTATATATTTATATAATTCGTATAAATATATATAAAAATCACAAAGTATTTGTCTGCAGGTGGCAGGCTATCAGTAGTGCTGGCTAAACCTTCAAGCAGCTCGAGTGCCTGTTGATGTAGCCGTGGTTCATATCAGCAGGAGCCCCCAACCAAGGTGCTGGAGAGCAAGTAAAGCCTGGAAGTTGTTAGGCATTTTCGACTAAGCAGAGATGAAGGCATAGCCATGCTACATGAAAATCTAAATTAGCTGTGAATTTCATTGACTATTTTGCTGAAAAGTCTGTACTTTTTCTATGCCTGTTACCCTATGCCATCTATTAAATAGGCAAACAGAAAAACTTTAAAGTATTTAATGTTTGTGTAACAGTAGATTTATTGAGAATTTGATAAAATGCTATAGATACTTTCCCTAGAAACTTACACGTAAACTCACCTCTGGCATGTACTTTCAAAGGTCCATAGTTATAAAGGCCATTGTATACACCCCAGGTTCCAGGAACCCCATGTTTTAAAGATCTCTTTTTCAAAAATATACGTGGTTGGCAACTGGCCCTCCTTTGTGTAGTAGAGAAGACCCCTGATGAGGTGATAAGCAGGGCAGACCCTTCTAGAACGAGGCTGCAGGGAGATAAACTGTGCTTGGCTCCACCGTGACAGAAACACTGTACAACAGTCAGAGTGAAGAAAACCAAGCCAGAATATGCTGATTGTGCTACTGAAGCAGTTTACCTCTAAAGCCATTCAGTTAATTGGGAGTTAACTGAGAGAAATATTTTAGTGACTTCCACTGAGTGTAATTAACAATAAGAGAGAGAGATTCTAAATCAGTCTCCGAAAGAAAAGATTTAAAAATAAAAAAACCTAAAAGGGAAAATGAAAACAAAACATTTTAAAATAACTTAAAGAGGGCTCTGGAAAGAATATTGATTTTATCAGAAAAAAAAAAATTTATCCATTCCTCTGTAGTTAATGAAACCAAAACCATGTTTAAAGGGAGCCCAAAAGATCAGCAGGCATATTCTATTGAGACTAGGAAAGGATATATTTGATAGCTTGAAAAGGATTAGAAAGAAATTTATCATTCTGCAGAGGCAGTTTTGGCTAGAGACACATAATTTGAAGAATATATTTAGCCTTGCCTAGTTAATAAACCATTAACGGGAAAGAGTAGCAAAGAGCTTAACTGACCTTCTGGATCTTGTCAGAATCCTGTCAAGGAGGTGACAGTGGCAGAGTGACAGCAAGTTAGCAACAAAATGACAGAGGCTGGCAAGACTGTGATTTTAATGAAATGTATCTTTGAGAAACTGATTTAGAACAGATGTGCTCAGAGTTAGCAGCTAACACTTCAATTTCTATTTTGCTAGCTTCTCCTCTGCAGTTGCCAGTATTCCGGTGGCCAGGTGTTTGCAAATTTGGCAAGGAGGAGGGAAAAGGCGAGGTGTGTATGTGTATTTGTGTGGCTAGGGAGGGACTTTCCCATCTGTCCTTCCCTCCATCCCCCTCGTGTGCCTCTTCAAACCCCTTACTAGCTTGTCAGTGTCATTTTTGCCACATTTGTCCGTGCTGTCACTTGACAAATATTTTATGCATATCCATATTTTGGTATAAAACATTTCTAATGCAGATAATCTCTAAGTTTATATAAATATACACATAATATTTAATTATATTATTTACATGGCATTAACTTCATTTTTATATTTTATTTTTACTGCTGGATTATATAAAATATATAAGTAAACAATATAACAGATGTTATATGTTATTACAATAAATAGAAACAACAAAGATTTGATGAAGATTATATTACAGTGAAGGTCACTAAGAAATTTACAGTTTTCACACCAAAACATTTAGGCCTCAGTGCTGTGGACGGCATGTTTTCTCCCAAATCCACATGTTAAGGCCAAATCCCCAATGTGATGGTGTCCGGAGGTGGGGCCTTTCCAAGGTAATTAGGTCTGGGTGTGGGGCCTTCAAATGGGCTTAGTGCCCTTGAACACGAGTTAGGAGAAGGATCATCTGTCTCTCACACCCATATGAGGATGCAGCAAGTTCATCAGCAAACGGGGACAAAGGCTTTCAGCAGAACGTGGCCATGACACTGTATGTCTGGATGTCTGGAGGCCTCCAGCCTCCAGAACTGTGAGAAAGACAGTTCTGTTGTTTAAGCCACCCAGTCTCTCATTCTGCTAAAGCAGCTCTGACTGACTGACACACTCTGTTGAAAGCCAAGGAGTAAAAAGCTACTACAATCACTGACATAGCCTTTTCAAAGACAGCTGTAGTTCTAGTATTTTATGATTAGTCCTATTATTTAGTATTTAATGAAGGTCTCCAAGACCTTTTGAATCTTATTAACTTCTGCTTGAAAGCAATTCTAACTTCCACATTTTAAACAATCTTTCCTGTGTTGCCTTAAGTATCCATCTCAGAGCCCAACACAGTTACTTGTGTATAACAAGCAACAAATAGCGTTTGCTAAATAAATTATCCCATTGTTCCTATATTATCAGAAATAAATGGTATATGTTTCTTACCCAAGTTGTTAACCTTCCTCCAGCAATAAGACCTATTCAAGGTGCTAGAGGGAGGCTGATGACAGCAGGGTTCCCAAGGCAACATGAGCCATCAGGAAACGGACAGATACAGATTAGCTACAGATGCCAATCAGCTCCTCTCTAACATTTGTAAACAACAGTCCTAGCACCAAAAATATGTTTACATAAAGTTTTATTCCAAACTTCATAAACCATCTAATTTTATTCACGCCTAGAACACCTCCTCAACTCTTTGCTCACTTGTCAAAGGCTTAGCCACTCTGTATCTTAACTTGCCTCTGCTCTTATACCACATACATTTTCCTTTCCCTTGTGATATTTTCTATCCCCACCCTACCACTAATGTACCTTCAGAATTTTTCTATTTGGCTTTATAAAGTCACCAAATTTCCCTACATCCTTCATTCTTTTTTCTTCACAGAAGATTCTCACTCCCTTCTCCGTGCTAGGCACCTGGATTCTCCCTGAAGACCTAGCATTCATTATAGTGTTTTCTAAAGCTCGCTGCTCCAACCTCAAGTTCCCGGTGTCTCAGCACAAGAAGCGGTCAGGAAACAAGAGCAGAGAAATCAGAATTCTTCTCACAATGGCATTCTTCCTTTTCAATCTCATGAAAAAATATTCCTCACATTTTATTCACACTAGCCAGAATTATTTAATTCCACCTAGTGTTAGCAGCCAGGTCAAAAATTTTACATTTCTTAACACCTTTTGCTCTTGCCTCAAAACCTTCACCTACATTTTAATTCTGCTCATTGCCATCAATGACCCATCATTCATGATTTTCACTTATTCAAGCTCCTAAGGTCATAGACATAGCATGTTAAGGATTAGAAGACTTCACAAAAACTTCTGTGTGTTTAAATGTAGAAAGTAACTTGTCTGTTACTTATCTTACAGTTTCCTGAGTTCCCTTTTCTTTGTAATTATTTTATTTAATTCTCTAAATTAGTTATGTGATTTTTAACATTGTGTATTTTGCCCAGATGTTATAAGGAGTAGGAAGCAAAACTGGGCTTAATGTTCCCTATTTCTTTTCTTTCTTTCCTTGCATCTTTTTCCTTCCTTCCTTAAACTTCTCTCTGCAAAGGAGAATTTGAAGCAACTGATAATATTAAGTTTAATAACATAGGAAAAAAGAAGTAAAGCATTTAGAGCAAAGGGAAAATAGAAATAGAATAATAAACAGAAATCATGATAGAACAAAAGCTCCTGTATACATTTTATCTGGTGTCAAAATTTGGTTCTGAACTCTCAGTGGTGAAAGCAAAAGGTGAATAATAACTTCAATGACACCATGAGCTAATCTACTCGTAAGAAATGCATCTTTTGCTGTTAATAAATTATGTGCAACATTTCTCTTGTGGGTCTTCATTACATATTACTCAATATCCTCAACAACACCTGAAACACAACTATGTTATAAAATTTAATACACCTCTATCTTAAACTTTTTCTGACTGAAAGATAAGAAAATAGAGCTACAGTAAATGCAATTCAGAAGATATTCAAAATAAAATAATAATAATTTGATCAAGTTTGATTCAGGATAAATTTCTAACTGATTAGAGCATGTATGTGTGTGTGTGTGTGTACTTATAATTATCCTGGTAAATCCTGAAAAATAAAGGGTTCTTGGAGAGACTGACTCAGGAGCCTTCAGTGGAACTTGAATCTGCAGTTTTCTTTTATTTCCCATTAGCATCCAAAGTGGTTATTAGCAATTATTCCTTGAACCCCTGCAGGAGACTATTCTGTGTGGCATGGGCCCAGCTCCCACTTGGAGATGCACGGGACCCACGCCCACAGATAGGTTCTCCCATGGGGAATCAGGCCTGCAATGTGCCTAGGCCACTTTGAGTATTGCTTTTGCTAAAACTCCCTCACCCTGGATTGAGATAGCAAGTACTTATTGTAACTTCCTAAAATCCATGCTAAACCTTCCTAGGATGAATGTAACCAGTTCGACCATTTTTCCCTTTCTCATTTGCAAATATTCTTCTTCTGTGATGTGATTAGCGGCATTGGCTCCTTTGTTGTCTGTACAAGGTAACCACCTAAAGCAAACCTGTGCATAGTAAATGAGGACTATAATGTGATGTGGGGAGAAACCCAACAAGGTTGGTCATGGCAAGGGCCAAGGCTTTTGCTCCCCTTGAGAGAAAAGCCATGCTGTCCCTTTTCCTCCACTAGACTTGGTAGCCTGTGTGAATGTCTTATTTCATCCATAATGATGCAGATACTGCGGGCCAGTGTCTGCTTCAAACCCCAAATTGAATAACTTATCTGGAGTAATAAATATGCTTCTTATTCTCCATGAAAACTTCCATGAAGCTATTTCTCAACTGTATTTGGATAAAAGTTGGCTGCAGAGAGTGAAAAATTGTAATCTCTAATAAGAATCTAGCTCTGGCTGGTGTAGCTCAGTGGATTGAGTACGGGCTGTGAACCAAAGGGTCATGGTTCGATTCCCAGTCAGGGCACATGGCTAGGTTGAGGGCCAGGTCCCCAGTGGGGGACATGTGAGAGGCAACCACACATTGATGTTTCTCTCCCTCTCTTTCTCCTTCCCTTCCCCTCTTTCTAAAATAAAGAAATAAAATATTTTTAAAATAATTAAAAAAAGAATCTAGAGAGCCAACATTTTGAGTTACTAATTAATAAAAGAAAATAAATGAAGCAGTCCTATTTTAACAATTTGTTGTTTTGTTTTGTTTTGTTTTTTAAGATGAACCACCTAATCAAGTACCTGAGAAGAAGGAGGTTCTGTGGGCAAGGCAAAATATTTTCATAGAAAATAATCCAGATCTAACCCTAATCAAAAACAGGTGGACGACTGTAAAAGTTTTTTGATAAAAAAAAATGGGTGATATAAGAAAAGTCCACACATTTCAGCAACTCTTTTATAAAGGCTTTTAGCCTGAAAAGCTCATAGAACACACAGTACCACCTATCAAAAGCAAAACAAATAATAACAAATGCATATATTTCTATACATATGTACATATATAATTTTAAGCACTGCAGAACTCTAAAATCTCAAAAAATGGAATATAAAACCTGATTCATCCCTTGTCTATGAACTAAATTGGCCCACTTGTGTTTTTTACCCATAACAATTAAATGCTGATGTATTTCAGTTATGATCATCTTGCTTTTAAAGATGTTGATCTCAAAACACTCTCATTTTTCCCAAGTTATTATGTAACAAACTATATTAATATGTTCAATACTACTATAAATTTGTTTTCTTTTTTTTGCTTCTTTTCTTTTGTATTGAGTTTATTGGGGTGACACTGGTTAACAAAATTATACAGGCTTCAGGTGCATAATCCTGTAACACATCATCCGTACACTACATTGTGTGTTCACCACCCCAAGTCAAGTCTCTGCGCAACACCGTTCATCCTCCCTATATACTCTCCTCCACCTCACCTGCCCCCGACACCCTCAGTCACCACACTGTTGTCGGTGTCCGTGAGCGTTTTCTCTTTTTCCTCCCCAATCCCTCTATTCCCCTCCATCCAGACCCCTAACACTGCCCCCCGGAAAGCTGTCAGCCTGCTCCCTACCTATGTGTCTGTCTCTATGTTACCATTAGTTCAGTTTGTTCGTTAGACTCCACATGTAAGTGAAATCATATGGAATTTGTCTTTCTCTGACTGCCTTATTTCACTTAACATAATGCCCTCCAGGTCCATCCGTGCTGTCGCAAAGGGTAAGGTTCCCTTCTTTTTTTTACAGCCAAGTAGTGTTCTGTTGTTTAAATGTACCACAGCTTTTTTATCCACGCATCTACTGATGAGCACATGGGTTGTTTCCATAGCTTGTATATTGTAATTAATGCTGCAGTGAACATGGGGGTGCATATATTCTTGAGAATTAGTGTTTCCAGTTTCTTTGGATAAATTCCCCAAAGTGGGATTGCCAGGTCTTAAAGCTGTTCCATTTTTAATTTTTTTGAGGTAATTCCACTATTTTCTTTCTAATCCATCCATTGTGCTGCTTATGGCATGCGGGATTCCCCTTTTACTCTGAACAATTGCTAAACATGTTTAAATCATGTGTTCATTCACCTTAGCTTTGCCAACACTATAACCATCAAATCAGGTATTTTGAAGAGGAGCTGGCTTCTGTTATCTATTGGCACACACATATATCCCCAAACTTAGTGAGCAACCAAAACCACTGTATTATGCTCACAGGAATTCAAAGAGGAATTCAGAGGGGATGGCTGGTCACTGCTACACCATGTCAGGGGCCTCAGGGGCGGCAAGGCTGGGAGACGGGAAGGATAACTAACTGGCCGAGGGCAGGAATCAGACAGGTGCTTCTTCTCTCACCTGTCTGGCTGGGGTGACCCAAAGGGTCAACATTTGGCTTAATTGCAGCAAGGTTCAATGTAGATTGAATTTTCCCATGGTGGTTCAGGGTTCCAAGAGTGAGTATTCCAACAGCTGGGGTGGAAGTGGCATGGTCCCTGTGACCTGACCTGGGGACTTCACACAGCATCACTTCTTTAAAAGCACTGCAGAGTGTATGAGCTGATTCAGTGCCAGAAAAATAATTGTTACAGAATATAAGGAGGTGGAAAATTAGACATAATAAGCATAATTGTCAAAGTTATATTTCAAATTATCATTCAAAATAATCATGTCCTGCTCATGTTTTCAAATGTAGTTTCATAAAATGTTTTAAAAATTCAGGCAAATATGCATAAATACATAATAACATGCTGAAAAACCATATATACAACATCCAGCCCTTTAAAATCTTAACATATGTTTATATTTGCTTTAGACATACTTTTTAAAACACTGAAAAGAATGGATAGAATTGCATCTTATGTAAATTTTAACACTCTTCTTACCTTCCCAAAATTAACGAGTACAATGATTTGGAGTCTATTATTACATATTTTTAAAACCTGTTATTATATATGCATACAGCCATAAAAATAATGTTTTGTACCATTTTGAACTTTAAATACACAAAAATAATTTAAACATTTTCTCTGTACCAGATACTGTTCTAAACATTTCACATTTTCAATTTAGGTAAAATAATCATAGTCCTATGACTAGAAAAATATCACACATACTCCTCTCTGTTATACATGAAAAAATATAAATTAGAGACATTTGCAAAGAACTGGGAAGGTCTGAGATTTCACCTTACTTACAAGCTAACAAGTTAACTGCCAAAGATTCATAGATAATTGTCGGAGACAGGCGTCTCCTGGGTTAGACCAAAGATAATTTACTGCTCATAGTACTAGCAGTGTCCAGCACATTAGCACTTATTACACTGGCTCCCTAAATCCAGTTCCCCCAGGTCTTCACAAAGAGGGTCAGATGATACCTGCATACGTAGTGGATTGCATTATACAAGGGCAGGGCGGTGAGCTTAAAGGTCTTTTACCATGTTGTAAGCATGCCTGCCCCTTGCTCCACAGGAAGACACTATCTCTATCCTCAAAGGCTGTTTACTCTACAAATACCCTTGAAAAAAATAAGTAACACTAAGCAAAGTGCCTCGCTCACAAGATTTGCAGAAATGCAAGAGAGCCATGGGGAGCTGTCTCCCAGCTAGATAAAGTAGCTTGCTCCAGGCACAGAATTGTAATGTTGTAACAGGTTTAAAACACAAGAGAATGATGTGGTGACCCATGCTCTTGACTACTTTGTTATCCAACCTCTTCATTGGTAAATAAAAATTCCTGTTTTTCAAAATACTGTCCAATATTAAAATGTCTTCTTTCCTTCTAGCCTGATATGTGTGAAATGATAACCTAATTAGTGAGATTTGTGATGAGTTTGAGAAAAATATGTCTATTGGCCATTTAGTTTTCCTTTACTTTGCACTGATCCTATGATTTGCAATTTATTGCTCTTTACTTATTTCTTTGGTCCTTAATTGATCTATAGAAATTTTTATAAATTCTAGAAAGTGAAACCACATTGTTTGTGTTCTTTGGAAAAAGTTTTTCCTGTGTATAGCTTATCCTTTTGTTTATAGGATCTCATGTTTCATAAATAGAAATAAATGTAAAAAATATTTTATTAATAGTCAGCAAGTTAATGTTTCCTTTTATGACTTGTGCTTTCTCTCTCTTTCTATAGAATTTATTTTTAAAAAATAATTTGTTTTTTCAAGTCTATAAACTTACATTTTAGATGTTTCTTCTAAATACTTAAATTTGTTTGCTTTCCTAATGTAGTTCTCCAGTCTTCACTGATTTGTGTTAGGGATGACTATTTTGTTCTTGTACATCAAAAACTGCCTAAATATTTACTTTAAATTATTCTAAACTTAATACACCATGAATGACAACTTATCTTAGTGGTAGCTGTTAGTCATGATTCAAAAATAGAAGAGATGAAAAAGAAGGAGGGCCTTTAGGATAAATTCTAAGCCCTAAACAGAGTTTCTAAACATGCTTCCATTTGTCAGCTATTAAAAGACATATGCCAAGGGAATAAAAAGTGATTATACAGTAAGAAAAGTAACTGAAAATTAGATAAAATAAATAGTTACAATGTAAAGTTTTATGATTTATTTATACATATGTGGCAATCTTTCAAAACAAACAAAAAAAGTAAGCCACTAGAAACTCCATTCAAATGTTAAATTAAGTGTAAGAGTTTTCATGTAATACATAGTGTAAATATCATAATTTTCTATGCCCATGCTGTTTGATCTTTTTATCAAAAGAAATTCAAAATTAATAGCAACAAGTCTAAAATTAAAAATTTATGTGTCACGAGATCATTTAGTTGTTTTTTTTTTTCTTACAAACTTATAAGCTAGCAAAGACAACATGTACATGCTAACCTTTTCATTTTGATTTGCTTTGACTTGACTCTTACAATCCAGGAATCCATGCCATTCTTTTTCTTCTTTTAAGTGAATCATCTGCATTGAATATGACGGCTTATAAAGCAGCAGACACCAGCTAATTATGCCTCGATTTGGCTATATGTGACAATATCATTCCTATGCTATTTCTTTCCTGGGATGTTACACTAACTTTAGCCTTTACTTTTTTAAGTTTTCATTTATTTATTTTTAGAGGGAAGGGAAGAGATGGAGAGCGAGAGGAAGAGGAACATCGATGTGAGAGAGAAACACTGCTACCTTGCCTCTCGCAAGCTCCTGAGCCAGGGTTGAACCTGCAACCCAGGAATGTGCCCAGACTGGGAATCAAACTGGGGACCTTGTACTTTCAGGAACGACACCCAACAAACTCAGCAACACTAATCAGGGCAAGTTTTCATTTTTTAGAAGAAAAGAAAAGTGGTAACCATCTTATAATAATAACCTGGAATTAAAATCATTATGTTTGAGGTGCTTTGTCTTTTCAAATTTAAGAATAGATTAGGAATCTAAAATGCCATTATTTTAGTCTGTAAAAATAGATAATTTATGTGTGGCTGTAGGGATTATAAATTATTTTTGTTTTATTTTCATGTTTTTTAGCATTTTTAGATTTTAACAGTTGTTAATATTATTTCAATAAATCTGGTAATATTAGTGGAAGAAATATATCTGGTTTGAAATATAAATGTTGATTAATTTATTCATTACTTATGCCAGAGAGCAGTATAGAGTTGAACTTGAAATAATAAGGGAGTTAGGAACACTATGTCCTGTGCAGTCAAAAATCTGCACATAACTTCTGACTTTCCTGAAACTTGACTGCACACCCACCTTCGTATAGTGGGGACTGGCTCTAGGACCCCACTGGGTACCAAAAATACACAGATGCTCGAGTCCTTTATATAAAATGGTGTAGTACAATGCACACACTTGTCCCTCCACATCTGCAACTAGTTGAATCCATGAACTCCAAACTAGGGGATACGGAGGGCAAACTGTATATTAATTGAAAATAATGCATGCATAGTAGATACTTCAAACCTAGATTGTTCAAGGGTCAACTTAACTCTGTCAATCTTATGACATGACAGAAAAATATAGGAGACACGCTCTTTAAATTTAATTTTCAGAATGAAAGATGTTTTCAAGAAAATGTTAAAACTCTAATAAAAAGCATAGAAAATACTTTAGCAATGGAGAGATATAACATTTAATAAAGATATAATTTCACATGGAAAAAATAGTAATTTCCTCAAGTTTATCTACAAATCCAATGTTGTCGCAGTCAAAATTGCAGCTGAAACACATATTGTTCCTTGTAAAACACATGAAAAAGTCTATGAAGAGCTAATTCAACTTAAAAAAAAGAAAAGAATAACAGAGACTAACAGAGACAAATTGTTTATACCAGATACCAAGCCATAATTCAAAAGCCAGACCAATCATCGGAGACAGTGAGAAATATCATGTGAAGAAATGAATGGAACAGGATATTGAATTCTGACTGATATGTAGTTGGTATATTTGAAATGATGATACGGTAATTATGATAACATAGAGCAATGGGAAATTGTAATTGCTTAGTAGACTGACATTGGGAGGACTAACTTACTCTCTGGAGAAAATATTCTTTAATGTGTGTAGTATGCAAAGGAACACTGCACATGTAATAAAGCATGTAAAGCTTTTATAGAAAAATAAGGAAAGACAGTAGAGGAACCTCCTCTAGAGGGAAGATAGATTTATTCTCAAAGGCCCAAAGCACAAAATCTCTGGCAAAAACAGGATTTGAATCAAAATTAAGAATTTTGTTCAATCACAAGTTCAAAAATAGATTAAAAAATAAGATATAATATTTACATCTAAAACTGATGAGATTAATATATAAAATATACAAACTACTCCCCACCCCATAACTAAGAGAATTATTGATAATTCAGTTGAAAATAGGAGCAAAATAGATAAACAGGAATTTCAGAGAAGAACTAAACAGGGAATAAAGTAAGTGAAGGGATGCACAACCTCATATGTCATCAGCATAATAAAAATTAACAATGGAAAAGTATTTTATCAGATCCTCCAAGTGTATGCTTAGTAATTTTTTAACTTTAAAAGATAATAAAAATTTATTTTGGATTTTTAAACCATTCCAAGGAATAGCATCATGAGATGTAAAACAATGAAATGGAGAGAAATCCTAAGAATTTCCAAAGTAAATGCGGGTCATGTACAACCCTCAGAACCTGAAAGGTGTGTGATGTCTCAACAATGGAAGCTAGAAGACAATAGAGCAATGCCTTCAGAACTCTGAGGGTAAATGATTTCCAATCTAGAGTCAGTCATGCTATCAATCAAATGAGAGGCTAGAGTAAAGACATTTTCAGGTAAACAAGGTCTCAAATAACTTACCTCCCAGTCACCTTTTCTCAGGAAATTATCCACCCAAAGAACAGAAGCCAACTAAGAGGGTAAAGTGGGGTGCAGGGTGTAGGGGGTGCCATGGAAGAAGGTGACAGAAAGCTCACAAGTAACAGTATTGGTGTTGCTAGCAAAGAACAACAGTCTAGTCAGGAGCTGCAGGCTGGAGGCTTGAAAGGGCTGTCTGCAAAATAAACAAACAAATAAAACAGGTCAATTGCTGAATGATGTTGAAATACTTTTCTACACTGCATAATGATGTTTTGGGACTGCCTGCCAGGGGTGCCCGTCTCTGGGACACAATGGGAGAAGAGTTGTCTTGGGCGGTACATTGAATACATTGCCACTCATAATCACAGAAAATCTCATAATGTTTTAAGTAAATTTACAATTTTGTGTTGGGCCGCATTCATAGCCATCCTGGGACACGTGAGGCCTGCAGGCAGCAGGTTGGATACCCCTGGAACGGTGATCACATAAGATTCTGATGGAGCTGACAGTTCCTATCCACCTGTGATGTTCTTTGCTCATGTGTTTGCAGTGATGCTGGTGTAAAAAACCTACTGTGCAGCTTGTCATATAAAAGTACAACACGTGCAATTATAGTAGTAGGCTATACCATCTAGGTTAACGCAAATGCACAACACAATCGTCTAACAACAGATATTCATTCTGTCAAGGATTTGGGGAAATAATTTATATTCAGTACATATAAAACAAAACAAAGGAAAAGAAAGGGGCAGTTGTTAACTCCCAAGAAAATTAGAAATCGACCCTGGCCCATGTGGCTCAGTGGGTTGGGCATCATTCCACAAAGCGAAAGGCTGGCAGTTCTATTACTGGTCAGAGCACATGCTCAGGTCATAGACCAAGCCCCTGGTTGGGGGCGTGAGTGCAAGAGGCAGCCAATCCATGTTTCTCTCATGCATAAATGTTTCTCTCCCTTTCTTTCTCCCTTCCCTTCTCTCTAAAAATAAAGTAATAAGACATTTTTTTAAATTAAAAGGAAATTAAAAGCTGTATAAGAAACTATAATCATAATATAGTAGTTCCCCCCACCCCTTATTTGTGGTTTCATTTTCTGAGGTTTAAATTGTCTGTGGTCAATTGTAATTTGAAATATTAAATGAAAAATTCCAAAAATAAACAATTCATAAGGTTTAAGTAGAAAAAAAAGTATTTTATATCCATAAAATAGGAAAGTAATTTCACTTTGCATTGGCAACAATATGGATGGTCAAGAATTCCTGGGTGGTAATTGGGGGTACAAATTGTTACATCTCTTTAGCAAGGCATCTGGAAGACAGTACTGAAATTTAGTATATGTGCATCTTAAGGCTTAGAAGTATGCATTTTTGGTATATAACCAAAAATTCTGACTGGGCTTGGGATGGGAACTCTCCTGTGAGAATTTATTCCAGCAGGCTATCCAGCAGAACAAAGTCTGGCATTTTACTAAAATTCTTGCATGACATTCACCCCTGGTCGGGGCATAAAACATATGGCTTAACAGTGTTGCTTGGCAACCATGAGTCTCAGGACATTAGGAGTAAATTGTACCAGCTTGCCACATGGCTAGTGATAATAGTGAGATTCAATGATTTGAATATCTTAGTGAAGTGACCCCCTGGAGAGCTCTGAGGTAAAGTCTGCTTAGGTAGTTTCCCTATTCGCCCCTTATTGGTTGGAATACATTTTCGTGGTCTATAGTTTTCCATGTTTTATAGAGGAGTTCATGAGCACTATATTCCATGTATGTGTACATATCGCAAAATATGTCTATTGCCAAAAACTTTTGTAGAATTTGTGCCATTGCCTTCTGACATTGAATGTTGCTGTAGAGATTTTTCCTTCTTGTATGTGATGTGATCTTTTGGCCCAGATGCCCCCACAGAAATCTTTAAAGTCCAGCAAGATTAATCAGGTATGAAACAGTGTGGAACACACCTGGGCCAACTTTTTATAAGACTTAATATGAAGAAAGCTTTTTTCTATAGCCTTCAATATGCTTTCCAATTTTTCTTTCAGTTATGTTTACTCAAACTTCCTTTTTCTTCCATATCTATTATTCCCCTCACTTCATTTTGCTTCATTTTCTCATGTCTATATTATATGCCCCTGTTTACAACATAGTCATTTTTATTTATTCAAATTCTAACATGAGTTTGTTACTGTTTTTTCATTTATTCTAACTTACCACAGATAACTTTTATCTCTGTCTGGGCCTTATTACCTTTGCTTTTAGGCCTTGTCACCAAAAATGATGTCTGACCCACAGAATGGATAAAGTTGTACTTAGAAAATTTAAGATGATTACTGAGGATGATTAATGAAAAAAGTACCTAATTTCCATGCCATGGATCTTACCTATGGAAAAAAAAATGTACTCCATGGACAAAAAAAAATAACAGACCATGATTGAAACACAACAATGAGATCCCATTTGGAATGCCTCTGAAGCTCAGCATCACTGGGTCTCTCCCAAATCCAGAAGAAGATGATGGAAAACATGACCTTTCTTCTTTGTTTAAGGCTGAATAGTATTCCACTGTTTAAATGTCCCATAGTTGTTTTAGCCACTCATCTATTAATGGACACTTGGGTTGCTTCCACACCTTGGCAATTGTAAATAGTGCTGCAATGAACACAAGGGTGTTTATGTTCTCTCAAACTAGTGTTTCAGATTCCTTTGTATATATTCCCAGAAGTGGGATAACTGGGTCAAAAGGCAGATGTATTTTTAATTTCTTGAGCTATCTCCATACTCCTTTCCACAGTGGCTGTACCAATCTGCATTCCCACCAACAGTGCACAAGGGTTCCCTTTTCTCTACATCCTCACTAGCACTAGTTGCTTGTTGATTTATTGATGATGGGCATTCTGACAGGTGTTATATGGTATCTCATTGTGGTTTTAGTTTCCATCTTTCTGATGATTAGTGATGTTGAACATCTTTTCATATGCCTATTGGTCATCTGTATGTTCTCCTTGGAGAAGTGCCTATTCAGGTCCTTTGCCTATTTTTAATTGGATTGTTTGTTTTTTTTAATGTTGAGTTTTATAAATTCTTTATAAATTTGGGGCATTAACCTTTTGTCAGAGTATCATTGGGAAATATGTTTTCCCACTCAGTGGGTTATCTTTTCATATTGTTGATGGTTTGCTTTACTGTGCAAATCCTTTTCAGTTTGATATATTCCAATTTCTTTATTTTTTGTTGTTGTTGTTTCTCTTGCCAGGGGAGATATATTTGATAAAAAAATTGCTACAAGCAACGTCCAAGATTTTGCTGCCTATGTTTTCTTCTAGGATTTTTATGCTTTTGGGTCTAATATTTGAGTCTTTGATCCATTTTGAATTTATTCTTGTGGGTGATGTGTTATACTTTGCAACAGTATGGATGGACCTAGACAGTATTATCCTAAGTAAAATAGGTCAGTCTGAGAAAGACAAATACCATATGATTTCACTCATATATGGAATCTAATGAACAAACTGAACTGAGAAGGAAAATGGGGACAGACTCATAGACAGAGAGCAGGATGACAGCTAGTGGGGGGAGGGTGGGAGTGGAGGGTTGAACAAAAAGGACAAAGGACTCATGGACAACACTGTGATGATTGATGGGGGAAAGGGAATATAAGACGACTAATGGGTAATGGAAAAATACAATAAAGATGAAATAAAATACAAAAAGAAAAGAAAACGTGACCTGAGATGTATGGACACACAACTTGAAAGAAGTAGTCAATGAATTGATTCTAGGTAGCACTGGAACAGACGTAGAAAAGACTTGTCAATCTACTCATCTGCTACATGATGCCTGTGTTAGAAAAGTCAGAGTGCTGAAGAAGCTCGTTTGAACTGGGAAAAACTCATGGACCTTCATGGTGCAAGTAGCAGTTCTATAAAAGCTACTAGGTATTAAAATTTAATAAACTGACAGATATGAGCTCCTAGTCCAAGAATCTGCTTAAAATTCAGACTTTTAATGGTGACAGAAATCCCATTTTTTAAAAAAATAAACTATGGTGGGCCCACCATAGACTGATGGCCTTATGAGGAGAAGAGTCAGAGACGGAGACAGACAAAACTGCGTGTTATGACAAAGATCAAAGCGATGAGTACACAAGACGAGGAACACCAAGGCTAGCCAGCGACACCAGAAGGTAAGAGAAAGGCATGGGGCAGTTCCTCCTCCAGTGCCTTCAGAAAAACTGTGGACTTCTAGGCTCAATAGCCGTGAGAGAATAAATTCATTATTGTTTCAAGTCATCCAATTTGCCTGGTTTTTTGACAGCCCTAGAAAATTAATGATGAGTATCATGATTACTTTGTTTGGAGAACTGCCAACCTGCTATCACATAAAATCGATATTTATGGTTTGACAAAGCTGTACATGCTTCATTTGCTTGGTGATTCCTTAATAATAAGAAACTATTTCATGAACTATTTTATAAATATTAATTAAAATTAAATCACTATTATTTATATATATTAGATTGAAGATATAATCAAAGTGTTATTTAGAATAAAATCTGTAGAGATATAAACTTGTATTTCACTTATTATTGCTAGATGAATTTATATTATATTGATATTTACTTGAAATACCTAAATGTTTTTTCAAGCAGGTAACATGTTATTAGAGAAACCCAATTCAACTGCAGGGTGATCTGAAGGAAGGATATAGGGGTTTTTGTACGGAACCTGAGAATAAGAAGTAACATTGAGCCTTCCATGGAAACAGACCTGGGAAGAAGACAAACAGTAACCACATCATATACTTTCGCTTAATTTCCCCCTTTTTTCTGACAGGTCGATAAAGAGAAATATTGGTGATATTTCTGTCATTTCTGCTTTTCTCCACTTACCTGTTTGACTTTGACAAGCTTAGTGTTTTCTGCTGATTCAGCCATTGTGCATTGTCCTGCTGCCCACCCCCAAAACCGTCATCTCAGCTCTGTGTCTACTTGACCTTTTAGGGCCTGCGCCCAGATCTTGAAACTTAGCGTCGATGATTTAAATCACAACTCCATGGTTATGGAAAGGGCAGGGCTTTTCAGAAAGGGGTGTGAGAGCAAGAAATAAATTTCTAACACAAAATATTAAAGCTTCATAGATTTAACATTATTATTATTTTATTAAAAGCTCATTAGGATAAGCTTATCAAACTTTATTTTTATTTATTTAATTTTAAATTTAAGTATCAAAATCTGAGTAGTGCTTCCTGTTTGAATAAATAACTGTAGTTATATAATATATATAACTATATAATTACTTTTCTCACTAGAAAAGTAATTGAGATTTGAAATCAGAAACCCTAGAGACCAAGCCCACTGCCACTCACTAGTCACGTGATCCTGGGAAAGGCATGTAACATCTCTCATCCTCACAGTTATGACTTGTGAAATCTAAGTAAAAATAAGAATACCTCAATTAGTTAATGTAGACAGAAAAGTTCATGTATAGGAAAAGACCTACAAAACTAAGTGCTGTGTATGCTGAATCTGATGCCGTATTACTTTGCTGTAATCCCTAGTCCAGCTTGAGTACAGTCTGTGATTGGTGAGTGCCTGGATAACAACTGTCCTTTGGCCAATGCTGGACTGTATTATAACTTTCTTTCTGCTACTGTCATATATGAAATTGGTTAAGATTGTTTTAGCTGCCTGTAACAAAAATGACTTATTTAAATAATCATGGAAAGCGCCTAATTTAATTATGGCACCCAAGTCCTGTCCCCAAGTATCAGAATGAGCAGGATCCATGCCACCCACCAGAGACCCTGACATATTCATTGCCACTAGGGACTAATGTTCCATGAGCACAGTCATACATCTCCTGTGGTTCACTGTTCACATAGTTTCAAATCCAAGGCAAATGGGATTTGCCCACTTTTAGTAAAATGTCTAACCTTGAGTCTGTCCACATCACATACTGAAAATATAGTTCCTAAGGCCCCACCCTGGTATATTGGTGGCAGGTTCCAGAAGGTACAATCAATATGAGGCAGCGTATTAACTCAAGACGTATCTGCTATAATTGAGCAACAATCATTTTTGTCATCCAACTATATAAATGGCATTTTACCCATAGCCAATATTTCTTTCTATCTTAAAATTCATTTATCATAGAGAATTTGCCTATATGTGTATATACATATCCTTTTTCCTTGGTTCCATAAATTCACTCATCTCTGTACCATTCTGGGTATGGCTTAATTATATTTTATATTTATTGGTTATATTTCTCTATCTCAATAGACAGACACTGTCCCAACCAGAGTTCAAGCAACAAACTGGACCCTAAAAATGAAATTCAAATCTAAATTCTTGGGAGCAAGTCAGGAAAAGATCCTGACTTGACCCACTCTGGGTTAAGTGTCTGTTTATCTGGTGCTGGGAGACAAGGCACACCACCGGCTGTTACAGCAGTGCTGCCGGAGCGGCCATAAAAGGTGGGGGATGTTTAAGACTCTTAGTACTCCATAGAGTAATAATATATTTGCCAAGAAAAACTATCTCTTTGCCTCAAGCATCTTTAAATTCATCCTACAAATTTATGTCAGAAAAGTTTTTTTCCAAAGATCGAGCTCTTGCCCAGAAACCTTCAATTCTCTGAACCTGCTCAGTTCCAAATCCCAGTCAATATTTTAAATAATACCTGGAATGTGCTCCTATCTGATCTCTCTGGTTTCTTGTCTGTTTCCCAGATGCCCATTCTGTGTGGGAAAAATGTGACCTTTAAAGTGTTATCTGTTCTAATGACTTGGCTTGTCAGTGCATGAAGGACTTCCTCCAGATAAATTGAATCTCTTCTTTCTTTCTTTTTTTAATAAAATATGTTTATTTATTTTAGAGAGAGAGGAAGTAGGGAAGAAAGAGAGAGAGAGAGAGAGAGAGATTGTTTGCCTCCCATACATGTCCTGACTGGGGATCAAACTTACAACCTAGATATGTGTGCTGAGGTAGAATCAAACCCCTCCCTTTTGGTGTATGGGGTGACACTCCAACCAACTGAGCCCCATAAGCCAGGGTGAACCTCTTCTTTTTCTTATTACCATGGTTTTGCTGATCTCATTGTTTCACTGTAGCATAGCACCCTGTCATCCAGACCAGCCAGCTTAGGAAAAAACACCTTATCTTTCATGGCATGATTTCTTGTACCCTCTTCATGACAAAATCTGGGGAAAAATCTCTTCTTAATATAAGAAGTCACTGCAAATTTTCTGTAATTCTCCTCTATTACATACCACTTTCTGACACAGGTATGTTTTTAATAGTTTTCATCATGATTTCTCTTCCTCATCGTCAAAAAAGAGAGAAGAATAAAGAAACAGAAACAAGAAGGAAAGAAAGGGAAGGAAGGATGAGAGGGAAGGAGGGAGGGAAGAAGGAAGGGGGGAGTGAGAGAGTGAGGGAGGGAGGAGGGAAGGAGGGAGGGAAATAAGAAGTGTTTTAAACTCTTTGAGGACACCCCCTGAAGAGATTGTCTGAGTCATTTCTCTTCTTAAGATCATCAGAATACACAGAGGGTGTAGGTAAAAACAAGGGTTCTTATAATATTAAGAGGGAATAGTTTTCAGGGAAGCCCACCAATAATATGAGCCCTGCTTTGGGAATTCACACACACAATGTACAGCAGAGAAACAAGGTCCTTTCATTAATTCCCCATAAAAAATTTTTTGCTCAAGTTGCATTGATACATAACCAATAAATTCAATTTTCTTCCTCAATGCATACCCTAAAGATCCTCCTTTCTTCTAACAAATGCACTAAGAAGGCAAAAAAAAAAAAAAAAATGTGATTGAAATTGTGTCAATGCCAATCTCCCCCAACAAGAAAAATAAATAAAAAAAAATTCTGGGCCCTTGCTTGGATGCAAAATTGCATTTTCAAAGGAAAATGTCACTATAATTAAAAACTAAGTCATTAATTATGACCCAATTTGGACTATTCACTCTGACCAGTCACATCATCAATTTTCCTATCATCTATGTATAATCAGGGACAGAGAGGTGAAGGCAGGTTGAGGTTTGGAAGTGCTCCCCCTCCTCACCCCCAGAGGAAATATGTTCATCCCACTTCTGGTAGGACTCAATGATTTAAATACCTGAAAATTAATTTAGAACCTAGATGACATCATTTGCAGTCTTCTCATGGTAATTATTTCATATATCATCTAATACACATGGATACAGTAAGAAAATTTTCAAGAATCAAGTTTTTCTATTGTAGGTTTTACCTTTGTCTAGCGTGATCTAATCCCTGGTTTCCTCAGAAACCAAATTTCCTATCAGAAATGCAATGGCATATATAGAACTCCATTGATTACAAAGATGGTAGTAGAGTACAAGGAGGAGACTCATGAAATTTGCTCCTTTTACAGACAACTAAAAAATAAAACCGTGAGTTATTCCAGAGGTTCACTAACTCTTTATATGCCTCACTTTCCCAAAAAATAGATGGACACTTTCAACTTGTTTTATTTCCTCTTTTAAGTGTTTGTAAATTATGCAGAGCAGATTGCATAACTTTTTATTTTCTAGAAATATATGATAAAATAGTGCTTACTTAGAAAAATCCCTGGAGATTTTTGAACTATTCTTCTAGGAGGGGAAACTTTTGGCAGATACTGTTCATGCTGAAGGAATCTGTGTATAGAATAATGAAACCCTGTGAAGAATGGAATAGATTCAATATATTCAATATTAAAGATATTTTACTTTGGAATATTTTGGATTTGAAAAAAATCATACATCTTTTAGAACTCACATTGCATATGTAACATATTCTAAAGGACTATGTAAAAGCCTGTTGCTAAACTGTAAGAGGATGGAGGTTGAAAAGGAATATATTCTAAGAATCCTAAAATAACAATTCAAAAGAATACATGCACCTCTGCATTTATGGAGGCATTACTTAAAACAGCCAAGATCTGGAAATTGTCCAAGTGCCCATCAGTAGATGAGTGGATTAAAAAAAAAAGAAGTGGTGCATTTACACAATGGAATATTACACAGCAATTAAAAATAAGGAAACTTACCTTTTGTGACAGACAGCATGGATGAACCTGGGGATTATTAAATGAAATAACCCAATCAAATAAAGACAAATACCATATGATCTCACTTATATGTGGAAACTAATAAACAAAATGAACTGATTAACAAAATAGAAACAGAGGCATGGATACATGGAAGAGACTGACAGCTGTCAGAGGGGAGGGTGAAGGGGCACTGTATGAAAGGTGGTGAAGGCAGCAGCCAAAGAACACATATGTGTAACCTATGGACACAGATGACAGTGTGGTGGTGGCCAGAGGGAAAGAGGGGCTGAGGGCTGGATGGAAAGGGGTCAAGGGGAGGGGGAAATGTGACATCTGCAATAGTCCCAACAAAAAAAAAGAAATATCTTCTTCATATATCTGTCAGGTTAATTCTGTTTTGGAAATATTAATCCGTTATTTTACAATTTAACTAAAATAGCAGTTTTTTTATGTGTATTATTCATGTTAAAAAGCCTGCCAAAGCAATATTACCCTCAGCAAATGTTTTGTTTCTCATACTCATGTGGCTAAAAACTTGGCACTGACAAAACTTAATAAAGTTACTTTATTATATTTTTATCCTAGATATTGTGGTTTGCCAAGAGAATTAAAGTGTTCCTGCGGAAATAAAGCCTCCCTACAAGCCTTGAAATTAAGTTTTTGTTCAAATGCTTATAAGCTAAAAGTCATAAGGGATAATTAAATGTATACAAGACAACAGGTCTGAAAAAAAAATGTTGGCTGTCTACATATAATCACTGACTAAGTTGTTTTGGTCCAAACCTTTATTTTTGGCAAAGCACTACCTATACAAGAAGAATAAAATAACAATCACCCAGTGAGGAAGCAAATAGCTTCCTAGGGAGGAAGTTGGCATGTAAAGGAAAAGTGAAAGAAAATTCTACAATGGAACAGAATAACAACCATAGAGTAAAGGTCTTCACATTCTTTGGACAAGGCTTTACACAATGCAATGAACCCAGAAGATCATATTTTCACATCTACAGTAATACAAAGCATTCATCCAAGGAACACAGACTCTTACAAGAGCACTTTGCAATAGCATTTTTGTAGATGGCATTACAAGAGGCAGTTAGGAGAGTTATAGTACTACAATGTGTGCAGATTTCTGAAATAGTATAAAAAATAAAAAATAAAAAATGACAACCCACTACCACCAAAAAGGACTTTCCTAGATGTTCTTGGTTCAGAGACAGTATAAAGAAGGGGCCCCCCCGCAAAAAAAAAAAAACACAACAACAACAAAAAAAACACTATTATAATTATTTCACTGAAAAAAGGACTAGTGAAATATTTTAAGATGTTTGTTTATTCAACACATTTATTAAGCTGCTACTAAGCGTGAGGCATAGAAGATTAAGCCTACTTTTCAGTGAGTTTGTGCAGTGGATTAATGCAGTAAATTGTTTTCATTATGTGATTTACATATTACAAACTCATATTTTAGTTGTCATTACAATACTGCAAGTTACAGAAATCCCTTCCATTTTCAAAAGCCATTCCCCAAGCAAGAGGATCAAATTTTTTTTGACAATGACAAATTTTGTTATGGCAATGCTGGTGCCCAAATCGGGCTATCCAGCTGAGCGGGACACCTTTCCTGTTCAGGTGTGTCACGCCTTAGAACTGGAGGAAAATCAGCAGCTCTTTGCCCTGGCTGGACTGAATCATCACGTGTGGCCGTTTAACCAGTACAGACATCTTTTTCTCATGCCCAGGGATTAATGACTTATTTGACTCCATGTGGGGCCCAGACATTGGTTTTACTTCTTGAAACCATTTCACAAAGTGATTTCAATGTACAGCCAGCATTGAAAATCAGTGAGCTCTGTTGTCAGGATAAGAACAGGGTACCCTCAGCAAACCTGACTCTAAGTACCTGAAGAGAGAAAGAGGAGAACATCCTAGTGCTGCTTGGTGGCCATGGCAGAGTTGATGCTGGTGGTGGTGGTGACAGAGTTGTTGCCTGTTTGTTTACAGGTGTGTTTGGGAAAGAGGCAGCTTAGAATCACATGGCTATACTGGCTGTGGAGAGATTAGACACCTGTTCCCCCCAAGCGGATAAATAGAAGTATAGATGCATTTCTATGAGGAAAGCAGAAATTGTAAGGTTAAACATGTCTGGTGGTGAGTTTTAGGGAATACATACAGGGGCAAAGTTGCTAAATCTGAATATAAAACTTAGGAGGCCAGGGGAGCAAAAGATTAGACAGCTCCAATCTGAGGAAAAAATAAGAAAAGCTTTCCAGTGAGAGTGGCACTTTTATTCTCTGTTTTGCTCTGTCTCCTCCTCACAATAATGATGATTTACTGACTAATCACATTACAAAGACCATTAATAAATGACATTAATTTTTTCAACAACTAAGGAAATCATTATAGTTGTGGTTGTCTTTCTCTCAATGCCTGATTGTGAATGTTTATGCTAATAAATTATCACAGAAGAGAGTAAACAGATAATATAATAAAATATTTCCCAGTTTACTTAAAACCTAGGGTCACAGCTGCCTGCATCTCTGTCTCTTGCTTTTTAGCTCATTTTTTATGTAATTTTGTGCTGAGGAGACTCAACAGTGCCTGCTTACTTGTAGTCAGAATATTTAACCTCACACAGTGCAGATTTTTTATAGCTACACTATAAACTCACACAGTGCAAATCTTCCATCTCCTTTGCTTGTGCTCTGGAATACAGCATTGATCTCACTTTCCACACCACACAAATTTACCTCTTCTTATTTTTATGTAAATCACCTACTCTTCTATTATCTAAAACACAGGATCATATAGAGCAGCAATTTTAAACCTTTTTACCTCATGGCATTCATAAACTAATTACTAAAATTCATGGCATACCTAAAATATATTTTTTGCTATTCTGACAAAAAAATTAAGTAGACTTTTGATTCATTCACACCAGATAGCTATTGTTGTGTTGGCTGTTGTCATTTTTTATTTGACGATTTAAGGGAAAAAGAGATCAGTGCCCCTGACTAAATATTGCATATTTTAGAAATTCTTGCACAACACCAGTTGAAAATCACTGAGCTAGAATAAGGTGGATAGTGTAGAGAAATGTTTCTGAAACTGATTACTGTGGCAGACCCTTCTGCATGGTGTGGGCCCAGTTCCCACTCAGAGATGCACAGGACCCATGCCCATAGATAGGTTCCCTCATGGGTAATCAGATTTGCAATATACCTAGGATGTTTTGAGACTTGCTCTTTGCAAAAACTCCCTTACCCTGCAAATGCTTACTGTAACTTCCTAAAATCCATGCTGAGCCTTGCAGGGGCCAGTATGACTGACTCAACCACTTCTGCCTATTCATTTGCTAATGTCCTTCTTCTGTGATGTAACGAGGGGCATTGGCTCCTTTGTTATAACCAGGATAGTGAGGAAGAACCATCTTAGAATGTGAGGAGATAAGATTAGAATAAAGGCCTGTCCTGGCAGAGGCCGCTGCTTTTGCTCCTTTTGAGAGAAAAGCCAGTCGGTCATCCTTATTCCTCCACCAGACTCAGAAGTCTGTGTGTATGTTTTAATTCATCCATAATGACAAAGACACTGCTGGCTGGTGTCCGCATCAGATTACATCATCATTGATGTGAGAAAATTAAAAGGACAGATATTATGCATCCACCACATTCCAGGTGTTACCTGGCATTAGTGGCTCTCAGGCTTTAGTGTGCATCAGGAGTACCTGGAAGCCTCTTTAATACAGACATTTATTTCTGAGCCTCTCTCCCAGGACTTCTAAACTGGTATGAGATGAGCCTAAGAATCTGTATAAAATTCTTCATAATGGCTTGCTACTACAAATCCCTTCCTTATTCCACGTCAGAAATATCCTCCCAGTAGATTGAAATTGGCCATGATAGAAGCATGTATAACACATAAATTCACAAATGCTACAAATCCAGGGCTTCTCTTGCCACTCCTGTCCTCCCTCTCTTTCCCAGGAACAAGCACATCCCAAGAGACCACTGAAGACATTGGAATTTTTTTAAAGCCTAATCTCTGGTTCACATGTTTAATTAGTGTTGAAAACCAATGATCTGTGGGGGAAGGGCTAGTAAGAAAAACAGATGAATACAAATACACAGTACTTAGTGTGGTAATATATAATGTTATTTAAAATCAGGGGAAAGATTATTTATAATCTTTGGAGAAAAAAACTAATGGAGAAGTTTAGTTTAAGCTTGGATTTGATCACTGTGTAGGACTTGGAAAGGCACAAAGAACATTTGGAAGGAAAGGGCATTTCTGTTGAGAACAATGAATAACATGGGAACATGTTTGGGGAACACATTAATTTCAGATTTGTTTCATCAAAACAAATACACATTATTGAAATTACAGTACTTGCTTAATATCCTTCCCATTAGAAAACAGGTTACATAAGGACAAGGATTTTTTGCCTGCCATGGTGTTTCTAGCCATTAATAGAATAGCTGGCACATAGTAGGTACTCAATTAATATTTGTATATGAATTAATGAATGCTCATCTAAATGACCCAAGACAATTAAAAAGGAGTTATTATTCAAATAAACTGAATCTACAATATGGAATTATGTACTTAATTTTTCTCAGCTGGACAAGAAAATCCAGTTACCTGTGAAAAAAGAGTTGACAGTTAGAGGTGCCTGAAAAGAAACAAAGATTTGTAGAAAAAGGAATGAATAGTGATTTCTAGAGAAAATATAGGAGTCAAGATTTAAGTTTAAAACACCATAAAATTTGGCAGTTTTTATGAGAAAAAAATTGTGAATACCAATGAAAATGATATGCTTCCTTTTTAAATTTTAAAATACTTATTGGACCTAAAATACCATTTAGAATATGAATGGAGTTACTAGAGGTAGATATCACTAACATGAGTTGAGAAAATGATGAATGTTATTTCATTTATAACAATAATTAGAAAGTTAGTTCTCCACCTTTAACTTACTAAGAAGTATCTGGAGTATGTAATCTACTTAAAACAAGTACAGTCATAGAAGCATTAAGGAAAAAAAAGATTGCTTACTGACTGTGTACTCAAATCTGTCATAGACCAATATCCAGGAGCCTTCAAAATTCAAAAGTAAAATTGAGATCAGCAGTAACACACATGAAAAATACATAACACTATTTTATTTAAGATTACATCCCACCTAAGTGAAGAAACTGGTCTTAAGGAGGGGGAAAAAAGCACCAGAAAAAACAGCTAATTTAGGAAGCTAGAAGTAGAGCTTTACTGATGGCTTAAAATTTAATTAGAGATGGAAAATCCCAAACTATTGAAGATTAAGAAACACACTTCTAAATAACCTATGTGTGAAAGAGGAAATTGCAAGAGAAATTTAAGAATATTTTGAACTAAATAAATATATAAAACAATGTACAAAATGTGTGGGATGCTGTGAAAGAACTGATCAAATGGAAATTTATAATATTGAATGCATATGTGAGAAAAGGAGACCTAAGATTAATCATTTTAGCTTTCACCATAGGAAACTGAAAAAAATAAGGCAAATTAAATCCAAAGTAAGCAGAAGAAAAGCAATAATAGGAAATAAAGCAGCAATCAATAAAATTGAAAACAGACTTCCAGTCAAGATGGAGGTGTAGCTGGACACACTGTGCCCCTCTCACAACCAAGATTAAGGACAACAAAAATATAGCACCAAAAAAAAAAAAAAAGAAAGAAAGAAAGAAAACTCAACCAGGACAGAGAGAAAATTGAATTGTGTGGGAGTCTGACAACAACAATGAGCCCAGACCGATAAGAGAGGCCGAGTCAGTGGCTGATGGAGTACTCGGCCAGCAGAGCCGGATTACAGCGGGATAAGCCGGTGGTGGTCCCAGCATGCAGTCACTCCAGGCACACAGGTGGCGGTGTTGCCGAACGTGAGGAGGCCAAATGGAGCGCACAGGGCAGTGGACCACGGACACACATTTGAGCACAGATAAACCAGGTGAAAATGAGCAGCAAGACAGACTGTGCACGCAAGGCCCCAGAGCCGGGAAGTGAAGCCTAAAAGCACCCATTGAAAATACTTGTAGGGGCTGAGGTGCCAGGATGCAGGAGTTCCAGCCTCCCAGCAGAGTTCATTGGGGAGACCCACGGGGTACTGGAGGGTGTAGAGGCCCACCCACACAGAAATGAGCACTACAAGGGCCCAATTTGATAGGGGAAAGAGGCTGAAGGGACTGGGATCTGTGAAAGAGTGCAGAGCAAGCACCATTGTTCCCTCTCGGACCCCGCCCCCACATCCAGCATCACAACCCAGTGACTGGGCTACCCTACCCTGGTGAATGCCTAAGGCTCTGCCCCTCACTACGTAACAGCCACAACCATACAAAAACAAAAAACAAAACAAACAAACAAAAAAAAAACTAAGGATGGTTCAAAAGGGAGAACAGACCGGAGCCCTGGAGTTAATTCATCTGAGCGACCAGAAAGTAGTCAACCTATCAGATGCAGAGCTCATAGCACTGGTAGCCAATCTTTCAGAAGCATAGTTCAAAGCTTTGGTGATTAGGAAGCTCACAGAATTGGTTGATTTTGGTCACAAATTAGAGGAACAAATGGAGACTACAATAAGTGAAATGAAGAAAAACGTACAGGGAATCAACAGCGATGGGAGGAAAACTGGGACTCAAATCAATGGAGTGGACCAGATGGATGAAACAGACAACCAAACAGAAAAGAAGGTAGAAACAATGATTAAAAAAATGAGGAGAGGCTTAGGAACCTCCAGGGCATCTTTAAACATCCCAACATCCGAATTATAGGGGTACCAGAAGGGGAAGAGGAAGAGCAACAAACTGAAAACTTATTTAACAAATAATAAAGGAGAACTCCCCCAATCTGGCAAAGGAAATAGACTTCCAGGAAGTCCAGGAAGCTCAGAGAGTCCCAAAGAAGGTGGACCCAAGGAGGAACACACCAAGGCACAGCATAATTACATTAGCCAAGATTAAAATGAAGGAAGGAATTCTAGAAGCAGAAAGGGATAAAGGCAGAGTCACCTACAAAGGAGTTCCCATCAGACTGTCAGCTGATTTCTCAAAAGAGACCTTGCAGGCAAGAAGGGGCTGGAAAGAAGTATTCCATGTCATGAAAGTCAAGGACCTACATCCAAGATTGCTCTATCCAGTAAAGCTGTCATTTAGAATGGAAGGGAAGATAAAGTGCTTCTCAGATAAGGTCAAGTTAAAGGAGTTCATCATCACCAAGCCTTTATTATATGAAATGTTAAAGGGACTTATCTAAGAAAATAAAATAAAAAATAGGACAATAAAAAGACAGCAAACTCACAGATATTAACAGCCACAGCTAAAACAAAAGCAAACTAAGCAAACAGCTAGACCAGGAATAGGCACACAGAAATGGAGATCACATGGAGGGTTAGCAACAGGGGAGTGGGAGGAGGAGAGAGGGAGAAAAGGTACAGAGAATAAGTAGCATAGACGGTAGGTAGAAAATAGATAGGGGGAGGGCAAGAATAGTGTGGGAAATGTAGAAGCTAAAGAACTTATGACACATGGACATAAACTAAAGGGAGGAATGTGGCTGGGAGGGGGTGTGAAGGGTGGAGGGGAATGATGGGGGAGAAATGAGACAACTGCAATAGCATAATCAACAAAATATAATTAAAAATAAAATAAAATAAAATAAAATTGAAAACAGGAAATCAATAGAGAAAAATTAATAAAATAAAAACTGGTTCTTTGAAAATATAAATAAAATTTATAAACTTCTAGATGGGCTAAGTGAGAAAAAAGACACAAATTACTAACATAAAAAATGAGACAAAAATATCCCTACAATCACTGCCATGTTCATCAAGAAAATACTAGAGGAATGCTACAACAATTATTTGTTCATAAATCTGATAACCTATATGGAATGAAATAATCCTTGAAAGACATAATCTGCCAAAACTCACATAAGAACAAATAGATAATCTGAAAAGGTCTATATTTACTAACAAAATTGAATCCATAATCAAACCTACCAAACAGAAAGCACCAAGTCCAGATGGGTTCACTGGTAAATTATATTAAATATTTAAGGAAGAAATTATATCAATTCTCTACAGTCTCTTCCAGAAGACAGAAGCAGATGGAATACTTTACTCATTCTACAAAACCAACATTACCCTAATACTAGTACCAGACAAATTTTACATTTACTACAGACCAATATCTCTCGTGAACATAGATGTGAAAATCCTCAACAAAATATTAGCAAATCAAATCCCACAATGACCATGGTATGGCTTATCACAGGTATGCAAGGCTGATTTAAAATTCAAAAATAAATTTTTATGTAATTCATCCCATCAGCAGGCTAAAGAATAAAAATCACATGATTATATTAATTGATTCAGAAAAATAACAAGTTCACCACTCATTCACGTCAAAAATTCTCAGTAAACTAGGAATAGAGAGCAACTTTCTCAACTTGGTAAAGAAAATCTACAAAAAACCTACAGCTAATGTGACAATTAATAATAAGAAACACATATCTTTCCCGCCATGACCAGGAAGAAGGCAAAGATCTCCCTTCTCACCAATGCTTTTCAACATCATTCTAGAAGCCCCAGCTATTACAATAAGGCAAGAAAAGGAAATAAAAAGTATACAGATTGGGAATAAAAATAAAACTGTACTTTTTCATAGATGACATAATCATTTATGTAGAATATCTGAAAAAATTACCCCCCAAAATACATTTTTTTTTTCATTTTGAGAGAGGGGAAGGGAGGGAGAGAGGAAGAGAAACACCAATGCACAGTTGCCTCTTGCACACAACCTACTGGGGACCTGCCATAACCCAGGCATGTGCCCTAGACTGGGAATAGGATCAGCAACCTTTTGCTTTGCAGGCTGGTGTTCAACCTACTGAGCCACACCAGCCGGGCTCAAAAATACCATTTGTAATTTATAAGTGATTATAGAAAAGTTGTAAGATATAACTTAATAGAAAAAATCAATTGCTATAACATATTTTTAAGAACAACTAAATCTAATTTTAAATAAATATTTCTAGGTGATAGAAAAAAACTTAAAGTATTCATTTTAAAGTAACATTAAGCCAAAATTCAATAAAATATCTAAGAAAATGGAAAATTATTGGTCAATCTCATTTGTGAGAATAAATGCAAAATTCTAAATATGATGTTAATAAACTCAGTTTAGTAACAGACACAGCTAAGTTGTGTTTATCTTGGGATTTCAATGATATTTAACATTATAAAATTAATATAATTGATCATAATAAGTGATTACTGAAGAATAACCTCATAATTAGCTCGATATTAAAATAATTGTTAAAATCAATATTTATATATTTTGAAAAAATTGAGTAAGCTAAAAACTGAGAACATCTTTAAATAAAAAATGAACATGTACTAAAACTCTGTACATGTCATATATATTGGTGAAATGTTAGAAGAATTTATTTTAAAATCAGAAGTATACAAAGACACTCCCTGTCACCTCTTTCACTCAACAGTGTATTAGAAACTTGACAAATGGGAGAAGTGGTATTGAAAATATGTCTATCAACCTACAAAAAACTTGTTGACATATTGACTAGATAAACAGATTACAGGGAATATATTAATATACTTATAAAATTTTAAATGCTGCAAAATAATATTAAACATTTTACATGCATATGAAGGTTAAAACAGAAAGGTTATCATAATAAACACAAACACTAATGCAATTGGAGAGAGAAGAGTAGACTTGAAAAGATGAAATTATAAACATTTTTTAATATAGAAATCAAAATTCTAAAATTATTTTCATTTGCATACCTCTGGGTATTATCCAATATATCTAGAAATCCATCTGCATCCACTTTCCCATTATGCATGGCATTGCTAACACTATAGAAATACCTAATGTCCTTAGGCAAATTAGATGGCTCTCCTGTCATAGAGAATTGATGCCATTTTCTCAGCCATGAATCTGGAAAGGCCGTATCTGCATTGTCCAACAGAGTATATTGAAAGTAATGTTATTCCAGTTTGGATCTTTGTTCTTAAAAATCTGGCAGCTTCCACTCTTTGTCACTGGAAGCCTCAAGCAGCCTGTAATAAATCTGACTATGCTGAGAGTGCTGTGCTAGAGAAAACACACGTAAGCACTCTAATAGACAGTCCCAGTTGGGCTAAGCCTTCCAACTGTCTCTGCCAAGAACCTAGACATTCAGTGAAGCCATCTGGTACTCTTCAGGCCAACCGTTCTCCAGTTAAATACACCAACTGATCACAGCAAATTCCACAGAGAACAGAAGAATCACCCACCTGATTCCTCCAAGGATTTCTGATCCTCCAAAATTGTGCTAAAATAAAATGGTTGTTGTTTTAAAGTCACAAAATAAGGGACTAGTTCAACAGATAACTGGAAAAGTCCTTTGAAAATGCTTGTAAATATCTGTTGATAAATATTCAGGGACAAGCAAAGGAACATAAATGGAGGTCTCATGGGCGTGGACAATGGGGGGATTGGCTGTGGGAGTGGGGGAGGATGGGGTAGGGATGAGCAATGACTAAAAAGGTAGGACAGCTGTAACTGAACAACAATAAATAAATAAATAAATAAATAAATTTGAAATAAAATTAATATTCACTTAACATAAGGTATAAAATCATTTTACCAGTGTCCTGTAGATGATCCTTTCATGCCAAAAATCAAAGTGTTATTTTGAATTCTTTTAGTAAGAATTACTTGATAAAAAACATTATTGCCCTCTCCCATTATATTTTTCCTATATTCTTCTTATGAGTCATTGATGACAAACTAATTTCACCATGTCTGCTATGTGGGTCCCATGAAATCTTTCAGTTATTTGTATTTGCCTTCTTAACCTCACATATTTATATTATTAACCACAGGCTGCACTATCTTTATACAACCTGAACACATTTTAAAAACAAATGGGTGCGGTTCTGAGGTTAATATGTCATGTACACAAACTTGCAGATGCAAAGCCCCTAAACAGAAACAAGTTCAGTGTGAAGAGCAAGTGAAACATAAAAAACATGTGGGCTTGTGGGAACAGAAGACACAGATATAGAACAAAGTTGCTCATTGAGGATGTTAAAGAAGTTTGCATTTTTTAAAAAGCATTGGAGAATCTTTGGAAGGTGTAAAGCAGGACTATACTGATTTTTGTTTCATAATGATCCCTCTAGTCTCTAAGGAGTACTTTTCCACTTCCTCCCTGCCAGCCCCAATTCCTAGAGCTTAATCTGGTTCTCATTTTGCCCAGCCTCATCTTGGTTGGATTCTCTGATTATCTCTACTTGCCTGTAAGGCTCTAATCATCTCCTTTATCATCATCAGAAAGCTGTGCACTCACACTGTTATTTTAGTATATTATGCTTGATTATATATAAGGTTGGAACAAAATAGCTACACTCTGATGTTCGTTTGATTTTAATCTAAAATGCCACTTCGATATTTAGCTTGTGTTATGTTCTAATTCTTCCTGCAGGGGTGAGTGATTTCCCACATCCTCACGTCTACTAGTTGTCCCCAAGCTTACTTTAAAACATTTCTCCACATAATCTACATTTGATACCTTAAACTGTTAGTCCTTGACAAGGACAAACACAATTTACAAAGTTTATTATTTTCTCAAACATGGAACAATTGATCAGAATAAACTAGGTGCCAAGTGTCCGAATCTTCTTAATAGAGTCAAAGCTTACAGGCATTCTTTTTTATTTATGGCATTGATGAAATTGTTATCTCTAAGAAATAAAACAAAATTTAAAGGTTCTGTAATTTTTAAAGATCAGTCATCAATTTCAATTAAGTGTTGATTTAAAAAGTAAAATTTTGCAAACTAAAACCCAAAGATACAAACTCACAACGAGTAAGGTATGCTCTGAAGCACAGAAAACATTTTGTGTGTGTCGATGCATGCATACAGCGGCAGGCACATTCAACATTTAAAAAATGACCTTCCTGTTTATTCAGTGCATTAACTTGCTAGAATACACAAACACACAACCACACACACACTCACACATGCACACATGGCAATAAGGAAGTTATCTGAAAATTCTTTAGAATCAATAAACACACAGGCTCCATTGACTGAATGAGTGAAGATTCTGTGATTATCTGAGAATTGCATAGATAGAATAAATCAACTTTCAGCCACTTAAAATAAATTAAGCACTTTGAAATGATACCAGTAACACCTCAGTCCATAGAAAATGGTATATTATTTTATGAGATTATTATTAAATGAAATTTGCCCAATTCCTAGGCAGGGACAAAGAAGGATAGAAGATTAAGTCCATGAGTGGTCAAATACTAGACGTTACCTAAACTTGTGCTCCTGAACCAATGTGCAACCTGGGAGATGACCAAAAATGCAAATCAAATAACCTGACTGCTATAATCTTGAGACTATAATCTTGAGAATATGAATATGGGGCTCCCCAGCACAGAGCAGGGGAATCCTCCTCTCACTTAGAGCTACAGGGGACACTGCAGGGATCTGCAGGAGGACACATCATCATAGCATGATGTGTCATGCTATGGGTTTCACACTATATCAGCAAGTCTTACACAAAGATGTCACGTGACTGAAGAAGGCTCCAGCTACGCTTTACGTCGGCATGGATGTCAGCTTGATACTATTTGAATTATGGAAAACTTCAATATTACAGGGCAATTGGAAGACAGGGCATAAGCTCAGAGGGGAATTATTGAATACCCTGCTAATAAAGCAGTAGGAACTCAAAAAAAGTTTCAGACTGTTAAATGTCTGTGACCAAATATTCATGATGATTTGGCAATGCAGTTTACACAAGCTACATCTGAAAAAAAAAAAAAACCTATGAATGAAAAGGAAGAAAAGAAAAATACAATACTGTATTCTATGATGTAAGTATATCCCTATATAAACCAATCAAGAGAGAGTTTAAAGTACTATAAGGTTAAAAGAAGCTTCCTAACAAAGTAATATTCTTTAAAGACTCACATTACAATAAGAACAAGTTGATACAAATATGCTTCCCTCGTTCCCTCCATTATTATGTGTCATAGTTTCCTCTTGATATATGTGCTGGTCAATAAAATATATTTTTCAGGACCAATATGTAAATTTTTTTAATTACTAATAAAAAGTGTAAAATAGCTTTCTATAATTAGTGGAATCAAATTCCACTTAAATTACAAAAGTAACATTTATTTGGTGCTTACCAACGCCAGATATAAGTTAAGTGCTTCAGGAAGTTAATTTATTTCCCACAAAAAAAGGTTTATGTTTATACCACCTGAGATGATAATATTGAGTTACTATGCAAATATTAAGTACAAAGGGCAGGATCTGAACTGTCTCCAGGTCACACGTGACCACTCCCCCTTGTTATCGTTTGTTAAACATAATCAGATATATAGAGAGACACAATGGACAACATTTCACTAATTTTATGGCTACCAAGTTTTTATCAGGAATTGTTTAGCTTTATCCTTAACAATAATTCTAGAATAGAAATTATATTGTTCATGATTTCAGTCAATGACCAAAAAGTTTCATAATTGAAGATAGGCATCATCTACATGTTCTTCCTACACCATCATGGGTAATCAATAGACTAATTTCATTTATTCTACTTCCTAAATATTTTTGACATGAATTGAATATTTTTCATTTACATCCCTCTAATTCAAACCTTTGAAATTTCCTGCCATGACCACTAAAACTGCTTCTTAAGAATTTCATTACATTGTTTTTTACCCTCTGAGTATCCAAATTTCATATAATTCTCAATATTTTTCTAAAACCCGCATTTTAGATTAACTCTATCTGAAACTATTGAAAAGCTTCCCATTCCATGCAGAAGAATTGCATAACACTTCAGAGTGGCAGAACATTCTCTTCAGCTTGTTTTCTTTATTCACAATAATAATGTTCTACATAGTCTCCTTGAACCCTGCCCCTGGGAATAAGGAACCACTGCTCCTAGAAGAAATACAAGGTTAGGCTCCTACAAGCCTCTGGTGTCAAAATTTTTGTCCTAACTTTGTTTTATGCATGTCGCTATATGAAGTTATCTTGTTTAATATATATTTCTTAGAAATAATTACTTATATGGTATTTGAGTGATTCAAAGCCAAAGACAAAGCCATTTGTCTTTGATCTATTGATTCACTAATATCCTTGTAAAACAAGCCACTCTCATCAATGTTGAAAATCTGCTCTTCCACAATACTGTCTTCCTGTAATACATTCAGCAGGTTTACAGTATGAAAGCTGAAAGAAGAAGGCAGAATACCACCTTATTTGACCTCAGCTGGGAACATGAGCATCCGGCAACTCAAAGTTTTTGCTGCTCTGCACATGTCTACAAATGACTGTGAAAACATTGCAAGTATTGATTTGGGGGTTACAAATCAATTTCAGCAAGTAGGTGATTATAAAAGTACAGAATCTGCAAGCAGTGAGGATCAACTATATCTTTAATCCTAACCTATTTTCTCACTAAATCTTTCTCCTCAGCTACACCAAGATGCTCCAATTTCTAAATCACTCTTTCAAATTCCCCATTGTTGAATCTTTACACTATATCCATTGCCCTAAATGCCTTTATCAGACTTATTATATGTAAATCAAGTTCCATACTTTAAGGTCCAGTTCAATAATAATTTCCCCTATATTATCTAGAGCTTTTTCTCCTCTCCAAGAGATTCCCCAAGCATTTTATTTAGACCACTCTGGCGGGCGGAATCATGGCCCTCCAAAAAGGTCCATGCCCTAATGTCCAGAACCTGTGGGAAAAACTTAGCCAGTGGAATTAAGATCATTGACCTTGAGATGGGTATTTTATCCTGGGTTATCTGAGTGGGCCAAACTTAATCACAAGAGTCCTTAAAATAGGAGAGGAAGGAAGAGGTGAATGTCAGAGATTCAAGTTTAGAAAATATTGCAGAAGAGATGCAATGCATGAAAAAGACTTGACCTGCCAGTGTTGTATTTGAAGACAGAGGAAGGGGACCACAAGCCAAGGAATGTAGCAGCCTCCAGAAGATAGAAACAATGCTTAGCTGACAGTTGCAAGAAGATAAAGACCTCCTCAGTCCTACAAACACAAGAGCTGAATTCTGCCAAAAATCTGGATGAACAGGAAATAGATTCTCTCTTAGAGACCCCATAGGAAAAAAAAAGCAGTTCCGCAGACACCTTGGTGTTTGTCTAGTGAGACCCATTCCAGGCTCCTGACTTATAGCACTATAAAATAAGCACATTGGGAAAATAACATTGCATCCTGTGAGATCATTTTGTAAGTTAATTTTCTACCTATAAATAATGAAGAAAGAAAAACTATTATTGAAAAACTACCTTATACCACTCACATTTTAGCTATTTTAATACTTTATTCAAGTCACAGTCTGTATCTGTTATGCATTGTACTGTGTTCCAGATGAGTAAGCTAAATCTTCACCCTAAAGGAGCTTATTGTTCAGTATAAATTCTAAGATGGAATATTTATGGTTTTCCTTGCAAACAGCCAGTCATCCAAGCTTGTTCCAAGTATAGACTATGGTAAGATGCAAGACATAAATCTGACCATGTTGGTTGAAATTTGATGTTAATGACCAAGGTAAGTGATGTTTGCATTTAACTAGGTAAGGAATAATGATACTGTTAGGATTTGAAGAACAACAGTTTTAGAGAACATAAGAGTACTATAATCAGATCTTACTTTGGGAAGACTAACCAGGAAGTTAGTATAAAAGATAGAGTGCAAATATAAAAAGAGATTATAAAAATAAATTCCAGGAGTTTATCAAAAGAGTTCAGGGCATATGTGGTGGGAATTCTAGCAATGGGAATGTAAAAAAATGGATCTAATGACAAAATAACACAGAAGTTAGATAAAACATATTGATAGATTTGGTGGGAGAATGAAGTAAATAGTTAATTAAAGAATATTTTCCCAATTTTAAATATTAATAAATTAAACATTAGTGACATTTCTGACAGAAATTTAGAAATCATAAGAAGAAGCTGTTTTGAAAAAGGAAAAATGATTACTTTTGCATTGGATCCAACGCCAAATACATGAGTGACAAAAACTTACCTATATATTTGAATGTTTTCTTTCTTCTAAAACTGTGCTCTCTCTATATATAGTTACCTTATGATATAACATTGATATTATCCTATGGGTATTTAACAACATGACCCTGGCTGGTTCAAATTCATCCTCTAAGAACTTAGCCAAATAAGTTCTGTTACATGATTGTGAGATACCAAGATTGCTAACTGATTTGCAGACACCTTAACATGGACAGTACTGCTTAGTGTTTATGACAGTGAATATATTTAAATGTCCTGGGAAAAACAATAGTATGAGATATTTTTAGAGAATTGATAGCTCTAGAGAGGGAAAGTTCAGGTATTTGTATGAAGAATAATATCCATTCCTTCCAATGTGCTTAAATGTGTAACAGTCTTGTTGACAACGAGTCAATCCAAATCTGCCGTAGACTATATGCTACATGTACATTCAATGGGCTGTTCAATTTGCAATTGGATGATCCATAGAGTTACAGTATTTTCTGATGTTATTATCATGGTCAAAATTCATATACTAATAAGTTTGGCATTACTTTATCTGGTCACATGTACATACTTGTAGCTTTTAGGATTATCTTATAACTTTTTATAGTTAATTTGAAATATAGAATAATGACTGAAACACTTCTAGTTCATTTTATTCTTTATTCTTTCTATTCTCACATATTTCTAATTTTAAAGGGAAAAAATAAGTCAAAAATACTAATAAGTGAGAAATGAAAAGGCAGTATTTTCTCTGGCTAATCAGTTTTCAGTTTTGAAAAAAACTGAGTCATGACAAAAAGGGGTACAGAGAGGCAGCAGGCAATCTCTGAGACAATTTAAATTGCTTCTAAATTAGAACATTTTTGTGATTATTTTAATATATTATTTTATATTTCCCTGACCCCTGAGGTGGACTTTTAATTGAGTGCAGTAGAGGTAGCATCACCATTAACTAAAGAACTAAAGTACCCTTCTCAACAGGGGAAAGAAATCAAAACCTTTTCTTTCCTTAATTATTAATTTCTAGTTTAATTCTGCTGATTCTCTTTATTTATGTAAAAAGATTTAAAAATAACATTGGAATTCTAATACTGTTCATTAAGTGAAACATGTTCACAGTGGATTACAGACTGCGCCTAGCATCTCTAAGTAGTGATTCTGATTCAAGTCCTATTTAATAATATTTAAATGATTGAATGGATATAAAAGGTTTTCAATTTGAAGATGAAACTATATGAAATTATTGGCTACATTTATAGGTTAATGCTAACTGGGAACAAGGCAGATTGTTTTTAAAAGCACATAATTATTATTTTTTGTAGTGTATCTCAGCTCTTAAATTTGAGAATGGACAAATAGCTAGGGAAACACTTCCTAGAAAAGACAATTAAGTCTTGTTCTATGGACATATTTTCAATTGTGAGTTATCATTGCAAAAGAGAGACTCTGTTTTTATGACTCATAAAACTATACAGCATTACTGAGGACATAAACAATATGGTTTGGTGGATTTCTTATTAAGACAATTTTCCTGAATCCTTACTTAAGAACATAGTTTGATCATTGCCTTCAAATCTAGTTCCCACACCGCATTAAGCCAATGTGCAAGGGGGAGGTCATCATTCTGCAGAGTGGGTGTGAGAGAAATCAGCATGACATAAAACCCATAGGTATTACAGATCCTTCTCGTTATTTTCAGCCCATCAAAATTATGACACAAAATGTTTACTGTTGAAGAAAGCACCTTGCTAAGTTATATGAAGGATTCAAATTAAAAGTGTGATCTTCACTCTCAAGTAACTAGTAAAGGGCATAAGCCGGAATGTGTGCAATATCAGATAACAGTAAAAGAGTTATGTGACTATTATTTAACAGTACAGCCAATTCAGTAATATGTATCAAGTCTTAAAATTTTGTAAAATATTTGACTCAGTCATTCCACTTCTAGAAATTTCTCATGAAAACATAAGTGTATAACTCAAGAAAAATTTAACAAAAATATTTTCATTGGTATGTTAATTATCTTAGAGAATGATAAAAAATCAAATATATAACTCTACAGTACTGATTAAATATGTATGTTTTATTCACAAAATGAAATAATTATATATAATGAAAAAATATATAACATGAGAAAGTTCAAAATTATTAAGTTGTTTACATTTACATATGGATGAATTAACAGAGATAGTAGATAGAATGATAGATAGATATGTAGACAGATTTAAATGCTGACAGTGATTATCTGTCAGTGGTGATAATAATATAATTTAATTTTCTTCTTCCTTGTTATCTTTTTAATCTGTGGCTTCAAAAAATCTTTACCAGGAGTATATCATTTTTAACAAGGAAAAGGTGATTCTAAGATAAAAATAATTATAACTGAGTCAACCTACACAAAATATCAATATACTACACATGGTGAAATTTTAAATTAACTATTTTGAAATATCTTCTACTGGCTTCTATATTAAAAATAACATCAATTTAGTTGCTCATAAAGATATGGGCTTTGATAAGGGGCTAGTATTTTAGTATGTAGAAAAATGGGCATTCTGAATGGATGGGAGACAACCATAAAATGACAGAAATGGCAAGGACATGGGTTTCTTTGGGAAATAGTGAGGGAAGGATAGTGGCAGTGCAGTTAGATTAGTAGTCATTTATGGAGGGTCTTAGGTACCCAACTAGGGATATGTTTCATCAGATGTATGGCCCCTGTTTACCTCCGCAACCTCAGCTTTCCTCATCTCTGTTCTCATGTATATCTGCCTCATTTCTGCTCTCTGCCTAAGCTCTGTTGTCTCCCCACACGGTGTTTTGCACCTCCTAGCATCTGGTCTGAAATTCCCTTCTTGATCATCCTGTGGCTGGCTCCTCTTAGTCACTCAGGTCTCAGCTTGTAGTTCACCACATAAAGAAGCCTAGCCTGTCTATTCACCTACCTAGTCATAAACTAGCACATCACTGTGTTTTAATCTGACACAAAGCACTTATTATAACTATTTTTCATTCCTTTATTATTTATCTCTTTAGACTATCATCTCATTGTGGGTGGAACATTTTTCATCTGTTCATCTCTATGTCCCCAGGACCTAGAGAAATGTTCATGAAATATTTGTTGGGTAAAGAAATTAATAAATAAATACTGACCTGATCTTAACAGAAGAAATTAAGAGGTAATATGACATGGGTGACAAGAGATAATTTTCTTCCCAAAAAGAACCCAGAAAGATAATGGTATCTAAAACACTACTATGTGTTCAGTTTGGAGACCACAGGAAGATAATTCATATTATTCTTATTTACATTGATATGCCATTTGTTAAACTCTTTAAAAATATATAGTGAAAACTACTACTTTGATATTTATTTCATTTATTCAAATTGTAAATTATTGAAAAGTATACATACAAACTGTACCTGTTTCCTGACATCCCTATATACATACACATATGTCCATGCTCATGATACTACAAATAAGAACAAGTAGAAATTGCTCCTAAACCTTCAGGGACAAAAGGTGAAGGTCAGTCATATATAAGCAACACAGAAAATTATATCTGAAAAACATGTATATTTTACAATCAGCTTGACGAAATATTTACATGAAAAATTGCCAGATTAAATTAATTTCCAGGCCCTATTCAGAAGATAATTATATCAATAATTAGTAGATTTAAAATCTTCTGTGTATGAATATTAAAAAGAACTCACAAATGTATTTAGAATGCTCAGTGTCAGACAATGTCAAAGGCATTTTTGTTTTGGTGAGTGTAAAGCATGAGCTTTGGGCTCATGTTAGATATTTGATGCTTAAGCTATAAATCACCAACATTATGCTCTTTGTATACTGTGTTTATTTCCTGTCTGACAAAGGCAAAAGTCAGACTACTGAAGAATTACACTGTTATAGAAGAATTTCTATCAAGCCTCTGCTTTGGTCCTACTGCAATATCTTATTTTTCTTGATCTTGATTGTAATCCTTTCAATTCTAAAGGGACTCTCTCAGAGACATTTTTCTGACAAATGACTATTACACAGACATACAAAATGATGCACCTCTAGGAATATATAAAATGTTGTTTAAACATATACTAAGACCACACTTATCCTTTGTATATACAATTATTTGAAATAATGAAATATTCTTAGAACCAAATTATAATATTTAGATTTAAATGCACCACTAAAAAAGCATTGTAAACAACACTTTCACCATTAATAATCATATATTTTAATTTTCCTGATATTATATGTAATTATCAGTTGGACATGGAAGCAAAACAGTACAGAAATAGGTAAGCTTCTAAGCGGTAAGTAAAAACTCAATTTAAAAAATGTATTTTTTATGAATTTGCCTATTCTGGGTACCTCAAGACAAAAAGTATACTAGAGGTTGCCAAGACTGGGAAAAGGGGAGAAGAGAAATTTTTGTTTAATAGGAACAGAGTTTCTTTTGGGGATGATTGAAGAGTTTTGGAAACTGATGGGATAGTTGCACAACATTGTTAATGTACTTACTGCCATTAAATTGTACATTTAAAAATAGTTTAAATGGTTAAACATGTTTTCTGTGTAATTTTCCACAATACAGATATAAAAATTAAAAAGGAAAATATATGTTATGCAGAGAAAATTCTAGGAGGATGGAAAGGCAAACTTGAAAACAAAAGAGACTTCATGTATCATGCAGCCACCGAACAGACTCCTTAATTAACAGATAAGAACAACAGGCCCAAGTTGATATTCTGAAATACAGCTAATAGCACAATACATTCTGAATCCAATTACATCCCAATCCACCTTCTCTTCAACAGACTTAAATAATCAACCAACAGACTATGCCAGTAACACCACAAACTGAACACATTACAAGCTGAACAAATAATCATCTCTCAAATCAGCTCTTCAGCATTCTCCAGTTTGACTACAGGCATCATCCACTCTCTGAGCACACATGGCCTCCCACAACCAACCACCTGCAAGTCGTATCCTTTGAAGCCTCCTCAAGTTTCTCTCAACTTCTGATGCTCTTTTTTAATTGTCCTGACGCTACTAAAATCACGAAGCCCCATTTGTCCTTTATGTTGTCAAGCCAACTGATCTCTGGTCTTCCTGGATTATATTATTATTTGACATTACACGAAAGCATATTGCACATTTCTTTCTTTTCTCTCTCTCTTTCTTTTCTTTCTTTCTTTCTTTTCTTTTCTTTCTTTCTTTCTTTTCTTTTCTTTTCTTTTCTTTTCTTTTCTTTCTTTTTCTTTCTTTCTTTGCCATGGACATCTTACACATTTTCTGAACCTGACTCCAATACTCCAAATACAATTTCCTTCTCAAATTTTCAAGAAAAAAATTATTTATAAAATGCCAAATGGGACATTATGTTAGGTTCCAGGAGATTTAATAGTAAACCAGAACAGACTCCAGCCAATCCTTTCCTTGTGCAGTTTACAGACAGATGAAACAGACTGATGTTAATCAGTGGTAAAGCACTTGAGCACTCTTTCTTATCCAGCAAGGCAACAGTGTCAGATGCTAAGTTTCTAGGCATAGTCAACGCTGAGGGATAAACATAAGATTCTGAATCTTATCAGGAAGATAGAAACTGGTGTGACTATGTAGAGCTTGAAAAGGCCTACAAACTCATCATCACCAAGATGAACCAGAAAACAGTGACCACTCCCTTAACGGTGACTGATGACGGCCTCCATGAGAGAACAGTTTCATATGGGCTCTCTCTTCTGTACTCATTACTGGGAAGGTGACTGCTATGAGCCGAATGTTTATATCCTCCAAAAATTCATGCTGATGCCCTAATCCATGATGGTATTTGGAAATGGAAACTTTGGAAAGTAATTAGAGTTAAATTAGGTCATGAGTTTGGGGCCCTCATGATAAAATTAATGTCCTTATAAAAAGAAAAAAAGAGGCATAAGAGCTCTCATTCCACCATGTGTGGGTGTAGCTGGAAGGCGGCCATCTGTAAACCAAGAAGAGGGCTCTGACCCAGGAGCTGAATCTGCCTGGCACTTCGATCTTAGACTCCACAGGCTCCAGAACTGTGGGAAATAGATGTTTATTAATTAAGCCACCTAGTCTATGATTTTGTTATAATAGCTGGGATAGACTAAGACAATGACCAACACACCTGAAGAAACAGAAAAATTAGAAGAAAAATCTAAAAAACGCAGAGGGTTTTTTTTCCTTGCTTTTTTTTTTTTTTTTTTTGTAAAACTGATCAATTTAAGCAGTCAAGTGCAGTGGTAACAGTTTAAAAAACATACTTTCACTGTCACAAAAATATCAGATTACTTTAATATGTGCCCTGAGAGAGAATCGCATGCTACTATTTTTCATAATTGATGTAAACTAGTGGAAATGTTCTCATCCTAGAAAATGGAAATATTTTAATTTTGTTTCCCATAATGAGAAAGCACATGTTCTATGGCATTTTTTTTTTCATTTTTTATTTGATACTTTAAATTTGTTACACTGGGAATGGTGCAATATGTCCTGTGTTTATGTATAACTTAAGAAAATGATAATAAGCAGAATCTATCTTTTATAACATAAGCATGACATTTGAGTTGCAAACTTCAGATAGAAACAAAATGTACAAACTTCTAGCTCTAAAATAAATAAGTTACAGGGATGTAAATAAGTTACAGCATGGTGAATATAGTTAATTAATAATACTGCACTGTATATTTGAGAGTTGCTAGCAGAGTACATCTTAAAAGTCCTCATCACAAGGAAAACATATTTTTGTAACTATGGTGGTGATGGATGTTAATTAGACTTATTGTGATCATTTCACAATATGTTCCATGAATATCAAATCATTAAATTACATACCTGAAACTTTCATTATATGTCTATTATACCTCCATAATTTTTTAAAGAATGATATTTTATAGGAAATATAAGGAGCCTGAAGACGTTAAAGCCAAAATAAAATTTGTTAAAACCATTCCTCTATTTAAAGAGTTTATTTTCTCTAATAAAAAACTTATTCATTATGTAAGTATATTTTTGAAATAAATCAGTAAGCATTTCACTTAGCACTATAATGAAATACTACCTTTTTCCTTTCCTATGTAAAGCACAAAGAACATAATTAGTAGGGGAATGAGAGAGAAAATTAAAATATTCTACTCTCAAGTAAAGCAGAATAAAGAAAGTGAAATTTGCAGAACCAGCTAAAATTCTGTGAAACAAAAAAGCAGTTAAGTTCACCTAAAATTTATAAATTTCTGAAAAATGTTAAAACTCCTTGATTGCTCTTTTTGTTACCTCTGGTAGTTTGCCTGAAAGTTTTTTGGTTGTTGGGTTGGGGGGGGGGTTTGTTTGTTTGTTTGTTTGTTTTTTTGGTAAATTCTAAAACAGGAAAAACATTGTAAGTGGGCTTGGGATAAGTGTCCACCCACACACTCACCCTTCCACACTCTGCTCCATAGAGCCAGGAACTGGAAGCCTTTCATCTGAATTCTCCTTATACACTTGCCTTCAAGTGGGTTTCTGCTCATAAGAAACAGTGGCTGGAAAGCAGAGACCAGAAGGAAAGGAGATGCTATTTTTCCTGCATCTGATCGTTGTAGTGGCAGCAGGGAGCAAACGCGGGATATCAGAAGCACCTGTGATACCTTAGCTTCTTCAAGATGGCCAGGAGAGTGGTAGCACCAGGTCACAGAGGACTAAAGGTCCCAGCAGCATCAGCACAAAGACTCTGTCAATGGGACTGTAGGCTGCTGGCCCCCTGCCCAGCGTCGGCAGCAGGAGTTCCAGCAGCAGCAGCAGCCTAACTCCAGGAGCCTCAGTAGCGAGTGCATTATGTATGAGCTCTGAATAACACTACCTCACCTTCTTGCCCTCTGCTCTACTAACCAATCCCCTACATTAAATGTCTGAATTTATCAATATCATTAACTTCCCAAAGTTCCTCAATTCAATGGGGTTCTAACACTTACTGGTTGGTTGACTAGGACCTGGATTCGACAGTGATTTACATTAAATGAACTTGAGAGGCCAGAATTTTCTGATGATAGTGCAGGTAAGATCCAAAGGCATAAGAAGATCCAAATACTGGAGTACATAATTGTTTTAGGTACAACTCGCCCATCAATTACACAATTATCTTTGTAATTTGAACACTTAATTAATGAGGATGAGTGTCTGCCTTGCTGGAAAAACCCATGGTTGTTCTCTGCCAGTGAGATAAAGGTGAGAGATACCACCATTGAAATGTGAGTTTCTGACTTCCAGTCAGGATAATGGCATAAACACAGCTTCCCTCTTTGCACAGCCATGTCAAAATTACAATTAAATTATAGAACAACCATCACTCAGAACCATCAGAAATAGAGTTGAATGAAGTCTGACAACTATGGAATTAAATAAACCACATCCATCCAGAATAGTAGAAGGGGCAGGGAGTAGAATGGGCTGGTCCCACATCCACAAGTGGTGGATGAAAATTCAGGAGAGATATCCCAGGAGCGAGGGACCCAGCCCCACACCAGGCCCCGGCCCAGGGTTCCAGTGAGGTGTGGTACAATGGGCAGCAGGTCTTGAGCACTGGTGAGAATATTTCGACCCATACACATTTTTAGCATTGGTTAACTAATCACTAGGAATACAATACAGGCCAACAGTTTGTCAATATATAATTACAGAGAACATTGGGGTTTGGGAGTAGAGGTTTAATTTCAGTTACCACAATGAAGAGCTATGTTCTTAGCAGAATGAGATCACATACTAGAACCCTCTAAAATTGTAAAACAGGCAGGCCCGCATGAAGAAGGACCATAAGAGATCATGCCAAAAATGCTCTGTAAATTTTCCTTAAAGTTTCCCTGATGGGACCCCTTTGGCCATTTATCAGGGAAGCTACATATGCATTGGGAGAAGAAAGGAACATACAACATCCAGAGCTGAAATGCTTTTATTCAATCTGGGAACCCAAAACACTATTGGGATCAATTGGCTATAGTTGAGGCTTATGGGAATAAGGTGATAAATGGAGTTATGGCCTCTGTCTATCTTTCAGTGTGCCCAGTGAATTGGCCAACCCAATTTAGGGTAATATCCCAAGTTCCTGAAAGCAGAGGAATAAACAAGACAGTGAGAACCTTTAGAACTTTACCTTCCTAACAAAATTACATGCCAAAGGCGATAACATGTACAAATGGAGGGTAAGGGGGATGAATGAGTGGTATAAGAAAGTGCATTAAAGTATATTGAAGTTTGAGATCCTTATTCCTACAGTTTCAAAGTAGGAGACTAGACTCCGTAGACTAGATTGGATTATCAGTCACATGGAAAAAGCAACACAGGCTAAATTAATGGAGCCCATGAGAGGAAAGGTGAGCTCATTTTGCTAGCGAAAGACCAAGAAGTAGACCTAGGGGTGAAGATAGAAGGAGGCGGGTGGGAGGTGGCCCCACGGGCAGCACACTTAATTATTGGCCGTCAACATCAACATACCTACTCTCCATAGACAATGCTCCAAATAGCTGCCTTAACAACATTTAACAAAAGTGATAAGTCTATTTGCCAAACCCCTCTTGGGCAATATTTTATTTCCATTGCCAGCCTGTTTGTTCTTCTGTTTTTCCTCTAGCTGAATTTAATTTTCTTGAATAAACTCATGTGGTCATGTGAAGACAATCCCATGATATTAACAAATGAAAATAGTACAGAAGGACATATGTCTTGTTAGCTGTTCCTCAAAAGACTTCAGGACCTAAGATAGAACCCAGAGTATTGTTGTGATTAAATGAAAACCACTCAGAGAAAAAAAACAATTTTAAAATGTCACTCAAGCCATCCCTATTGGTTTCAATTGCTCCAAAATTCAGTTGTATACAGTGTGGCATGAGGTTGTTGCAGCCCATAATGCTGATGTCTTAGCTGTCAAATAAAATACAACATCCTAATTATTCCAATAATATTAACAAATTTTGTGAAATAACAAATTATTACATCTACAGTGTGGCATTTAGTTGTAATGTGCTGTACAAATTATACCAGATTTTAAACATTTATTGATTTTTAATACTAAGTACATACTATACATAATAAGACCTTTATAGTAAATCTTTGGCTGTCTAATATGAAAATTCAAATAAATTTTCTTTTGGATTTGCATAATATTCAAAGAAAAAATGCAAAATAAAAATTTAGGAAGAAGAGTATAAGTTCAACCAACTACATGAAACAGAAGTCCTAGATAATAACAATGACATATTTTGGGAAATTTAAAATACATATTATATGTGTATAAATAGCTACTTAATAACTTTTAAAATTTTATTTTTAGTAAGAATTAAAGAATGTCACTATAGAAAATGTTTGAATCCTTGAAAGTAATAAACTCCTTAATGAATTATTTAAAATATACTATGTATACCATACTATTATATTTTTAATTTTGAGGGGTACTATGTTTCAAGCATCTTTTAGGAGCCTTCATACATAATTTCCTACCAAATCCTAACAACCCCATTGGACAAGTATGATTTTTGCATTTTACAACTGATGAGATTAAGCGTGAGGAAGCACAAGGGTATACATGACTGCACTGAGATAGGAATTCACAAGCAATAGACAATACATGGACCTATGGTGCTTCCTTTTTTAATGTTTGAGCTCTGAAGTACACACATGCAGAGCATTGCACAAACCATTTTGTATATTTCTACATATTTTTTAAATCTCCTTGAAATGGACCTCATACAACTAAGTATATCATTAACTATTCAAATGCCAATAATATTTAGATCAGATTAATATTTTTGCAGGGGTACTGCCCTAGTATAGCTATTAAAATATGTGAAATATCAGATTTAAATATCCTACATAATGATTACATGTTAGCAATTATTCCTTTGTTAACTACAATTATAAATATTCAATCAAAGAAAGATGCTGTATTGCAAGCTTTTATTTTTAATGCATTAAAGTGCATTAACATATTCTAGGAGTTATTAGCATAGCAACAGGGAGTTCTATGATATTTTATATATATACTTCATTTCTTAAAGACCTCATTTTAAGAATTATGGCTTAAATACATTTTAGCCTCATGTGATAGTAACACAGGTATAAATCAAGTCCTAATAGATTGTTCTGTACTCAAAGGTTAAAGAAGTATTTTATTCTACACATAAGTATTTGTGAGGAATCCAGAATAATTTTCTTCACAATCATATACACCTTTTAATAGTATTAGTTTAGATATTCTACATAAGACAAATATAGAATCATCATATATTGCATATATACATAGACATGCTCATTGCATATGTTTTAAGTTTTGAGAATTTGATTAGTTGCTACTAAATGGAACAATCTATCCCTCTACTGACCCCAACCATCACCTTCCCTTGTCTTCCCTCCATAACAAGATAGCAATGTTAACTCTTTTTGGAAAAATACACACACACACAAACAAACAAACTCCTGGGCAATGACTTTCAAATCAAATTGGAAACTTTTTTTGATATAAAAGAATAATTGGGCCCTGGCTGCCATGGCTCAGTGGACTGAGTGCCAGCCTGCAAACCAAAACGTTGCTGGTTCGATTCCCAGTCACCACATGCCTGGAGTGCAGGCCATATCCCCAGTTTGGGGCATGTGGGAGGCAACCACACATCCATGTTTCTCTCTTTCTCCCTCCTTTCTCTTCCTTCTAAGCAAATAAATAAATAATATCTTTAAAAATATATAATTTTTAAAAAATAATTGAAAATAAAATGAGGGGGTAAGAGACATTTAACGAAAGACATTTCCTGAAAGTGCAGGCATAGACATGAAATGGTCTCAATGTTTAAGATCTGCCAAGATCATATAGAAAATGACTTTTATAAACTGCAAGGTGTCTCCTTCTTATCCTAGGTTCTTTCCTGATTGAATGAGTCATTTTAAAATTCCTATTTGCTCTCTTTTTCTTCTTCTGCATCTGCCAGGGTGTAGAAATAAATCGAATTGGCTGACATCGGTAGCCAATTCACAACAACCAGAGCTACTTTGCAAGTAGAATATTTTTTATTATTCATGAAAACAAATGTCTAAATCAGGAAATAGATCAACTAGAAACCGTTCCTTAAAACACTGCCAGGATGAGTTTAAACAGTAACATTTCCTGTTCTTTTCCTTCCAGCCACTTTGTGTTCATCAATAGGTCTAGGTTTTAAAATCTCTTAAATGATGACCTTATAAGAAATAATGTCTAATTTAAAAATCACATAAGCCCTGAACTCTATGATATAAATTAATATTACTTTACTAGAAATGTATACTCAAAAATCTCATTTTAATAAACTACAGAAGTTTGCTGCTTTGTTATGCATAAACTGCTATTTTATTGCTTTGATTTCTTTTCCAAAGATAATCTTCACATAAATGATAACAGGTACCTTTAGTTACAAGCAGCATTTAATAAATACTTATTATACTGCATGAATACCTGCCATTATCCCCTGTTAAGCTATTATTAGTCAATAGTACCTAGTCACCAGAACACATATCTGCTGTCCACCATAGTGTCAGTTTCAAATTGTACATTCTAAGTAACTGTCATGATACAAGAAGATTCTCAGCCTGGTGGCAGGATAACGTTTACTGCATTGTGGCAGGGAATGAAAGGAGGTCATTTGGTCAAGACCTGCCCTTGCGGCTTGTCAGTTGTTATATTTGAATATAGTGTTCTCCAGATCAGCACTGAGCATCACATGGGCTTGGGGACATAACTAATGAAAAAAATCAATGGCTAGTTGTTTTTGAAATGTCAGAGAGAACTGAGAAAATATCTAAAATGTCAAAATGCACTTGAAATAGGATATAGCCTGTGCTGAAGTAATTTGGGGTTTCACGCACAGAAGCCCTGGAGCAGGGAAGGGCCGTGGAAGTCCTTCAGCAAGCTGTAGGTCTGTAGTCTGTGAATTACTGCACTGGGTTCTGTTCCCAAAGTTCTCAAGGAAATACAAAAGCCTTAAAGAGGAGAGTCAGCAGCAATTAGGGTGTGACGAATGGCAGTTGGGAATAAGATAATAAAGAGAGAAATTACGAATCCTCCAACTCTTCTAGCCAGGTTTCTTTTAAAGGTAAGGAACAGAATAGAATTCCTTTCAACCGAGCTTAACTGAAAAAGGAAGTTCTAGGATATGGCTGGAGACATCATAGAACCCAAAGCCAAGGCTGGCTTCCTGGGAACTGGAGAAGGAATGCTACCACAGACCAAGGATTAGCTTAATCTAGTTTCAAATAAGTACAGTAAACTAGCATGCTTCAGATAGGTACTGGTGAGCTAGACACCCCCTGCACCGCTGTTTCCGAGTCACTAGCAAGAATTTGCCTGCTGTGTGTGCTCCACTCCCCTCCACTACCTGTGAATCGCCCACCCTCACTGCTGAAAGCTAAGGCCCTGTTCCCTCCCTTCTCCTTTGTCCAAAAGTGTCTTGTATACCCTATGTTGCCGCACTGTCTTTGGAATTTTCATGGAATGATCATAGCTTTGTGAATTCCCCTTGGGAATGCATTAAACTGCAATTTTTCTCCTGTTGATCTGCCTCTGTTAATTTGATTTTTAGTCCAGCCTAGAAGAACTTAGAAGGTGAGAGAAATGGTATTATTATTTTTTAACCCCCAAAATGCTGTTAATTGGTCATAGTATTTGAGTATAATTATTTCCATTAGAGATAACCTGAAGGATTTTGCCTAGTCTCTGGATGAATCCTTCTTTGGCAGATGAGGCAGGAAGTGGATTCCTTCAATTCTTGTTGAGAATCAGTGTTGAAGAGGGAAAAGGAGAGTGTAGTCCTCTCAGGATCCTGTACCTAGAGTTTTGGGTCCGCATCCCAGTCCTTTCAATCAGTGCCCAGCATTTCCCGAGAGCCTGGGATTCACTCCCATGCTGTTCACATGTTAGGCACATGTGACTCTTTAAGAAAATTCACTGGTGATGAAATTTTTATGGAATTTGCTTATATTTTCATTTTGGGGGATGTCTTAAAAGCCAAATCCAGATATGTAAGTATTTCCTGCCACCCTTTTTACTAGAGTACCCAGCTGACCAAAATTTGTTAACAACCTCGGCTGACTCTGAATGATGGAGTCTGTGTGCATTTGCAGCCTGGCTGCCCCCACACCCTCCTCCCAAGACTTTGCAAGAAGACTTTTCCAACAACACAGTGAGTTCTGCTCATCCCAGATACTCAACTGCAACTGCCAGGATGTTTTCTCTTTCATTGTTTTTTTTGTTTGTTTGTTTTGTTTTTTTTCCAAGAAAGCACTGATGTTAACCTAAAACACAGCACATGTGGGATATCAGTTTCACTTGGCAAGCTGCTTTTTTGTACCTGAACCTCAATGGCCTTGGAGCACTAGCAACCAGTAGAAATGGCTTCATAAAGCAATTTTATATAATTATTTTCATTTTTCATGGTCTGCTTCCAACTAAGCAGCCACAAAGAGGAGTGTGTCTATGTTCTTGATGTACTTACAGCTATAAGGAGTAACCTGAAATAACAATAAATACCAGCAAACTGATATTTTTCCAAATCCCCCAATTCTTCTCTCTAAGCACCTTTAACATCTGGATTCTAAAAGTTTGTGTTAACATTTTTTCATCACATATCCATGAGCCAAAAGCTTTCTTCCTGAGCAAAAGATTCTCAACACCTTGTTCTCAGCCACTACACCTTAACCAGACTCTCCAACCTCCCACCTGCTGTTGTTCACCACCACACTCGTTGCTCTAATGGCATGGTTTTTTTTCTAGCATAGAATCTTTCAATTATAAGAAAGGAAAAAACATTAAACTTTGGTGGAGTAAAAGTAGAATTTTTCTCTGTGTGCGTGAAAGCAGATATCTAAGATCTTCCCAGGTATGGAACTGCCGGGCCTGCTGGAAACTCAACTCAAAGAACAGGAAGTTCATTGGAAAGTGGGGGCACTCCTGCCTTCCATCAGGGAGGGGTCCACATGGATCTGCCACCTTGGTACATGTGCCATGGCTCCCCTGTCTTCCCACTTTTGACTAGCGTACTTGGCTTTTTTATTTCCCACAAGTTCGACAATCCTGCCCATGGCCTTTTCGATTAACCTCTTGCTGCTCGTTCCGACTGTGCCTTTAGTTCTCATTGCTGAGGACACAATGTGATTGGGAAACAAAATTGCTGAGACAACAAATTTACTCAGGACAGCCCCCAAATGGGTTCCTCTTAGATCAGTTCTCTACCTTGAAACAATCTGCAATGACAAATACATAGATTGCATTGGTTTTACCGCAGCTTAGAAACTTAAAGGGTGGTATAAGATATTTATCTAGAGAATGTTCCTGAAAGTTACCACCAAAGACCAGAGGATGAGGGAACCCAAATGTCAGCAGGACTCTGATTTATCACTTTGTTCACCTCTTTATAAAATATGACACTTGAACAAAAAGTCTACAGTTAAGAAAAACATTTGAGAAATGCAATCTAGTCCCATCCTTTTTCATTCAAAAGTATCTTTGCTTTCAACAGTGCTACTTAGAACACTTTGTAGAAGATTATCTTTATTTCCTCTCCAAATTACTGTTGACCCTCCTTCATAAACCCAATTTCTCTTTGGATATGTTTTACATTTTTATATGTAATCTTGGAAATACCTAACAATATTCCTTCTCAGTTTACTCCCTTTCCAGTAATATAGTCCAAGCATAAATGTACCAGTGTCTGAGGGCATTTTACATTTGTTTCCAACGTTACTGCTGATGACAGAGGACTGCCCCAGTATATACACTGGACATTTTATCAGCTGAAACCTCAAGAGTAAATATCTTCACAATTTTATCTCCTGAGGTTTCTAATTTGAAAATCAAATGTTATATTACAGAAAGTAATTTTTATCCTATAACCAAATCTCTTTATGTGGATTTATTTTTGTTCATATTGTTATTAGGTGCCTTTAACATTGTCATTCCATTAAATTCCATGTGTTTAGCTTATTCGGATAATATGAGAAGTTCTCATCCACATTCTCATTCTGTGTGTGTGTGTGTGTTTCTGGGACCCACAGGTTAGCACTGTTTCTCCTATTGCTCATTCATCGGTCTGTTTAACATACAGGTGTAGGACCAATAGTTGCCATTGCTCAGAGGGTGGTAATGTTATTAGTATATTAGTATCATTTATGGTAATCTGTCCTGGTGAGTGTGTATACTCTAGTTGGGCATGCTTCCAGGCTTCCGACAAAAAGCAATCAGGAAAAGTTCAGGCTGTCCCCTGGCATGTTGTAATATCAAGAGAGCCTCACTGGAATTGTTCATGATTGAGTGTACTTAATCATATTGCTGTATTTTCATAGAACGAGGTTTTCCTAGGAATTTCTAATAGAAACTTGTAATACAAAGCAGCAGAGTGGTAGCTTATAGAGGGACCTGAAGGAGACATAAGGTAAATTTCTGGTTTGAAGGAAATGTTTTACATCTTGATGAGAGGATACATACATTTTTTAAAACTCATAGAATTTTATACCTAATATCTCTGGATACCACTCTAAATACAATTTACTTCAACAAAAGAATACTATTTTCAAAGATAGTACAAGAAAAATAGTAACAAACAATTACATATTTACCAAGATATATACCAAGCAAAAATATCCATCCATCTGAATTTATACATAAAGATGTCTTGAATTTCTTTTTGTTTGTTGTGAGGACTTGGGATTTTTAATACTTTGTTTTTGGTAGTTGTGTGTGTGTGTTAGTGTGTGAGAGGGCTACAGAGACAAAGAGGAAGAGAGAAAGAATATTAAAATCCACTTCTTAGCCAGGTTGGGGTGAATTGACAACTACAGAATGATATCTTATGGTTTGAAGTCTTGATGGGTGATAACATTTAGGAACTCCTTCCCCTGACTACATTCTTGCTTTTGTTTACAGCTTTCTTTCTATATAATATATTTTTCTCTTCTATTTTTTTCTTTCAGTATGCTAACATCTTCCTTTGCAACAGGAGGGAAGGTAGTTTTTCAGATCTCTCTTAAGAATTGTGCTACTTCATGATTTTCCTGGCATTTTGTGGAATTCATTAACAGCGTGACTGCCCCTTTATGTCAATCTGACATATTTGTAGACATAGTATATGGTCCCTTTATAGATAAAATTGTATTTTAAATGAGAAAAATAAATGTACAAAGGAGATTTCTCATTAGATGGTCTAGAAACTGTTTCACTATGAGTGCTTGCTCTAAACCGAATGACCTACAGATGCCTTGTTAGACATAAGATGAAATAAAACCAGTAAAGTTTACAGTTTGTTGTCTTAATCATTTGCCTTTGTTTGCTTTGTATTTTTCCTAAACTTGGAAATAATTACTTCATATGGTGTTTTGAGGGTGAATAAACCTCACATGTGTGGAGAACACACTTCTGTTCATGGTCACCAAATGCTTTCCCAAAACGATGAGCAGCCAAGACATTCATACCTCTGGGATGCATTATTTCAGAATTTTTTTTTCTAGAGTAGATACATTTGAAGTGTTGGTGAGGTATTTTTTAAGTCAATATTTCCAAATTAGTTTTCCTTTAACTACCATGTTTTAAATGGAGACTTTTAGATGAAAAGGCTGAGGAAGTGGTTGGCAAATGATGCCTGTAAGTTCCAACTACTAATTTAACTCTTTATCCACTATCTGCTCCCACTCATTCAAATGAAAACAGAATGCCTCACACACTACAAATCCCTCCGCAACTTCCAGTAGTAAAATATTATTGTCCCGGGCAAACACTGGATAGCACTAATTCCCAGAATCTAAGATTATGAAAGCATTGCCATAGAAAAGCTGGTGCTATATTTATCACAGAGAGTATACAGGTGTCAAATGTAACGTTGTTGGGTCTAAAAAGATTTTTTTTAATTCTGTTTTTCATTTCTCTATTAGCATTATAATGCTACCAGAAAGAAAAGAATCTGACAGCTACATTATGGATTTATGCAAATTACCACAAACTAAGCAAAATAACAGACATTGTATAATTTCCCATTATACAATGGGAAAATACTCCTAAGCAGGTGCACTGAATTTTTTTTCATGACTGTCAAAAACTATACTCTGTGAACTCTTTCTTGGATTAATTTGGAATAATTTCCTCCAAATATAAAAGTCTTCCTTTAGTTAACAACTACAGTGGTCTCCTAAATGCCAAGCAAATGTTCATTATTGTACTTCTTCTCTGATTATATGCAAAGAATTAACTGAAAAGAAATTTGTTCCATGGTGTTCCAAGGATTTTCAGTATTAACTGTCAGTGATGTTTGAGTTTTAATTGTTTTTTCTCTTTTAATCATTATTTAGCCATCTCATGCTGTGTATTTTAAAAAGTTAATATCTACTTCTAATTATTGCCTTCCACTTCAAAAAGCTCCCTCACCTCATAATATGATACAGAATAAATTAAACCTCATTGATTTCCATTATAAGCATAGTCTATTGTGTAACCTTCATCATTACATCTCTCATTTGCTTTCTTTCCTTGCCTAGGTAAATGATGACAATATTTCCAATTGTTTCTTTAATAAGTTCTGAATAAAGGGCATCCCTGTGCTTTTTAGCTTGCCTATTCTGGTCTCAATTTGTTTAATCAATTCTTCAAAAGTTAATGTAAACAAACTTGACTGCTGCATTCAAGATGAAAACATATTTTGACACAATTTGTGATTGCTTTTTCATCCTGGTGACAAGACAGAAAGAGATTGATCACTGCCTGTTACATACTTGTTTAAAAACAGATTATGTAAACAAGAATATTTGAGATTGTACTATATGGATTATCCTTCTACCAAAGACTAAAGCACCAAGAGTATTTAGTAGCACCAAAAAGAAAGTTCAATTAATTATACAGTGTGAAGAAAGATGCCTTGATTCTTAGGGGGTGGGGAATCTGTTTCACAATTATTTAATAAATTTCATCTAACATTTTCATATGTATAATGTAACTGGAAATAGGTTTTAACTTTTTTTAAGTAGTTAAATTATCAAAATTTCACCTAAAAATCCAATCAAATCTTAAAAACAAATCCAATCTTTGAAAATTAATCCAAGTTTTATAAGGTTCTAAGAACATCTTTTAGTATATGAATATTTGGTTTTTGTTTGTGTTTCTTGTTTTTGTTTTTGTTTATTTATTTGTGTTTTTTTTAATAAGCCCCAGCTCTAGTTGTGAAGTTCAGTTGGTTGAGTGTCATTCCTTGCACCAAAAGTTTGGGGGTTGGATCCCCAATCCCAAATAATCAATATTTCTCTCTCACACTGATGTTGGCCTCTCTCCCTCCCTCCCTCCCTCCCTCCCTCCCTCCCTTTCTCCTGAAAAAATCAATGAACATATCCTCAGATGAGGATTAAAACTAAAAAAATATGAGGCCTGTCCAGAAAGTATCCAGCCATGTACTATTAAAAAATAGAGACAATTATTGAATAAGGTACAAGATAAAAGAAACACTGTACCTAGGGCAATGACACCTCAGTCCCCTTCAAAGTAGGCACCTTGGGACCTCACACAGTTTTCCCAGAGTCATTAGCAACTGCAGAACCATATTGCTTTTGCTCTGGTAGCAGAAGCCATGGAGCAAATTTTGCCACGACACATTTCATGACAAAATCCTGCATCAACATCTCAGATACAGTAGTTTTCGGAATCCCCAGATCAACCTCTAGTTGTCTCACTGTTAGTTACCAATATTTGCTGATTGCAGCTTATTCACACTCTCAGGTGTTCTGCTTGTTCCAGGCCTTCCAGAACATGGATCACTTTCAACAGATTCTCAACCATTTTTGAAGCATCTGTGCCACACTTTTATTTTCCCCCCACTCTTTGCGTCATCCCCAAAAGCCTTCTGAATTATTCAAATAGTTTCTACAGAGGAGTGTTCAAGCTTAATGCAAAATTTGATGCATATTTGTTACTCTATTCGCTTCATTTTGAATGCAATGGCCACACAGTCCACATGCTCACTCAATATTGTCTATTGCCCCCACTGACTAGTACAGTGAAGTCGTCATTGTTCACACATGCACTTACCAGTCCATTCTCCTTGGCTGCCAGGTTACATGGATGTTGTACAAACTGTTCTCATTAAATTAACAATAGCTGAACTTTTTCCTGACAGACCTTGTAAGTAAGCCCCTAAAAACTTTTCACTATAAATATTGTAGAAAAATCTACCATTTGTACTAATATAGAATAAAGTGGTACCATCCCCATCACATTTCATAGTGAGATATTAAGCTAATGAATTCATGCTTACTAATTTCAAAATCATGTCACTCTTAAAGAACAAAATCTCAACTGAGTGAATAAATTTAAAGATCTAATTGGCTTTACTGAATGATTCATAAACCAGGCCACATTTTATGTAGCAAATAGAAAGTGCTCCAAAGGGTTGTACAAATAGAAGGGTTTTCTAGGCAGATACTGAGCAGGACAAAAAAGCTAAAAGAATGGATTATTTTAGGCAAGGTCACCTTCTCTTAGTGGAAAACAGGGGTCTCATGAGGCAGGTGACCTCACTAGTGCAAACCTAACAAAACTGCAATGAGCTTAGGTGCTAAGTCTTTGTGGGGCTTATCACAGTAATTCCATTTTAAATCTGTTTTTTCCATTTTTTTAAATATCCTCTAACAAGAAAATTTTTTAAAGTATACTTTTCTACTTCAAATGAATAGTTTGCAGTGTTGAGTCTTCATTTTTGTTCTTTGGTCATAAACTTCAAGTTATTTAAATGTTTTACCTACAAAATATTTCATTTTTATATATTAGAAATAAGGAACTTTAAAAACATTAGGTTTAGATTTATTTTAATTTGGCTCTTGGTACAAATAGGAAATGATGCTAAGGTATATGTTCAGAGTTATTGGAAAAAGTATGATTCTCAAAAATTTAAGAACTCAAACTTTAAAAGTTCCCAATAATGTAGATCTTTGTCTTTGTAAAATGATATGTGATACTTCAGATACCATAGAGCAGATACTTAAAAAAATATTCTATTTAAGCATATTTTTTAATTCTTGTTTATTCTATTACAGTTGCCCCAATTTTTCCCCTTTTGCCCTCCTCCATCCCACCCCACTCCTCATTCCCACAGTTCATCCCCACTTCATTGTCCATGTCCACAGGTCATTTATACATGTTCACTGAGTATGAAACCTGACTGTATTTATTCTTTCCCTAGAAGATTGTACTCTCTCAAATATATGCATAATTTATGTAAATGAGCTATACTGCATTTCAAAGTACAACCTTTTGCCTTTTATAATACTATTCTTATATGGTGAATAGCAACATTTTCATTGCTATTTTTATTTATATGCTGTTGTTAAGATATTCAGTTTTTGATAGGGCACAATGAGGAAAAACTACAGAGAATATTTTCCTTCTATGGCTAAATCTGTCATTGTGGTTTCCTACCCTTTTTCACTTAATAGGAATTTTCTGGGCCATTCTATTGTTTAAAGTCTCTGGTGAAATCACACACTCTTCAAGGTTTGACTGTTTATTTAGTTTGACTGCCACTGTGGGAACAATTTAGAGTACTTGAAGAACATGTCCAAAATAATGAGAATGATTGACAGTTGAGTGAGATTAAGAATCCCACAAAAGTAAAAACAAAAATAAGAAAAGAAAAAAAATGGTGAAATGTATTTTTTATACCTTTAGGCTTTTTCTTCTTCTTTTTTAAACATTTGAACTGTAATATACTGAATTCTAAGTTGGTCTTTAATTAGTAGGATTCTCATTTTACATGAGTAAACCACAAAATGCAGAGAAAACAAAGCCAAATTTTGGAGAAATATATATGCCTTTGTTGGGGAGAAGAATTTGTCACCCCTACTTGTGTCTTTCTGGTATAAGAAATATTTTACACTGTTTTTTTAAGAAGCAGCAGACATGGGAGAAACTCTGGAAACCAAGTAAAAGTTACCCTTTGTAAGAGACATTATTTGTGTTAGTGAAATCTCCATGTGTAAAGGTGTCTCATTTGCTATACCAGGAAGCAGAAAGAGGTAGAAATGACTCAACCCCTAGAACTTCCTACTAATGGAAACCTTTAAACCACTTTATGCTTATTTGCCATACTTTTCCTAGTAATCTCCCATAACTGACCCTACCCACCCCTAACATCTTCTTTTGTCTTCAGTTGAGGAAGATCTATAAAGTGATGGTGTTAGCCATTTGGGCATCTACTTATTTTCCCTGGTCTCCCATATATGCCTGTTAATAAACTCCTGGTTGTTTTTCCCCTGTTAATCTGTATTATATCAATTTAATTATTAGACCAGACAAAAAAAAATCTAGAATGAAAGAATAGAAAAGATTTTTCCTTCCTCTTGTCTTCTTACCCCTTTTTTAATGGTAAAGTATTGTGAATAACTATAAATTTGAAGTTGTGAATCTGGAAGCATCCCATCTAGCAATTAGAAGGGTGCTTCCAGAGGTGAACAAAATGAAAAGTTTTTATAGGTGAGGCAAGGAAACCACTATTGACAAAAGCAAAGAAAAATTATTTTTAGGCCTGGACATCTTTTTGCAGGAAAGACAACAGGAACTGTTTTTCATGCAGATTGCTTCTTGTTTCCATGGGGCACAGAGAAGGCTCATGTGACAGATCACCTACCCCACTGGTGCTACTGCAAAATTTCAGACTAGTTGAATAAAATTATGTTTCTGGGGGAGCTTGAAATAGCAATTAGGTCAGTTATTATATATAGGTTTGGTATTATGGGCTAATGCCATTTGGGGTCTGGTTTTGGTCTTTAACAGCATTGATAATTTTTATTTTATTACTAGCTTACAAAATTTTCAATACATTTCTTTAAAAACTCCTCACCATGTATGGATAGATGAAAGGATAACTGGACTTAAGTTCCAGCTGAATGAACAAAATGCTTCATCTCCTAAGTCTTATCTTCTGAGGATGTAGTCCATTTGAAAATATTATAGGAAGAAATAAGTGGCTACTTCAGAATAGTATTTAGGTGTTAAGTTTCCTGAACTAATTTAATAAATCAGCTTCTACTTTACCTTTCACCACTTCTCTGTCAGTAATACAGGAGGGCAGCATGTTCTGAGCTGGTTGAAGTTTCCTTCAGAAAAACTGCATGGTTCTGAACAACCATTTCCTCAGCACTTCCAAGACAGTCCTCAATATCTAAGACATCCTTTGGGAGTATTACCAGTTGAATGCCCTTGTGCTTGATGCTTCAAAAGGCCAAAATGCAAAACATCAAAGTTTGGAGGGAAGAAAGGTTTTTTGATTGAGAAGGCATCAACTGAGAAAAGGGGAGACTTAGTGGTCCCTCAAATCCATCTTAAGAAAGTCCAGGGTTCAGGATTTTTTAATATTGAGGAAAAGAGAAATGGGACGGGCAAGAGTGACTGAGAGCCACAGACACCTGGGCAGTAGCAACAACATTTTGCTGAGTCCATCATCCCTAGCTGATGTGAGTGCAGTCACTAGGTAGTCCTGCACATCTTTGATAAGCAATACAGACTTCCCTTATCTCCTCAGGAGAGGCACTTTCTGGCCAAGGGCTGTTTTTGTACAACTCATGCTTCAAGCAGAATTCCTCTAATGATTAGCATGTCATATGCAAGACTAAGTAGAAGCTATTGAACAAAGCATTTCACTCTGTTACAAGAGGAACCTAAGTAAACATAACCATGTCAAAAAATCCAAAAGTCAAGGTAATTTTGGTATGTCACATCTTTTTGATCTTGAGAGACAGAGTAAGTAATTATTCATTCCAGCTCACAAATTTTCAGATAAATTTTAAATAAATTTAAAAGGAAATTAATGTTAGTACTGCTGATTAACACTTGCTGCTTTTGAATAAAACATTAGAAAACCCTTAAGGACAGAGAAACTTCTATGAAGAATTTATAAGGCATCTGTCTTATTACCAGTCAGGTGCGCCAGGCTTTGAATAAAATAAAATTGCCCACATGAAACTGCAGTTAGTATTTGGCTGGGTTTTAGAAAGATTGAGTTTTCCAAATATATACTAATACTACTTTAGTTTTCAATTTAGAGTTATGGCATCAGAGTTTGATATCTTCCAAGAATGAAAAAAGTATAAGGAAATGTCCCTAAACAGGCTGAATCCTTGTATCTGAACAAAAGAAGTGACTAGCAGAGTGTGGCGTACGTATTCACAGATTTCAAGAATGCCACTATCACTTCCACTGACAACAGAAACATACATATGTTCTTGACCAAACTGACAAGTTAAGATTTTTTGATCCAAGTATGTTAATTTAAAAATAATAACATCTCCTATGAGTTCAAAACATGAAGATCAAGAAGCTAAAATAAGAAAAAGACACAATGGTACAAAGTTTTCCTTTATTCATAAACCAGAAACCTGGAAATTGTCCTTGAATTTCCCTGTCATATATCTAATGAATTGTGAAATGCTGTCATTTCTCTCTTGTAAATCTCTCTTGATTTCATGCATATTTTCCCCACTCCTAGTAGTATTATTACTCTGGTCTAGACTACTATAATCTTTTATCTGGTTTACAGCATCACACAAATAACTCCCCCATAATTCCAAACATTTTACCTTAGACATTGTTCACTTTCCAATCTATAGTAGACCAATATGCTTAAAAATATATATCTAGTCTTCTACATCTGTTTACAGTGTAGAAAGCAGCAAAGAATTTTACTTCCACAGTAACAGTAAGAATAGTTGGATAAATAATAAGATTACAATATTAATTGAATCCATCAAAGAGCTGAGATCATAAAGTACCTAAATAATTTGAATTTTTAAGAAGGAAGAACCCTCTAAGGAGAAATGTACCAATGTGCAGAGTCAATATACAAAAGGGTAATAAGAAATTCAATAACTTGGACTTCCAGCCAAGATGGAGGCGAAGGTGGATGCACTCTGCCTCCTCTCACAACCAAGATTAAGGACAACAAAAATATAGAACCAAAAAAAACCAGAACAGATAGAAAACTAAATTGTACAGAAGTTTGAAAATGATTCAACCAGACCAGTAAGAGGGGCAGAGAGGAGTTGGGGCAGGAGAAGGCGGTGGCTGGTGGTCCGGGGTGCACAGGCAGTAGTTGGCACACCCCAGGCACACAGGCAGTGGTCACTGAGGGCAGGGAGGCAACGAGCAGACCAAGAGAGGTGCACAAGGCAGCTGACATCGGTCATGCATTCGTACACAGATAAACCAGGCAAAAATGGGCAGCAATACAGACTGCCCAACACAGGGCCCCAGTGCCAGGAAATGAGGCCTAAAAGCACTGATTGAAAACACTTGTGGGGATCGAGTAGAGAACATGCACAGGCCCGCCCACATGGACATCAGCACTGGAAGGGCCCAGTTTGCTTGGGGAAAACTGTGAAAGGGACTGGAATCCGAGAGAGAGCAGAGCAAGCGCCATTGTTCCCTCTTGGACCCCACCCCTACATTCAGTGTCACAACACAGCAACTGGGTTGCCCCACCCTGGTGAACACCTAAGGTTCTGCCCCTCACTATGTAACAGCCACGACCAGACCAAAAAAAAAAAAAAAAAAAATAGCTCAAACAGGAGAACAGATCAAAGCCCCAGAGCTAATTCAATTAAGCAACCAAGAGGTAGCCAACCTATCAGATGCACAGTTCAAAGCACTGGTAGCCAACCTATCAGATGCACAGTTCAAAGCACTGGTGATTAGGAAGCTCACAGAATGGATTGATTTTGGTTGCAAATTAGATGAACAAATGGAGGCTACAATAAGTGAAATGAAGAAAAACGCACAGGGAACCAACAGAGATGGGAGGAAAACTGGGACTCAAATCAACGGAGTGGACCAGAAGGAAGAAACAAACAAACAGAAAAGAAGGAAGAAACAAGAATTCAAAACAATGAGGACAGGCTTAGGAACCTCCAGGACATCTTTAAACATTCCAACATCCGAATTATAGGGGTACCAGAAGGGGAAGAGAAAGAGCAACAAACTGAAAACTTATTTGAACAAATAATAAAGGAGAACTTCCCCAATCTGGCAAAGGAAATAGACTTCCAGGAAGTCCAGGAAGCTCAGAGTCCCAAAGAAGGTGGACCCAAGGAGGAACACACCAAGGCACATCATAATTACATTAGCCAAATGAAAATGAAGGAGAGAATTTTAGAAGCAGCAAGGGATAAGGGCACAGTCATCTACAAAGGAGTTCCCATCAGACTGTCAGCTGATTTCTCAAAAGAGACCTTACAGGCAAGAAGGGGCTGGAAAGAAGTATTCCAGTCATGAAAGTCAAGGACGTACATCCAAGATTGCTCTATGCAGTGAAGCTGTCATTTAGAATGGAAGGAAAGATAAAGTGCTTCTAGGATAAGGTCAAGTTAAAGGAGTTCATCATCACCAAGCCCTTATTATATGAAATGTTAAAGGGACTTATCTAAGAAAATGAAGATAAAAAATAGGACAATAAAAAGACAGCAAACTCACAGATATCAACAACCACACCTAAAACAAAAGTAAACTAAGCAAACAGCTAGAACGGGAACAGAACCACAGAAATGGAGATCACATGGAGGGTTAGCAACAGGGGAGTGGGAGGAGGAGGGGGAGCAAAGGCATAGAGAATAAATAGCATACATGGTGGGTAGAAAATAGACAGGGGGAGGGCAAGAAGAGTGTGGGAAAAGTAGAAGCTAAAGAATTTATGACACATGGACATGAACTAAAGGGCGAAATGTGGTTAGGAGGGGGTGTGTAGGGTAGAGGGGAATGATGGGGGAGAAATGGGACAACTGTAATATCATAATCAAAAAATATATTTAAAAAAAAGAAATTCAATAACTTGCTAAAATCATATGTGAGTTAGCTGATCAGACTAGACACGAGGGAGGTTCATACATTGTTGTAAGATCTCTTCCTTTGGCTTCCACTGGGTACTCAGAAGAAAAATTAGGAGCAGGAAAAAAAGAGAGTCCACACTGGTGATGCAGGCATGTAGGAGATCAGTCAGCAGGTAGGAAGGGCATGATGGGTAGAAAGAGAGAAACATCTGGGTAAGGGACAGCAGACCTACTGCTCCCATATTCTAACTAACTTGAGTTTCTAAACATGTTAGACTTGTATGTACCATGCCGTCTCTTGTTTTGAGGCTTCTATGGATGCCGTCCCTTTGCCTAGTAGATTCCTACCCACTCTTTCTGCTGAGTAGTTTGCTCTTTAAATATATACTTGATTTTGATGTCACTTTTCATTAGTAAGTCTTCATTGACTGACCCCTTCATTCCAACTTGGAAATTTAATTGTGCACCTGGGATACTTTGTCTATCATACTACTTTCAACACTTTCAATATTTACTGTTATTGTTTCTCCTAGACTAAACTTCCTGAGAACAGGAGACACCTCCATGATGCACAATATTTTTAAACCTAGTACTTAGCACAGAAAAACTGTTTAATACATACGATTGAATGAATAAAAAGCCAATATAGTTTTTGCAATAAAATTGCATGCATATACTTCAATGCAAAGTACTCTGTGTTCTTGCTGAACCTTATGTCTAGCTATTGTGATTTTCTTTTCTACATTATTTCTGGGTTGTTTAGCTTCTCTTACTACTGTGTCTAATAAGCACATTCTATAATAAAAATATCCTATTTTAAAAATAAACATCCCAGTAATAACTCCTCTGAAGACTTTAATTGCCAGGCTGAATATTATACAAACACACAGTCTGGTTATTGACATTGGTCTCTTGCTTTCCTTAAGACTTCATTCATAACAGTAGCTTATATTGGAGGAATACTAGCCAACAGAAGATGATGCGTATTTGATTATTTCTGTGGCTAGAAACAAAAATTGTAGAAAGACTGCAAGGCATTATAAATTGGGAAAAGAATTAACTACCAACTTGAGGAGCTGAAGTAGCCAAATTTCATTACCATCAGAGTTTTATTATGTTTAGTTAACTATATCTGTAAAATAAAATGAATTATTTCCATGGGAGCCCTCAAAAACTACACACACACCCCCACCACACTGCTTTTTAAAGGCATGACAGATTCTTTGAATTGGGGCTGGAAACAGCAAGTGTATATATGCTTATAGTTTTATTGTGAAATGCAACCCATTTTAAGAAAGGAATGCAAAGTTTTATATACATATATAAATATATATTTATATATATAAATTTTATGCATCCCAGTATTAATCTGATTGCAATTTCTGTAAGAATATACTAATGAAAATATTTTCAGTATTTTCTATATCTACTCAAAGTTGAATCAATAAAATATAAATATTTTCTTTCTTAACTGTACTAATTTAATGATTGTTATTCATCTTTCTACTATGTTTCTTTTCCTATTGCTCCTATACAATTTGATGATATACAGAATATATCTAACAGCTTCAAGTATCTTTTCCAGTACCTTTGATTGTCCTCAGGTGATGTTTTTATATCAGTTACCAGAGCAACTATATACAGGCTCTGTGAGTTCCAGGATCAAAGCAAGTATTTAGGGCACAGTTCTAAGTCAGAAGAATCTTTCTTATAATCCAAATATACTTTCCCTTCCTACTTTTCTAGTTTTGACCCGAGGTCCTATTGATATAAAAAAAAAATTAAAGAGACCACCAACATCTAGAATGAAAATCTAACCTGCCTCACCATAGTAGGTCAATCTTCCTACTTATTGAATTCTACACTTGCTAATTGCATGTCACCTTTAACATTATTGATTGATTTTTTCAGTATTTCAGCTGGAAGTAACTTGACTTAACTATTGCTGTGGACGAGGTTGTTTATGGTGTAAGAACAGCTAGCTAGTTGCCGCAAAATTGGTCTTTTTATATGTTTTCTCGCCACTCCTTGAATTCAGTCTTACAATGGGAACACACATGCTTTTACTTTTTTTACAGTTTCATTCCTCACTTAGATTATAGCTTTGAGCTTCAAAGAATTTGAGCATTGCTACTTCCTGAGATCCAATCTATACTTTATCCTTTAGACAGTATTATTTCCTTTAAAAATTGTTGTCTTCTATCCCTTATGTTAATTATAAGTAGAGGACAATGTTCAGGGAAAATGCTGTATAGAATTTTTAAGAGAAACATTTGTATTGTTAAAAAATAACCAGGGTGCTAGTCATATAAACTGCAGAAACACTGTTAACCTTTTTTTTTAAATTTACATAAGCTTGGAGGAACTCAGCATGCGGAAATGGCCTATCCCTCAATTTACGTTAAGGTATTTGAGAACAGATACAAAATGAATGTCACGAGGGCATTCTTTTCCTTTGAAGTAAAAATCATTAACAATAATGCAATGATTTTCCCATTGGTTCAACTAAATGAAACACTAATTTAATAGAGAAACTAATAAAATTAGACCAGTTTTATCACTATATACCCATTTTTATGTAACAATAGTGTGGCATTTTTATGACAATTATTTGCTTTTTGATTCAGCTTTGTGCTGCCCCTTATTACTCGTTAGAGCTTGAATACAAGTTTTGCTTTGAAGTTATAAGGAAAATGTCTCAAGATTGCTGTATTTTAGAAAGCATTTTCCAAAATGTTCCTACTTTTTAAAAAACAACCACCAAAAATATAGTAAAGATGACAGCTTGATGTTCTAGGTATATCACATCTTCATATCTTCAATAACACAATGAATCAGTTTATTTACTGGTGAAGAGCATTTTCTTCCAAACTTTAAGGTCAAGTATATTTTTGTAAACCAGTAATACATTTCTTATGCTACATCATTTTGAATAAGTAGCAATAAAATCTTCAAAAAAATGCTTCTCTTGCTTGTTGAGAAAATGATCACCTAAAAAGAAAATGTCTGTCGAGAAATCTGAAGCTAAAACGGGGTAAAAGGGAAGTGGTAAAGCAGCTCTAATTTGTTGTCCACATCGGTCTGCATGGCTGAGATTTGTGACGTGGGTACTTATACCGCCTATAATGAACACTGTATATTTTACTAACCAATGCCCTTAAAAACAAAAAGGTTATTTTTAAAAAGAGACATTCATTACATTACTTCAGGTATATATAACAATTAAGCTCAAGAGTTTATGAAATATCTTCTTTAAATGCAATCTGTGATTATCCTTTTCTCTCTCCTTGGTGCCTCTCAACCCTAAATTCACAGCACTTTTAAATAATCATACTATTAAAGGTAATATGAGACTCCTTGTCCAGAGCGGGCATTTATTTCAATATTCAGAGATTTAGCTTTCTTAACCAAATGAGTTTCATATCATTCATTCTCTCCATTTTGTCATTTTATTCACTCTCTCTCTCTTTTATTTAAGTTTTCACGACACCACTTAAGAAACTCTGTTCTAACCTTCGTGAGATGGTTCCTCCTCTTGCTCTGATGCTGTTGTCGCCCCTCCACTGAGTCCACCCTGGTTCTGCGTCTTCAGTTGCACTGACTTTCCCCTTCTCGAGCCCCTTTCTCCAATCTTCCCTCAGTCCCCAGGGGGTGCTTCGTTTACCTCAGTTTTCAGAGGAAACATGATGAAACCTGCAGGACTATTCTGAGGCTGGCCAGTTCGGTGCAAGTTTCTGAACACGTGTGCATTATCTGTGGCTCGCTTTCGGGAACCTGACGGTTTACCTTTCTCCACTCCAGGGGTCACAGAGTACATGATTCTTCGGTGGCAGTCCATAATTATAACACCTTTCTGATATATGTTACACCATTTCCTCTCCACCTTGATGCATTCGCTTATCTTCTTTATAGGGAAAGTTACTAGTTGCTCTTACAGAGGTTATGAATGACTTCAGGAAATGACACATAAAAGAGCTCTGGCAGGTTAAAAACCCCTACAAATTTTATTTTTTCAGGGTAAAACTACTATTTTATCATTTTTAAGAAGAAATTACATACAAAATTTTCACAGTTGTGTCCATAATTCAAAAGAGGGAAAACAAAAGAAAAATTGTATTGTAAATGTTGCATATTTTAACACTGTCAGAAATATAACAAGTATTGTTCTTATTAGAGTAGTCTTTCAATTGCACTTCAAGTGAAGCATTTTAAATCCTGGTCAAGAAGAGTATATTTACAGATTTTAAAAAAGTTTATTTAAAACCCAGAACTACTCATTATATTACATAAACCATATAAATATGTAAATATAAACAAATAACATAACCATTATCCAATGTATTAAGTAACATTTGTAAATTATTTTTAGAAGTTTCTCCTTAGATTGTACATGAGATTTTACTCCTTGAAAAACTCCTAATTCAAGATAATTAATTTTAATACTATTCTATTAAACAGAAACCAGATACTTTGTCTCTTTGCATGAAAGTAGTTCTTCAATGTTCAGAAAATTCATTATCTAAAACTTTCAAGACTTCTTAAAGGCATTAAAAGTGACTGAAAATAGACCTAGAGAAAATGAAGTCATATAATACACACTAAAGTGAATTTCTCACATTTTAAATACTTTTTCAGATACACAATGGCAGATTAAAAGTGGTAGTAAACTCTACTTTTGCAAATACATTTCAAATTCTGAAATAAAATTATTTGCTATACATATTCGAGTGGAAGAAGTTTTGTGGTAGGAAATTTACCTGTATTATGATGAGTATGGTAGTGATTTCAAGCCTAGGTTTCATGAGTTCCAAGAGAAAAGCAGATGATATCATTAAAACCTGCTTGTATGGGGGTTACAGTGTGTATTGCAACCTGTACAGACATGTATTCACACTCTAAACAACATTTCTTAAAATCCTTTGAAATTTATTTGGCAAATGGCTATTGTCAATAATAACGGAGGGAAGCAGATAGATAACACCTACATTAAGAAGCAGTGTGTTATTGGAAAGAGAGCACAGTGTCTGCAGTAGACACTGGAATTCAAGTCACCAAATGGCCATCAAGTGGGAAGGTAATTTTTAAAACTTCTTTAATACTGATTTACATGACAAAATAATTGCAAACCCATTTGCTAGTCTCTCAAGAATGTTGACATCTTGTCTTTTTTCCAGTATTTATTTTTCCAGGTTTATTGACATATGGTTGACAATAAAAAATGTGTATACTTAGGTTGTACACTTTAAAAGAAATTATGTTGATACCCTTTCATACGGCTGTTATACACCACTTCAGCATCGAGTATTCCCATTCTGCTTACAAGAAACCCTAACTTTTTAAATACATTTTTCTTTTCTTGATTTTCTTTGTTTATAATTTAGGAAAACATATTGAGGGCCTTCCTGATAGTTCCTCTTAAAGACTATGTTCCAAACACTGGTGTCCTGAACTCAGGAGCATCGTGGTCATGAGCTCAGACACCAGGGGCCCTTATACATGGAGTCAAATGCTGGATCTGCTGCTTAGCTGTCTAAGTTACAGAAGTGACTCCACTCTTTCACTCTCTCTCAGTTTTCTGAATTGTAAGATGAGGATATTAATAGAACCTACATCAAGGCACTTAGGATTAAATTAATAAATGCATTTTTAGAAGCATAGAGTAGTTGTTTGGAGCAACTACTCTGTGAGCCAATATACTCAATTACTGTCAGCCATGGCTAGTCGTGTTATTAGTTATTATGAGTTAATGTATGAAAAGAAGCTCAAAATGAGTAAGTATATAATTTAAGATACAACAGGCAAGTGTTGGAGCTCAAGTATTGCTTTTATTAAAGTGCAAAAAAGTTGCCACAAACTTAGTGGCTTGAAACAATACATATATATTATCTCATAGGGTCTGTGGGTCAGAATTCTAGTCAAAGCTTATCTGAGTTCCCGCCAAGAACTTATACGGCAATCAAGGTATTGAACAGACTCCATTCCTTATTGGAGCTGAGGGTCTTCTTTCAAGCTCACATAGTTCTTGACAGAATTCAGTTCCTTATGGCTGACTGAAGTCCTCATTTGCTTGCTGATGGTCCGCAGCTACCTCTCTCGGCAGCTGGACGTCACCCACCATTTCTTCTCACAATTCACCCTTAGTCTTGGTAATCTCTGAGACTAATTGCCTGAGTTATAATTCTGATCCAGGAATCACTAGCTGTGAGACCATGGGCAAGTGACTTAACTCCTCCATGGCTCAAATTTCCTACAAAATGAAGACGATAATGGTACCTTCTTCCCAAAGCTGGTGTGAGGATTAACTATTTGGAATCATTCTTGTCTACTTGTTCTCATACCCTACGTTAAATTCATCGGCATGTCCAACTGATTCTACCTTTAAATACATCCAGAATTAGACTATGTGCCCTCCCCTCTGCTGCCACAAGTCTTATTCAAGACACCATTTCCTGCCAGTCTTTTGTGGACCTTCAATATGCTCTCTATGCCTCTGTCCTTTTCCACCTTTGTTTATTGTTAACACAACAGACAGAGTGAAGCACTAAAATGACAGTCAAATCATTTCACTTCTTCGTTCAAACCCCTCTAAAGACTTCCCATTTCAGTGAGAGTAGAGCTAAATATATATACACACATATTTTTTATGTCTCATTTGACTCAGGAGGAGGAGGATAAAAACAGGAAACTAAAAACAGAACAGGAACGAATGCTTCTACATCCAAAGAAATAATCTCTGTAATGCAAAACACCTACCATGGCATTTAAGAAGTTGTATAGTGGTCCACGCACAAAAAGGTTGCTGGTTTGATTCCCAGTCAAGGCACATACCTAGGTTGAAGTTACGGGGTTAGGGAGGCAACTGATCAATGTTGCCTCACATCATTGAAGCACAAAACATCAATGTCTCTCCCCCTCTCTCACACATAAATCTCTCTCCCCTCACTTCCTCCTTTCCTCTCTTTCTAAAAATCAATGCAAACATGTTGTCCAGTGAGAATAAAATAAATAAATGAATAAGAGCAAGAAAGAGCTATGGAGTATGGAAAAAGGAAAGTAAAAAACAATGGGGCATTTCCTATAAAACATAAAACAACAAGATTGAGAAATAATCAGTTAGCAAATGACCCTGAATAGGTTATATTCTTATTACACAGGTGGCAAACACAAGGCCTGCAGCCTGAATCCAGCCCTCCACCTTGTTTTATCTGGCCCTGCCTGCACCTTGTTTCTACCCAAGCTCTCACTTAACTGTTAAGGAGTAGTTACATTTATACAGTCCTGAAATTACATTCGGCCCTTTGAAGGCAACTGCTAGACTGACGTGGTCCCTGGTGAAAATGAGTTTGACACCCCTGCATTAGAATGCAATCAAACACCCCAGTGGGGTGGTTCAGTTGGTTGGAATGTCCTCCCATACACCAAAAGGTTGCAGGTTCTATTTCCAGTAAGCCCACATACCTGGGTGCACATTTGTTCTCCAGTTGAGACTGGGGTGCATACAGTAGGGAAAGATTGATGTTTCTCCCTCACATCGATGTTTCTCTCTATCTCTCTACCTTCCACTCTTTAAAAAAAATACCAAAAAATTCAGAGTCTAAAAATATAGACCACTTTTATAGATTACATGATTGGATTTATAACCACTAATACCAGGAATAAAATATTTTTAAACCTTTAGAAATTTATACTTTTTTCAAAATAACCCCTAGACCAAAATAAAAATAAAACTGAAAATTTCAACCCTACACAATGTGCTATATTTTGCTGTGTATAATGCACACTTTTGCCCAGATTTCTGAGGGAAAGATGGGGATGCACACTAGACATGAGTACAATTATTACATACAATGAGTATAATAATCCAGTGTATAATGTGCACAAAACATGGGTGCTCATTATACATGGCAAAATGAGGGCAATTAAAAGTAAAATAGTTCATACCCAACAGATGAAATATAACTAAAGCTCTAAGGGAAAATCTATGGGCGTCAATGCTGCAATTACTGCTGTACAAGATAAAGGGCAATGCCTGTTGACCCCCACCTCTTTATTTTCCTTCCCCTGGTCACCTTCTTGTTTTATTTTGGTCTTTTTATATGCATCAGCTCCAGTCAAGAAACTTCACGGTGGAAGCCTGTTTCTGCAGCTGTTTTTTAAAATGTGTGTCAGAATTACATGTTTTCTTCTTCTTGGAAATTTTATTGCAGAAAATCTCTGATTTTAATTAAATGTTTCCAGTCTTATTTATAATTCTCTTTTCTCTTTTCAAAAGAAGAAATTTTAATTATTGAGTCTATGAAAGAGATTTCTTTTTAACATTGCAACATTTAGATGTTGAAAAATGTTCAGATGCATTATGTTTCTTGTGTTATATATTTCACTCATTCTTACATGATGAATTTTTCATTCAGCTGATATCACTATCTCTGAAATAAATGTAGATAATAATGCATCATTTCTTTATTTAGTTCCTTAAGAAGCCATGATTCATTGGGAAATGTTCTTTTTAAATTTCATACATTTAGAATGTAAATATATTTACAAGCAAGAAAGTTTGGGGAAGCAAGACTAAGAGAGCTAATCTTAGGATCTTTCCTCTTTGCTTTAGTTCTCATTCTTGGTAGGTATAACTTAAAGTATTCAAAGTTCTGAATGTGACCAACCTGATAGAACTGTTTTGACTAAATGGGTCAATAAAAAAAATTAACCTAAGTGATTGGCAGAATCATTTGACATTTTTAGAAATAGCCTCATTATCTCTAGAGATATTTCTAGACTTATGTATTTATAGTACTTAAGACTGCTAATACTATTGTGATGAGAGAATTTTGGTGCATTTAAAAATCCTTCCTTAATTATATCAGCTGGGATTTCCGAATCATTCTCATGTTCTCTGACTTTTCCAATATGTCATTTATCATGTTTTTCTTTTGGAAAACTCTATTTTTTTTTCTCTTACACTTGATTTACTCTTTTCCATTTCTTAGCTTTGTGCCCTTGGCCTTCAAAGTCATCTTTTATTTCATTTTCCCTGTCTTTGCTTACAGGTTTTCTGCCTGTGTTCTTAGAACCTGCGTGACAGTCATTCAGTCCCTTTGCTCATATTTGCAATATAGCACAACAAGCAATAAAAGCTTTGATACATCTATTATTAATAGATAAAAATGAAAAAAGATGCCAAGGAATTCTAAAAGCATGAGACTTTGTAGCAGCATCTGTGTAAAATAGGAAAGTATGAAGGATAAAAACCAGTAATAGTTGTTAAAGAAATAAAGTTTATTGGTCAACTCAATAAATCTAAATGTTTCGATGGAAAGACATTATTATTGAGGAGTTTCTATCTCACTGACAAAGCATAACATTATTTAGCCACATACTACAATGTAAAAATTTTCTTCTTGTCAATTAACTACATGGTTTTCCACCAAAATCAGATTTCCATTTCTTCTATAGTCATAGCACCTTCCAAGTTTAGGTGGGCACACAGGTGCCCAAAATAAAACTAAATTGCCCAGGCTCTTTCAGTTAAGCAGGATCAGGTGTGTATGCAATATAAAAAGATTTAAGGAAAATTGGTTTGGTGACTTTTGAAAGGTATAATTAAAGGAAAGAGACATGTCTTTCTCCTTCTTGCTTCTTGGAGTCAGGACATAGACACACTGACAGGACATGGAATAGCCAGTTTGGATCATGAAGAGGTAGCTATTGAGGTTGATGGAACAAGATAGAAGAAGCTCTGATCCTGGGCAATCATGGAATTGCACAACCAGGACAAGACCGCTCTAATTATAGTAGAAGTACATGAATTTTTCTATACTGTTTATGCCATTGTTCAGTTTTGGTTTTCTATAGTTTTTAGATAATTGTCATTATAATGAACATAAACTGCTACTTTTCACACACACACACACACACACACACAAAAAAAAAAAAACCTGGAACTTTAAAACTATTTTGTTTTGAAATATTTTCCATATGTAAATTTTGATGTTTTGGTTTCTGTTGATGTACATGTGCTAGGAACAGGTTCCCTATAGCATGCTTTCACAGCACTAAGTCATGGATCAGAAAGGCATCCTTAATTTTTAACAGTTGAACACCAGTGAAGTAAGCTTTGTCTGTTTTTAATTTCTCAGGTCCTTCCCTCAACCTGATGTTACATTATTCTTTTTATTTTTTTTTTCTATTCTCCTTATCATATTTGCCCTAATCCCAAAGTTGTACATGACCTAGAACTACAATAAAAAATACTTTGTGTCTCTTAATTATACCTTCCAATCTGTCACATAGTGCAGTCAATCTTGTCTTCAAAATAATTATCCTTTTCTTCTTTTTTTCCTCTGACTCTTCATGCCCATGTATTTTCTCGTTGCCCTGCCTCAGGTTTTTATCATGTTTCCCCAGCATCAGCGTCCATCTGTGTCTTTCTCATCCCCTTGTCAGTGGCCACACAACAGCGTTCTCTTGAGCTGTGGGGTTCACAAAGACACCCCCATGGCCCTCTGTATTGACAGCGCAGCAGGGGAGGCAGTGTTCTCGTCACCCTGCCCTCCCCTTAACACCCACAATTGCACAAGAATAGCCCCAGTGGGCTTTCTTCTCCAACACTTAAGAAAAAAATTCTTTCAGCACATAATATTTTGATAGAAAATAAGCCATTTTCTTTAGTACTTCAAAGTTGTTTTCCCAGAGTTGTATATTGTATGTACTCATTATATTTTTATATTTTCTTATTTTTAATGTGGAATTGCATTCTCTCTTTTATGCATAATCAGTCTTTGCAGAAGTTCTTCATTTTATTAGTCTTTGAAAGACTCAATCTTTGATTTTAGTAATGTTTTCCCCCTTTTTTGCTCTCTCTCTCTTTATTCTCAGTCCATTTAAAAATGTTAGTTCAGTCTTTGTTCATTCTGAGGATATAATTTTAATCCTCATTTTTTTTCACTCTAAATGAAGATAATTTATTTTCTTACTTTCTCTCTTTTTTCTTCCTCTTGCTCACCCTTCCTTCTTTCCTTTCATCTTTTACAGTTTAAATCAGGGGTCCACAATTATTTTTGTCTTCCTTAATTTCTTTCTTCAGTGTTCTGTGTTTTCCTGAGTACAAGTCTTTTCCTCCTTGGTTAATTTTATTCCTAGGTACTTTATTTTTTTTGTTGCTATAGCAAATGGGATTTTTTTCCTAGTTTCTATTTCTCATATTTCATTGTTGGTGTACAAAAATGCCTTCAAATTCTGAATACTAACTTTGTATCCTGCTATTTTGCCAAATTTATTTATTAGGCCAAGTAGTTTTTTGGTGGAGTCTGTGGGGTTTTCTATGTACTCTATCATGTCATCTGCAAACAATGACTGTCTTACTTCCTCCTTTCCAATTTAGATGCCTTTAATTTATTTTCCTTGTCTAAACTATGTGGCTAGAACTTCCAATACTATATTGAATAGAAGTGGTGAAAGCAGACACCCTCAATATCTTCACCTGTATGCCTCCTAGGGCAAGGGATCCAAAGAAAAGAATAAACAAATGGGACTGCATCAAATTAAAAGTTTGTGCACAGCTAAAGAAAATATGAGAAAAATGAAAAGGGAACCAACTGTATAGGAAAACATATTTGTCAATGATATCTTGGATAAGGCTTTGATCTCCAAAATATATAAGAACTCATACAACTGCACTCCAGGAAGACAAACAGTCCCATTAAAAAATGGGCAAATGACTTGAACAGACACTTCTGAAAGGAGGACATACAGTGGACCCAGAGACATATGAAAGGATGCTCAGCAATAACCAAATCAACAAACAGCGAGTGCTGGCGAGGATGTGGAGAAAAAGGAATCCTTGTCTACTATTGACGAGAATGCAGACTGGTGCAGCCACTATGAACAGTATGGAATTTCCTCAAAAAAAAACTAAAAATGGAACTGCCTTTTGATCCAGTGATCCTACTGCTGGGATTGTACCCTAAGAATCCTGAAACATCAATTCAAAAAATCCTATGCACTTCAATGTTCATAGCAGCATTATTTACAATAGCCAAGTGCTAGAAACAGCGTAAGTGCCCATCACTAAGTAAATGGATCAAAAACTGTGGTACATCTACACAGTGGAATACTATGCAGCAGAAAGATGGAACTCTTACCCTTCATCACAGCATAGATGGAACTAGAGAGTATTATGCTAAGTGAAATAAGCCAGGTGGTGAAAGACAAATACCATATGATCTCACATATAAGTGGAACCTAATCAACAAAACAAACAGACAAACAAAATAAAACCAGAGACATGGAAATAAGGAACAGTCAGTGACTAGAGGGGAGGAAGGAGAGAGATAATGGGGAAGGAAGGGGAAGGGTCAAGTCAAGGAACATGTGTAAATGACCCATGGTAATGGACAACAAGGTGGGGACTGACTAAGGGGGAAAGCAGGTTAGGGGAGAGCAACAAGGAAAAAATGGGACAATAAATAAATAAATAAATAAATAAATAAATAAATAAATAAATAAAATAAATCGGGGGTCCCTAAGCCCCCCACACTGCAGACTGGTACCAGTCCAGCCTGTGACCTGTTAGGAACTGGGCCAGGAAGGAAGCTCTCCTGAGCTCCTCCTCCTGACACCCCCAGTGGAGTAACCCATCCCTGGATGCCAAAAACGTTGGGGACCGCTGTCACATAATACCTAAGTTTGGTGTCTCCACACTTAGCTTATATAATGCTTATCATTCTTTGATACTAATGAGAATTGTTTTGACCTATGAGAATTCTGTTCTTGACACTGTGAAAAATGTTTATATAACTTCAGATGCCAATATTTTCAACACTGTGAGCTAAGCAGCTTCTAGAGCAGTACTTTACAGATACCCTGATATTTCAGAGCCACAAAAAATAAAAATAAAAAGCCTGAATTACAGAGAAATAGAATATGTTTTATACTAGAAAAGCTTATATAATAAAATTTGAACATAACCACATTTTGAAAATTGATTTAAGACGAAGAAAAAAAGGTTATTTTGTGTTGAAATGGGCCATAAGAAATAAAAAAATAATAATTAAGAGTTGTAATCTTGTTTTAAGTGTCAGTTTTTTTTTAAAAAAAGCAGATTCAATTTTTTAATAGATATATATATAAGCATTTACTTTGTTGGAGGCCCTCAGGCCCTAAATCTATCTTTATCTTGTGGGCCTTTAAAATATACTCTTTATTTTGTTCTGGAGTTAATCCTAAGAACTGATTAATATTTAGTAATAAAATTAAATTTACTTTGAAGAAAACATATTTGGAAGTGATGGATAATAAAACTTACATTGGGGAAGGAGCTAATGAAGAATCATCTCTCAATAGTGTTGACTAATATTGTCTTATGTCAGGCAATTACTGTGCAAGTTCATGATGTTTGTATTGTAATACAGATTACTTAAGAACCTTGACTTTCACAGATTTAACATTTGTAATTTCAGCAAGTAACCAGGGACTCAGTGATCTATGGCCTATAGCAATTTAAAATTTTGCTAAAGTACCAATTTATATGTGCTAATTGTGAGCAGAAATGGCAGTAGAACTAGAAAATTCCTAGGTAAAAGGCATAAATGAGGACCAATTGAATCTTTTCAGAATCACACTCAATTTTGTCTTTTTGTTTAACCTTATTTAGTATTGTTACCTTAGAGGACCAAGTTGTCAATAATTTTTGAGGTATTACTTTAAGTAACCAATTGATCTATGCAGCTATATCATCTACACTAAAGTTTGCTTATCCTCTTTTGATTCATGGTGTAAGTACATAGTTTTGTGTATATGCCCAGCAAGTCGTACATTTTATTTTACATTGTTAATATGTCAATATGATTCCATGCTTAATTCAATAAATTTCACAGATGAAACATTCTAAATTGTATTTCCCTAAAAAATTAGGGCTAAAAAATGATTTCACATTTACTTGCATATTCCATATAAACTATAGAAGTAAATTAAGTATTATAACATTCATCTCTTTGTGGGAATTAAATGATAAAACACTTCATTAAACTAGAAAAATAGTTATGGAAACCAGCATGAGACTTTGCATATCCAGAACACTAAGAAGCCTCCAAATTCAATAAAATGAGTGACCCTGGAATCAGACTGCCTGGATTGAATCCTTGCTCCACTTATCCTTGTGACCTCAGACATGCTACTTAACTTCTCTGTGCCTATTCCTTATTGATAGTAACAGTAATGACTTTACACGTTTCTCTTGTGACTACCAAGTCAGCTAATGCCTGGCACAGTGCTCAGCACATGTAAGGGTCCAGGAAATTTTAGCTTTGCTGATGCTGACTCTCCATCTGGGGGCCCTAATTTATAAGTTGGAGTTAATTACATTGTTAGCAGACTTGATCAATTTCCCAGACTGTACATCACAGCAAAATATTGTTTGTTTATTTGTTTGTTTCTTTGTTTCTTGGTTACTATGTACAGTTGACTCTTGAGCCACACAGGCATGAACTATGTGGGTCCACTTACATGCAACTTTTCTTCAATAAATACTGTAAATAAATTTTCTTTTCCTTAATATTTCCTTAATAACATTTTTTCTCTAGCTTATTTTATTGTATGAATACAGTTATAATACTTATTACACATAAGGCATTTGTGAATCAGTAGTTTATGTCATTGTTAAGACATCCAGTAAATAGCAGGCTATTAGTAGTTAAGTTTTAGGCGGATCAAAAATTGTATGTAGATTTTTCAACCACACAGGGGTTAGCTAACTCCTACGTTGTTCACAGGTCAACTATAATCTCATTCAACTGACAAGCATTTATTTCCCCATTTCTATAGATGACACAAATAAGGAATTTATGTTTTAAAGACAGCATTTTCCTTCCTCCTTTCTTCCATCCTTCCTCATTCATTCATTCATTCTGTGTAAAGTTTCTTTCTATTAGTATTCTTATGGCATCTGAAAATAGTTCAAACTAATATTTACTGAAGAATATAATACCTCAACTATTCCCAGTACTCTGGCCTTTTTCAAAATATAAATAACATTATTTTTAACTTTAAAAGTATAATTGAAGATAAATGTTCCATGGGAATCAAAAATACCAAAAATATAAAATGTAGCCTTGAATGACTTACAGTAACTGTGTGTATAAGATACAAACAAAAAAATCTTAACTACTTCAAAACCTGAAAGTTGATGTTTTAAAACATTTGGGGTATTATTTATTTTTGGAATCCTAACAGCACCATTTTCTCCATCCATAATTCCCTTATAAATTGCAGATAGCCTGAATGATGAAATTAACTCTGTTGCTTCAATATCTGTTCCTAAAACATTTTGTTTATAGTTCTGTAATTGCACTTACTATATTTTATAATGTACCTGTGCACCTTTTAGTCTCTATCATTATTAGGTTGTCGAGTCCTAAGAAACATTAACACAACCTTGTTCATATTTGCGACTCCCTTACTTGGCCTTCCATTTCCTATATAATAGATACTCAACATGTTTTTAATAAATAAGTAAAAAGACTGACTATTAAGGCATATGAATAAACTTCACCAATCTTTGATCACAGAGATACCGACAATTTCAAAACAATCATAGAGTTTAGTTGAGAAAGGTCCAGAAAACAGGATGCTTTGACAGATAAAAAATACTTAACGCTGGAACTGGTTCATACAAAATGGTTATGCAAAGTGACCAGTGTATTCTCGAATAATGAAGATGAATGACAAACATGCAACTTGGACCAATAGTTTCAGTGCATTTAAAAATGACAGCCCCGTAGAACACAGTCTTTGCTCAGGCACCTACTAGTTTAGCAGAAACAATTCTTTTGCCATTTATTCACATATTCACTTGGCTTTTTTATTTAGTGCTAACTAGAGTGTCAAATGCATACAGCACCCAAAATTCTTCCAAAATGAATTTTACAGTCAGCCATATGAAGCAGAAATGAATGTCTTCAATTAAATAAAGAGCTAGACATGCACACAGGAAGAAATGAGGACACAAGGGAAGGACTCATTAGTTTTACCTGGGTGTGAATAAGGGGTTAGCAAACGTGACATTTAAATCACTCTGGCAACATCTGAAACTCCATTTTTAATGTATGAAACATCTCTTCCATCAGAGTGACTAAGTTTCAAGTATAAATGGCCGAAGTGAAAGTGAATTTTGCCCATCAAGAAGACAAAGTATTGCTGTAATTTGAAGGCAAAAAGAAATCTGATACCAAAATCCTGAACATGGAGATCAAAGTCTGAACATCATGTTATTCTTCTTGGGTCTATGAACACATTTCCTATTCCTGAAACAAATAATCTCTAAGAACACCACCAGTTATAAAATTCTGGAATTAGAATGCGGTGTATAATGATAATTTTTTCACATAGCCTATTTTACTAAGAACCCATTAGTGGTGTGCTGGAGCCACTGATCGCTAAAATTTCAGGGATTTTGTGGGCATTCGCTAAGTTAAACAAAGCCATAAATACTCAAAATTTATCACTGTCTAATAATTTTACTACATTTTTGTATCATCAATACTCTTGAGCTTATTTTTGCTAATGTATGTATATGGTGGAAGTACAATGTAAAGGTATGCTATTTTATGTCTTTTCCCAGCTCCACATTTAGTGACCACATTGCTTTGAAATTGGACTTTGCTGGAGTCATAACACCATGAAAACTGTCCAATGCTACAAATCAGGGCTTGATTTATTGTTTTGTTGGTGGTCTAGAGAGACTTAATAAAGTGATGGTGAAAATGTTAATAATGTAAATTGAAAGTAGGCATGCTTATATTTACATTGTGAATAGCTCAGAAATTCAAGAGACTATCCTTGCAATATTATATAACTATTATCTGATTCAGCAAAAAAGTTGACCACATTACTGAAGAACTAATGAAGTTCCAACAAATATTTTCATTATTTCACTTTCATCTGAACTGTCAATGGAAATGAAAATATTAACCAATATGTATGTTAAGACTATAGTCATTTGTCAGTTACAACCATAGCTTAGCTCCTTATACAAGAGTCAGGAAAAAAAATCAATGAAAGCATTCTGAAAGAATCAATTAGTTATACAGGAATTTACAACAAAGAATATTGTGCTTATTATTTGTAAATTGTAAGCTGCATATTCCTCTAAAATTTATAACTATATTTATACTTGCATATGTATACATTCTTTTTTAATACATGTTCCTAAAAACACTTCCTCCTTTTCCCCCCATTATCCCTACCCAACTCCCCTCTAGTTACTGTCAGTTTGTTCTTAATTTCAATGTCTCTGGTTATATTTTACTTGCTTGTTTGTTTTGTTGACTAGGTTCCACGTATAGGTGAGATCATATAGTATATGTTATACATTCTTTCTATATTCTTAAGTTATCGAAATTCATGAAAAAGCCCTGGCTGGTGTGGCTCAGTGGATTGAGCACAGCCTGCAAACAGAAAGATGGCCGGTTCAATTCCCAGTCAGGGCACATGCTTGGGTTGTGGGCCAGGTTCCCAGTTAGAGACCCACAACTGATCAATGTATCTCTCACACACTGATGTTTCTCTCCTTCTCCTTCTTTTCTCTTATCTCTAAAAATAATTTTTTAATCTTTTTTAAAATTCAGGAAAGAATAAATTTAAACTTAAAAATGTATGTGCATAGGTTTTGTATGGTTAGCTAAAGTGAGTGAAATCACCCTAATATTTCTTCCCTCAAAGCCAAATGTGGACTCCAAACCTTTGTAAACACAGCTCCCCAAGGAATCACAACTAAAAGATAACTCTTGCCACCTTCTTTTGATCTGTGGCTTAAAGCTTTTTCAGTTAGCAAAGTGGCATTAACTATCAACATTTTATCCCAGAGAAGTTGAATGGGATACATGGTACACAAAAGAAGCAAAAATTCATTGAGTGGCAGAATAGTATCTTATATGAGCTTCTACAGACTCAATGATTTGACCTAGCACCCCAGGCTGAGTGAAACACTTAAAGTGATCATTTTACCATTGAATGCTCTGCGCAGAAAATCCTCTACTCCAGGAATATTGAAAAGCAGACATGTTGCTAGCATTAAAATCTGCATACAATATGGGAAGGACTCAAGCACAAGAAGTTACAAGTGGGAAGATTGGTGACCCACAAATCAAGTCTTCCTGGTGCATTAATGCATCCAACCCACCACTGAAAAAGAATTTCCTTTCACTTTGTCAACTGCAAATCTTGAATTTATAGCTCCACATTTTGAAAGAGCTACTGAATTAAGGGTATTGGAATTAAAGTGGTTATAAGCAGTTAACACATGGCCTTTGTGAAATAAAACCACATTTATACTGAGAAAGTAATGAACTGTGGTTGAAATGGCCAGACCACCCAATTTATCTCATTAAGAAGCACATACAGGAATTTAGTCAAGACGTCTAATTCAAAGGAGAAAAGAAAGCTACCATTACCTGCAATGCTATCTTTCATTGTTCTCACATTTTAAGGTGGATATTTTATGTTCTAAAAGTGAATGAATAGTCTGTTTCTCCGAATTAGGCTTACCTGATACACACACACATTTAAAAAAAGGTAAGTGAAGTGTTGTTCAATGAGCTCAGGTAAATAGAGTAGTCAATTGCTTCACTATTTTGTGGTGTTACATAGGTGTTTACGGATATATGTTGATTCTATGAAAAAGCTGACTTGGCTAAAATGAAAAATAGCATTAGTAAATACAGAAGCAAATGTGGTCGACAGCCCACTATAGCTACATTTTGCTCACATCCTGTGACTACTTAGTTTAGTTAAATTCACAATCCTCAAAGCACAGAGCAATAAAACCCATTTTTCATTCTTTCGTTGAAGAGAAGTATTGCTAATCATGCTTGAAAGTCACTGCTTTTGTAAAGACACCATAAGTCCAGTTACAGAGGACTAAATAACTGTAGGCAATTTTTTTTATTTTGACAAAGGATTGATGGAGGCAATATTTTTAGTGTTCTTTTAAAAAATCTTCAAAAAAACTAATTAAAGGGACTTTGGTCATCAGTGTTATTACTGTCATCAAATACCAAGCAAAAATGTCCACAAAAGTCAACTTTATACAATTCCTCATAATGCTATTTTCTTTTATAAGAATATGGTGAGCCACAGATGGAAAATGGGAAAATGCTAATTTTGGATTAGTGCTAGCATATCAATATTTTTCTCTCCAACTTTACATAAAAATAATTGTCCTTTAAAATGAACTATTAATATATACTAAATGGCATCTTAATGCATTATAGTAAATCATTATAGACTTTTATTTCCCCAGTGCATCTACTTCCATACATATTTAAATACCTGTGAGGATCATGAAAACAAATGGGTAACACTTACATAATTGTTCATCATGGAGTATTGGGACTTCATTTTTTTTAAGTAAAACTTTCTTGGATAGCTATATCTTATAAAACTGTCACATGGGTGTGATCAAAAATTATGAATTTCGCAAAAAATGGAAGATAGCCCTAAGCATATTTAAAACTTCCTATAAAACTTTGAAAATTCATTTTGGGGAGGAATTTGTTGGGGGGCTTTAAATGGAAATGTGTGAGAAAAAAAGCAAAGATTAATAAATTCTTCCCAATTTAATGCAACTCCTCCAAAAGGGAAAATTATTATTTAGGTGAACATTTATTAATATTATTCTACAAATGATACTTGTGGCTATTTATATACAGTGGCTATTTTCAATGGAATTTCAAGTACAAGACACAACTAAAAGCAAATTGCCAAACAATCACAAAGACTGGAGGGCAGCGGTCAACAGAATTTGGGTGGTGGTAGATTCTCCCTTAAGTTCCTCAAGCCACAAGTTCCAAAGGTAAATGCAATGCCTTTTCTAGGGTCTTTGTGGAGAGCTGCTGAGTAAAGAACACCATTTCTAACTCCAAGCTTGCTTTAAGGAGAGTAAATGATACCAATAACAATGCACTTGGACGTTGTTGAGAACCAACTACTTCCTACATCCTGTTCAAAAGGTTTATTGACTCAATTACTCCTCATAGCAACTCTATGTTAAGTGCTCATAATAGACTTATTTTATAAACAAACAACATCAGAGAGAAGATCATTTATCTCAGGACTAGTAAACTGGCTGGGAAAGTGATGAAGACAGAAGGAGTGAGAGCATCTCAGTTCTTGCCTAGGCTCTGTACATGAATGGAACTCACACGTGTCTGAGTTCAGTGAAGTAGTAGCTTGAGCCACAGATTCTATTTGCATAAAGTGTGAGAATGATCTTGGGAAAGGACTAATCCTGAAGAAGTAGGGACCCAGGCATGACCAGCTTGAGCTAAGAGTAAAGCCTTGGCATTAGGGGGTAAGGGAGGAACAATTCTGATCACATCAATAAACGTATGGTGTGGATGCATCCCCGGGTCCTGCCCCAGTGAACATTAAAGGCTATGGGGAGTGGTGCCAGCTGCAATGAAAGCTGATGGTTGTTTCACCTGAAGCTCTGGAAGGCCTTGCAGCACCGCAGGTGAGGACAGTGCAACCATGTTATGTGATACAGAAATTAATGTCAGACAGGGAATTTAGTCACTTAACTTTGGAAATAGGCATCTCCAAGAAATTTAGGTCACTCTGAACTTTCCAAAACCTAAATTACCTGTGAGTTTCTTTTTGCCTAGTATATCCTCAGAAACCTCTGAAGATGTAGTTGTTAAACTTATCAACTAAATCCCCAATCTATTAGATTATCCTATCCAAAGAAACATTAGAAAGAATTTTCAAAAATTAAAAAAAATCTAAGACTGTTCATTATATGCTTACCAAATGACTGAGAAATTTCACCCCTTAGCACTTAGCCTACATAAGTGAAAACTTATGTTCACACAAAATATGTGCATGAACACTCACCGCACCTCTATTAATAAACACCAAACACTGGAGCAATCCAAATGTCCTTCACCGGGCAAATGGGAGTACACATAATGGTGTATCTATTCAATGGAATGTTACTCAGAAAGAAAAAGGAATGAACTAGTGATATATACAATTTACATGAATCTCAAAGGCACTATGCTGAGTAAAAATAAAGTCTCAAAAGTAACATACTTTACAATTCTATTTATCTGAATATTCTTCAAAGACAATACTACCATGGTATAGAGAAGACTTCAGTAGTTGTCAAGGGTTATGTAGGGGAGGGAAAGGAGAGACTGTAGAAGACAGCATGAGAGAATTATTTGTATTGATAGAGCTGTTCTGTATCTTGAATGTAATGGTGGTACACAAATATAAATATATTAAAATTCATGAAAACATATATAAAAAACATCAATTTTACTAAATGATACCTTAAAAATGATAAACAAGAAAACAAAAATACCTACAAATGACCTCACTTCTAGCTGAGTTTAAGAAAGAAAGATTTACATTGTTTTAAAAGAATTTACACTGGATGTAGATGAGGGACAGGAGGATCTGGGAACAGGTGAATCAGGGTTAGTTCTGTGATAGGTGAATAGTGCATATTAAGGAAGAAGTATTTGATGGTTCTGGATTGCACATGAAAAGTTCATGTGCAAGCAAGCTGCAGTGGCATCTGGTGATGGGCTATTTTTTGTAGATAGCCACCTGGAAGTTGATACAAAGTTTTAATTAAAAAAAATTTCTATTGAATTTATTGAGGTGACATTGGTTAATAAAATTATATAGATTTCAGGTTTACCATTCTATAACACATCATCTGTATATTGGCATTGTGCATTCACCACCCCATGTTAAGTATCCATGTTAAGTCTCTCTCTGTTACCACTTATCCCCTTGTACCCTCTCTACCTCCCTACCAACCCACTTTCCCTGTGTAATCACCATAGTGTTTGTGTCTATTAGTTTTTTTTTTTTCAAAGATTTTATTTATTTCTTTTTAGAGAGGGGAAGTGAGGGAGAGAAACATCAATGTGTGGTTGCCTCCCATGCACCACCTACTGGGGACCTGGCCTACAACCCAGGCATGCACACTGACTGGGAACCAAACCTCTGACCCTTTGGTTCGCGCAGGTCAGCACTCAATCCACTGAGCCACACCAGCCATGGCTACAAGTTTGTTTGTCTGTTTGTTTGTTTGTTTGTTTTTCTTAACCTCTGCACCTATTTAATCTCAATGCTGCTTCCCTCTGACAGCTGTCAGTCTGTTTTCTGTATCTATATGAGTCTGTTTCCATTTTGTCTGGTAGTTTATTTTGTTCATTAGATTCCACATATGAGTGAAATCATATGGTACTTTCTTCCTGAGAAGATCCTTATGACGATGTGTCACAGACCACAAGAGATTTAACCACAGCTTCAGGTGTCCACACACTGAAGAGACCTTTAGAGACTGGGTGGAGGACAGTTTGTTGTTGGGACGGTCCTTGCCCAATGCTCCTTCTGAATATCAGGGGATGTCAAACCTGAGCAGGCAAATGAACGGGAGGACTTGTAAAGTGACAGAGATCGCTGGTCCCACCCACACAGTTCTGGCACAGTAAGTTTGGGGAAGGGCCTGAGAATTGACTTTTCTAAGAAGTGTCTAGTGAAGGTGATGCTGCTGGTCTGGAGACAATACTTTGAGAAGCACTGATTTATCCTAAAAATTAACTGAAAGAATTCAGGTGGTCCTTTCCCTTCCTTTCATTGCCTTTTGCTTAGCACTTGCTCCTTAAATGCCCTCATTTTGTTTACAAAGATTAGAAAATCAGAAGAACAGCTTTCCTGGACCCTGGAAAGAGTCCAGTAAATCTCTTAATAATATAATCACTGGTAAGATCCTGCACTTTTAATAAGAATTAACTGTATTTCTTGAGTGCCTCCTACAATGCCAGGCACTTCACTAGGCCCACTGCCTATATTCTCTAACTTGATAAAACAACACCCACAGTGAGCAGCGCTGTTCTTATCTTCATCTTGCACTGGGAAACTAAGGTTTAGAGAACCACCTGCTTTCTCAAGATTACACATGCAACACAAGGTAGAGCTAAAATTTAACTTGTATTAAAGAATGTGAGCAGTCTTTTGTTGGTTTCAGCCCATAGTTGTTAACCTATTAATTCCTGTGGCAATTTAATTTGGGACACCTCAGAATTTTTCTCTTTTCCTCTGTATCATTCTCACTTGCCAAATCTCAACAAATAAACAAACAACAGTGAAGGAGGCAGAAGCAGGAGCCTAAAGTTCTTTCTCTCTTGCATGGAGGGGTAGGCCTTCCTACCAAGCTGGGTGCACCTTCAGAGCCATCCAGAAAGGAAAAGAAAAACTAACAGAGTCCAAAACCTTTTGCCATTTCTTAGTTTCTAACTGCATCCTGTTTTATATGAAGGTCACCGGTAGTGGCTTTTATGTAGTTCTCTTTGTCTCATCTGTGATAGGAACTTGGCCACACATTTCTGTTTAATTTTCTGTGGGGTCTAAAAATATGCACTAATATGATTTGTAACTGAAACAGGTCTCCAGTGTTAGTGAGTCACTTTCAATAAGGCATACTTGTTTTCTAACCGTCCTAACCCCCTAAGAATTTAGCACAGCATCCCTCACTAGAGAAGCTTGGCTTTCTGCAGTTCCATTAATTCACGTCCCTCATTTGGGCATTAACATGAAAGAATCCACCAGCTGACCCTACAATGTCCCTGGTACTAACACCTCAGTGGAGTGTAAATGGAAGGTAACTACTTATCCAGGAGCAAAAGTGCATTGATGAATTACATAAAAGGATGATGGATGGGTGAACAGGCCAGACGGGCAGGGTTTATAAATGTCTTTGAAATAGAGTGGCTGAGAAACATTCTTCCATTTTTCACCCTACCTTGCTTCAAAAGTTTAATGCATCACTCTTTATCTCTAGCAAAATACAAGTGAATATACCCCACCATAGCCGATAATTTGATAAAGGATTGACCAGGTCACCAAAGGTTTGAAGACAAACATCATCCAGCCCCTGTTGTTCCCCACCCTTTCCCAGGGTGTCAGGGACCTTTGCCAGGACAGCAGCTGGCTAATGCACAAGAGTCATTTTCTGGGGAGAAGTTGTCCTGGCTCTGCCACTCACTGCGGGAGCTGCTCGCTCTGACCGTGCTTGAGAGCAAACTTTCAGTTTTTCCACCAGAAGGTCTTGCTATCTGAGCTGTTTGCAAACAAAGCCTCTCCTTGTAGAGCTATTTTCTCCCGGCTACAAGTACAAACGGACATACTTCCTAACTTCACAATAGCCAAAGAGTTCAAATAAAGACCTTTCTCACCTAAAAGCAAGGAGGTGATGACCACCCCTTATTTGTTATTTCATCATTTGAGATTCATTTCACACGGTTTTATTTTTTACGTCTATTCTGATGCTTTGGCAACACGGTGCCTTGCTGACCCTGGAGACTGCCCCTCCCAGGGTTAGCCAATTCCTAGAGAGAGTAAACAACCGGCTGTTGATCACACCTTTATATTCAAACCTGTCAATCCAGGGCCCATATCCTGACTACCTGTTTGTTAGGATCTCTCACTCCAGGCCACTATCTGCTTGCTGATATTCCAACTAGTCAATCCTGCACTTGCTTGCCTTGCTTGCCAGTTCCCTCTGAGGAAATGACAACAGGGGCACCTACTACAACTCTGCTGGCTGCCTCTGCGTTGGGACCGTCTCTCTCTGCTTCCCCACGTGGCCTCCTCCTGTGCATGCTGTGACTCCTTTTTCTAGGGAAGTGTGGGGCTACAACGAACTTCTTCCTTCAAGACCGTCTTTTCCGTGTCTGAGTATCATACGGTACTTCATAAAAGCAAATCCCAAGCACACTTAAACTAATTTAAACCTTGTGTTTTTTTCTTCCTTTTCTTACTCTCAAAAGACAATTGCCAATCAAAACCATTTTTCTAAGTATGATTACTATTAAGTCAACCTTTGAGATTAATTTATTTAACTTACCAAGACCCTTACTTTAATGAGATGCTCTGGTTTTTGTAAACAAGCTACCACATTTACAAATGTATTTCTGTTTTAAATGCATCTCTGCTCCTCTGTTAACTTTTATTACTTAACCACCAATGCCTCAGTTTTCTAATGTGTAAAATCTAATCATCCGTTTCATCATTCAACACATATGAATTGAAATTCATATTTCAGGAAATACATCATAGTTGAAAAATAACAGGTCAGTTATTGTATTATGCACATAAAACTGTCAAAATATTTTTTAATTATTAGTGAAAACTACATCAGTGTGATATCTGTTTGCCCTTAAAAGAACTAGAAGGGCTGAAGAGGCAGGAGTCACTTCTGAGCACTCAGCCATTTTTTATAAAGAAGGGGATTTAAATGAATGGGCATGGAGTGAAGCAGAGGCCCCTAACCTTTTTGGCACCACCCACCGGTTTAGTGAAAAACTGGAGGGTGGGGGTTGGGGGAAGGGGGAGGGAGGTGGAGCTGAAGTGAGCTTCCCTTCGCTTGCACTGGTGGCCCCACTGTGCCTGGAGGGGGTGAGGAGACAGGAGGCAGAGCTTGGGCCAGCTTTGCTTGAGGCCCATTTTTGGTGCTTGTCTGCGGTCAGGGGGTTGGGGACCCCTAGAGTAAAGTATTTCAGGACAGCTACAAAGACATCAAAACTTGAATTGTCATTGGGTTATTCAGAATACTGGAGATTCCACAGTACCTAGAAAAACCGCTGACGGATGCTGTATTGATGTTGATTGGTAAGCTATTGCTATTGTCCAATTGAGAGAGAATGAAAGTTCTGCCCAGACAGGGATAGGAAGAAAAAAAAACGATTTTAAGTGATAATTCTAAGGTTGAACCAGAAAAGAACAAAGATGCTTTAGAATGGGTAGTAAACAAAAAGGGAACTCAGGAAGTTTTCCAATGGCTGTTATGTGGATAATTAGTGATATTATTAATGAAATAGAGAATGAAGAAAAAGTTGATGTAAGCTCTACAAATGCCATATTTTCATGCTGAACATCTTATATTAACAAAAAGACTAAAAGAAATTTCAAATGTAAAGAAATCTGTGATATAGGCCAAAACAAGTTTTGGAAAGTAATATAAAGAGAAATAATTTCAAAAAACACAAGATATATATTGCATTTTCAATTTTATACAAGAATTATTTGCTCTTCAAATATTACTTGTAAAAAAAGATAAAATATATATTCCTTAATTATTTTTTGAAAAGTTTTTGGATGATATCTCAATTTTAAAGCTAAATTGTAGATAACTTTGCTTTACATTTTACCCACTTAAGTTTTAATAATAAAAATTGAGTCACACTCAGTCTGCATTTTATTTTACTAATACTATCCACTATTAAACTACAATTTAAGAAACTAAAATTAAAAAACGGATTTGACTCTCATATAAATAAAATAGTTTTGATCCCTAAAAGTTAATATCATTAAGAAATACAACCCACTGATTTTTATATAGCTCAATACTTTATTTTGTACTAAAATTTAGAGTAAATTAGAGATGTATATGTAAACAGATTCCACATATTATATCTGCAGAATAAAATGAACATAGTGCATTGCCTAAAACACATTATGTTTCACCCCAAGGAACTCTGAAAAATTGTCAACTATTATCACCATATCACAGGTAATACCATAACTATTGTAGTATATCATTAAATATTTAAAATAGACCATTTGTTTTAATATCATTATACGTACTTTATAGACAGAACATATTTTCACAGAGAATGATCTTATGAAAAATAATTTATTCAGGAAACAAAATGCCAATGAGGAAAAATGACCTATAATGTCAATGCCAGTGCCTTTGGCAGAAGTCATTAGATCAATGTCAGAGGATGATTAATTACACACAGCACACCTCAGAGCCTGCACGTCTGGAAAAAATGTTTCTCAATAATGTTTATATCTATAATATTCTTACAATAATATCAACAAAATGTAATAGAGTATTGCATGTAAGGTATAAAACTTGGGATAAGTTCACCTATTAGCTCTCTTTGGTAAGAAAAATAGGCACATAGTTTTATTAGAAAATGAGTACACAATTATCAAATATATCAGTCTAGTACTATAGAATGTCTGGAATTTGGGGAATTTTATTTCTTTAATTTTCTTGCTCATTTTGTTAGCTATACATTTGTTTATATGATTTCTACTGAAGAAGGCATGGGTTATAAAGGAAAATGTTATCAATAAAGTAAAAATCAGTTGTAATTCAATTATTTATACTACATTTATAAGACTGCTGAAAATTTAAAGAAAAACTATTAAAGAAAAATCAATTTGTTTCAACAAATGAAAGGTTTGGCATTTCTATGTATGACTCCCCCTCTTTCAAAAACAAAATTAAGATGTCAAAGTTCAAATCTCTTTACATGTGAATTTATACAAGCTTTACAAACTCATTCCAAGCAGAAAAAAATCTCTAATGAATTATTTTCAGTGCATATTTTATATTTAATAAATAATATTTTAAAATTTTGGAAGTGTATTATAGTTTTATACTCTGTAAAAAGTGTGCTATCTTCATACTCTGTATTTTATAACATAAAATTCTTTTTTCATCAATAAAGTTTAACATATAAAATTGCTTCATGAAAAACAATAAAAACAAAAAGATTTTACTTAAATGGCTTATCATGCCAGTCTTGTCTAAAAATCAAAGAGTTCACAGGTCTGGGGTTTTCTGCTCCCTGGTGTGTGTGTGTGTGTGTGTGTGTGTGTGTGTGTGTGTGTGTGTGTTCTTTCAAAAAGGAGAATTGAAGAATAAGTGTGAAAATGTTTATAGTGATAATGGTTGAATCACAGCTGATTTTTTTATTCTAGGTACTAATATTTTTCCACTACTTTTTATAACTAAAGTAAAATTACTTTCAAAATATTCAATGGATGAGTAGATACATTATAATGAGAGACTCTTGTGCCTTTAAGAATGAGAAGAACTATATGCTAGTGGGTTACAGATAATTTAAGATCACCTTTAACTGTAAAACTGTAGAGCAAATATAACACAAGTTGTCTTAGTAACTGATCTGTTAAAGTCCATTGTGTATATTTAATACAATAATTAATCTCTCTAAGAAAATACATTTAAAATAATATCTTTAGAGTATGAGACCACCTGGTCAGCCAGCCACCTTGTGCAGCCTCACTGGGTCTGCACCATTGCCACACCGTGCCTGGGGTCTGCTAGCCAATGCCTGTGCACCTGGGGTCTGCTAGCTGCCACCTGCATGCCTGGGATCTTCCAGCTGCTGCTGCCTGTGCACCTGGGTCCTCCAACCTCCACTTTTTCCTGCCATGACTCCACCCCTCTTTCCAGTCTGGATGAATGGTTGTTGGACTTCCGTACAGTTCAATTTTCTATCAGTTCTGGATGTTTTCTTGTTTCTAAATCTTTGTTGTCTTTAATTTTCATTGTGCGAGGAGGCACAGTGTGTCCACCTATGCCTCCATAAGGCGGCTGGCTGACCAGGTGGTCCCACATTCACGTGCAGATAATCCAGGTGAAGGGGAAGTGGCAGAAGGAACTGGAATCCAAAAGAGAGCAGAGCAAGTGCCATTGTTCTCTCTTGGACCCCGTCCCACATACAGCATCACTACCCAGCAATTGGGCTGTACCAGCCTAGGGAACGCCTAAGGCTCCGCCCCTCCCCAGAGTCAAGTTATCTAACTGACCAAAAGATAGCCAACCTATCAGATGCATAATTCAAAGCTCTGATGATCAGGATGCTCACAGAATGGTTGATTTTCCTCACAAATTAGATGAACAAATGAAGGCTACAAAAAGTGAAATGAAGGAAAACACACAGGGAACCAATAGAGATGGGAGGAAAACTGGGACTCAAATCAATGGAGTGGACCAGAAGGAAGAACCAAAAAAAACAAATAGAAAAGAAGGAAAAAACAAGAATTCAAAAAAAAAATGAGGAGAGGCTTAGGAACCTCCAGGACATCTTTAAACATCCCAACATCCGAATTATAGGGGTATTGGAAGGGGAAGAGGAAGAGCAACAAGTGGAAAACTTATTTGAACAAATAATAAAGGAGAACTTCCCCAATCTGGCAAAGGAAATAGACTTCCAGGAAGTTCAGGAAGCTCAGAGAGTCCTAAAGAAGTTGAACCCAAGGAAGAACACACCAAGGCACATTGCAATTCCATTAGCCAAGATTAAAATGAAGGAGAGAATTCTAGAAGCAGCAAGGGATAAGGGCACAGTCATCTACAAAGGAGTTCCCATCAGACTACCAGCTGATTTCTCAAAAGAGACCTTCCAGGCAAGAAGGGGCTGGAAATAGGTATTCCAAGTCATGAAAGGCAAGGACCTACATTCAAGATTGCTCTATCCAGCAAAGCTGTCATTTAGAATGGAAGGGAAGATAAAGTGCTTCTCGGATAAGGTCAAGTTAAAGGAGTTCATCATCACCAAGCCCTTATTATATGAAATGTTAAAGGGACTTATCTAAGAAAAAGAAGATAAAAAATATGACAGTAAAAAGACACCAAATTCACAGATATCAACAACCACACCTAAAACAAAAGCAAATAAGCAAACACCTAGAACAGGAACAGAAACACAGAAATGGAGATCACATGGAGGGTTAGCAACAGGGCAGTGGGAGGAAGAGAGAGGGGGAAAAGGTACAGAGAATAAGTAGCATAGATGGTAGGTAGAAAATAGATAGGGGGAGGGCAAGACTACTGTGAGAAAAGTAGAAGCTAAAGAACTTATGACACATGGACATGAACTAAAGGGGGGAATGTGGGTGGGAGGGGGTGTGCCGGGTGGAGGGTAATGATGGGGAGAAATGGGACAACTATAATAGCATAATCAATAAAATATATTAAAAATAATAAAATAATATTTTTAGATTTTCTAACATTTAAAAGTTAAGAATCCTAAAAATAGTTTTTGAAAAAGTATAAAAATATTGGAAAAATTACACCACACAGTTTTTAAGTTTATAAAACTATGGTAATCAAGAGAGTGTTATTGTTGAAAGAGAAGACAAATAAATCAATGGAAGAAAATAGAGGGCCCAGAAATAGACCCACATGTAGATAAACACTTGCTTTTTGAAAAAGTTATGAAAACAATTCAAGAGAGAAACAATTCAACAAAAGCTGTAAGAATTATTGGACATTTATATACAAAAATAAATCTTAACCTATACTTTATACATAAAAAAATTTATATATGTATATATGTATGTATATAGGTATATATAAAATAGCTCAAATGTAAAATTCTAAAACTTTTAAAAGAAAAAATAATGGAAAATTTTTATTTCTTGACATTAGGCAAAGCATTCTAAGATATCACAATAGAACCACAATACTAAAAGATAAAATGATAAATTAAACTTCATCCAAAAATATCTTTTCTGTGCAAATGAGAGAATAGAGAAAAAAGAGACAAAGAAAATAAAAGACTTAAGAGAATAGAAAGACAAAGTACAGACAAGATGAAAATATTTTCATATTGTGTATCCAACAAGGATGTGCATTATACTATGTAAAGAACTCTTAAAACTCAATAGCAAAGGAAAAAAAGCATCCTGTATAAAAATAAGCAAAAAAATTTACACGTTTTACTGGAGAAGATATAATGATGGCCAAAAAAATCCATAAAGAGATGTTCAATATGATTAAATGTTAGGGAAATGACAATGAGATACTTCTAGGTGCCTTTTAGAATGACTAAAATAAAAACATACTGACAGTAACAAGGGCTGACAATAATGTAGAGCGACTAGAACTATAATATCTTGCTGGTGCAGATGCTAAATGGTTCAGCCACCCTGAAAATCACTCTGGCAGTTCCTGAAAATGTTGAACATCCACCTGCCATAAATCCAGCAATCCCACTCTGGGTATTTACCTTAAAGGAATGAAAACATATGAGGTCTGTCCAGAAGGTATGCAGTCATGTAATAAGAAAAACAGAGACATTTATTGAAGAAAATACAAGAAACATTGTACAAAAGACAATGATGCCTCAGTTCCTTTCAAAGTAGGCACCTTGGGACCTCACACAGTTCTCCCAATCACCATCAGCTGCCCTACTGTATTTTCCTGAATCTCATCAAAGATCTGAAATCTCTTCTCTTTTAAAGGTGATGTTAGTTTGAGGAAAAGCTAGAAGTTGCAGAGCATCAAATCTGGGCTCTAGAGGGGCTGAGCCACCTGGGTAATATGATCTTTTGCCAGAACATTCTGTGCAAGATGTGATGCATGAGCCAGTGTGGTGTTGTGATGAAGCTGCCAATCACCAGTTGCCCATAGCTGCAGCCTTCTGAATCATGTGAATTGTTTCCACAGAAGAATGCTCAAGCTTAATGCAAAATCTGATGCAGATCCATTGCTTTACTCAATGAGTCATTTTGAATGTGATGGCCACATAGTACACATGCCTACTCAACAGTGTCTACTGCACCCAATGACTAGTACAATAAAGTCATCATTGTTCACGCATGCACATTGCAGTCCACTCTCTTTAGCTGGGAGGTTACATCAATGTTGCACAAAGCATTCTTCTTATAGTAACAATGGCTGGACTTTTTCCAGACAGACCTTGTATGTCTATACAAAAGCTATGCATGCACCTTTATAGCAGCTCTGTAGTTAAGCACTGCACACTGCAAATAACCCAAATGTCCTTCAGTGAGTGAAAGGACAAACACACCATGCTATATCTATACAACAGAATGGTACCCAGTGATAAAAAGGAATGAACTACTGGTGTATGCAACTATTTGAATGAATCTCAAATGTATTGTACTGAGTAGAAGAAGCCAGCCTCAAAAAGTTACATAAGGTATGATTACATTTCTATTGTACTCTTATAAAGGTAAAACTATGACAAAATGCAGAGTAGTGATTGTCAGGAATGAAGAACGAGAGGAAGGAATGATGGTGAAGGGGTAACACAGGCAGCTTTGGGATTATTAACTGTTTTTACCTAACTGTGTTGGTAATAATATGAATCTATTCATATCTTAAATCTATAGAGCTGCATACTAAAGTTTATTCTCTGAATGTTGCCATTAAAATTAAATTAAACAGAATGAAATGATAAAGAAAACATTATACCTGAACTTTTGATGAGTAAAAATTAAAAGCTTTCTGCCATCCCCTGTTCTTCAAAGTCCAGAGTGAAACAGCTAAGGAGGCTCTTTAACTACATTTTTATGCTCCTGTATTTATGTATGTCATTTTTCAGGAAAAAAATTAATAGCAGTTCATTCCCTCAAACTGAGCAATTGCCTTTTTATTCTGGTTGCTGTGTCCACAAGTCTTATCTTTACATTATTATTTGTAAAATACCTACAAAAACAGTCTGGGAAGGAAAAGGTATTTCATGTGCAAACAAGGGAAAATATACATTGCATATGACTCACAAATATATTAAGTGAGAGCACTGGGTTTCAGTTCATGTGGGCTTTTAGAATATGGACTTGAAGCAGATATTTTATATGCAAATATTTTTCAAAGATCAATCTTCTCACAGATTATAAACTGTCATATTTCATTCATTTTGAATCTGGCATATGTTAAAATATTCCCTGTTGTGCTTTTATCATCACAAACAGTAAACTGAATAAAGCTCAGAGGATGTTTATGAAGTTTCTTCAAAACAGAGAGAATACAAATAAGTTAAATTATCAGCTTCATTTTTTTTTCTGGGTAATTAATTGGCTGCTTTTGAAACTACAACCATAAAATTTTGAAAGGCTAAATACAATGGTTTGGGAATGGTATGATACAAGATCGGCTTATTTCCTTTTATTATAAATGATGATATTGACAGATTGGATAGCATAATTTTGTCCCTAAAAATTTGGTCTCACCAAAAAGTTGGGCTGTTTTGCTTTGTGTTTTAGTTACTATCAGTTAGTGAAAAATTAGGGAAAGTCTAGTATTTTTTCTGTCATTTATTTTCTATATCTATCCACCTAGAAATGATTAAAAACAATTGCCCCCGATTCTGTCCATCACTAGTTTATAGCATTCCAACAATACAACTTTTTTCCTTCACTGAAGTTTTAACTGTTCAGAGATGAAGTTTTTCCTTTAGATTTGATGTATATGGAAACAAAACTAATTTTAATATAATGAAGTATATAACAGTATCTGTTACAGTCAGGTTACTTTTTTAAAAACTAAACAAAAAAACTATTCAATATTAGATAATAAAATGATCTTTAGAACACAGCAAGTTTCCCAGTATGAACTATGATTAGGGCTTCATTTTTTTTGTTTGTTTGTTTTACACTGAAATTTTAATTTAAATTATATTTTGTTAATGTTACATTTTAATTTTTAAAAGGATCTTTTTGAAAATATATTTTATTGATTGTGCTCTTATAGTTGTCCCATTTTTTCTCCCTTTTGTCCCCCTCTACCCTGTACCCCTGCCCTCCAGCATCCCCCCACACTTAGTTCATGTCCATGGGTTGTACATATAAGTTCTTCAGCTTCTCCACTTTCTATTCTATTCTTAACCTCCCCCTGTCTATTTTGTACCTACCAATTATGATTCTTATTCCCTGTATCTTTTCCCCTATTCTCCCCCTGCCCCCTCCCTACTGATAATCCTCCATGTGATCTCCATTTCTATAATTCTGTTCCTGTTCCACTTGTTTGCTTAGTTAGTTTTAGTTATTATTTTTTTTAGGTTCAGTTGTTGATAGTTGTGACTTTGTTTTGATTTTACTGTTCATAGTTTTGATCTTCTTTTTCTTAGAGAAGTCCCTTTAATATTTCATATAATAAGAGCTTGGCAATGATGAACTCCTGTAACTTGACCTTATCTGGGAAGCACTTTATCTGCCCTTCCATTCTAAATGATAACTTTGCTGGAGAGAATATTCTTAGATGTGGGCCCTTGCTTTTCATGACTTTGAATATTACTTTCTAGCCTGTTCTTGCATACAAGTTTTCTTTTGAGAAATCAGCTGATAGTCTTATGGAACTCCTTTGTAGGTAACTCCCTCATGTTCTCTTGATTCTTTTAAGTTTCTCTCCTTATCTTTAATCTTGGGTAATTAATTATGATGTGTTCTGGTGTGTTCCTCTTTGGGTCCAACTACTTTGGGACTCTCTGAGCTTCCTGGACTTGTACATCTATTTCCTTCATGAGATTGGGAAAGGTTTCCTCCATTGTTTTTTCAAATAAATTTTCAATTTCTTGCTCTTCCTCTTCTCCTTCTAATACCCCTATAATTTGGATGTTGGAACATTTAAAGTTTTCCCAGAGGTTCCTAAGCCTCATCATTTTTTTGAATTCTTGTTTCTTCATTCTGTTCCAGTTGAATGTTACTTCTTCTTTTGTTCCAAATCATTGATTTGAACAAATTTCCCTGTATATTTTTCTTTATTTCACTTTGTATAGCCTTCACTTCTTCCTTTATTTTGTGGTCACACTCAATCATTTCTGTGAGCATCCTGATTACCAGTGTTTTGAACTCTGCATCTGATAGGTTGACTACCTCCTCCTTGCTTACTTCTTTTCCTGAAGTTTTGATCTATTCTCTCATTTGACCTATATTTTTTTTTTGTCTTGGTGCACCTGTTTTATCATAGGGAGGAACCTTAGTGGGACAGGGCAATGCACTTCTCTGTATTGTGGTGCTATACATGGGTTAGGGGTCAGAGAGGGAACAATGCAGCTTGCTCAGCTCTTACTCCACTTTCAGTCACTTCACCTGCTACTCAGAAGCAAATTGCACCCTTCTGACTGATTCTCGGGTAGGTGGGCTTGTGCATGTTCTAGGACTCCATGGGCCCCTCCAATGGACTCTCTTGTGAGACTGGGAGTTTCTCCCACTGCTGCAAACCCCACAAGTTTTTACAGCCAGAGGCTTTGAAGCTTTTTTTCCCCAAACTGGAACCCTGGGTTGCATGGTCTGGCTTGGTTCCCAGCTGTTCCTCCCCATTTATCTCCATGCAAATATAGGACCACTCAGTCAGCTGCTGCCTCACATGCCTGGTCCACCAGCTGCTGCCTTGTCATGCATCCTCTCTACCCTTGTTGCCCACCTCCACCTCTCCTAACAGTCTGGGTGGATGTTTGTTCTTTAATTCCTTGGTTGTAAGACTTTCATACAGTTCAATTTTTCTGGCAGTTCTGATTATTTTTTATTTTTAAATTGGTTGTTATGCTTCTCTTGGCTGTGTCAGAAGTGAAGTGTATCTACCTATATCTCCTTCTTGGCCAAAATCCCCATAATCTCATCTTTGCTTCAGTTTTAAATATCATTAAATATTCTGAGAGAGGGAATCTTAAACTTTACCTAGTCCAACCCAAAGATAAGTTCCATAGGACAAAGCTGCATCTGTTTTATTCAACGGTCTATTATAAATGTGTAGTAATCATAGGTTGCGCAAATGGATTAACCAACTCATTTTACAAATGAAGAAAATTTAGTCCCAACAAAGTAAGGGAAACTAAACCAGGTTATAAGAGACTGGTTTTATAACAATGGTCACAATATTTTCTATCCTATATGCTCATTTGTAATGGGACCCTGCCAGTCCCCTATTAGGGAATGGAGTTTAATTCCTATTTCCTTGGACCTGGACTGACACTGTGGCTTGTTTTGATGAGTGGAATGCAGCAAAAATGATGCTGTGCAATTTCTGAGTCTGAGCCTGAAAAGATCTGGAGTTTTTCCTCTGCTCCTCAGAATCCCTGCTCTTGGGACCTACCCAGGTAAGAATGCTTAGGCAGACCATGTGCAGAGAACTATATGGAGAGTGAGTGAGCCAGGACCAGACCATCCTTGCAAGTGTGCTGGACAAGTGAAGCCATATTGGATGTTTAGGCCTAGCCTCCGTCCTACTACAGGCCATGAAGAGACTGATAACACAAGCAGCAGAAAAGCCACCTCCCAAGTTCTATCTGAATGTTAGCAAAGACTGTTGTTTTTTTATTACATTATTTTTATTCAACAACTTTATTGAGGTATATTTTACATATAAAGATGACCTATTTCAAGTATACAATTCAAGGATTTTTAGTAACTCTACCGGGTGGTGCAAACATTACCATAAATAGAACATTTTCATTCCCCTAATAAGTTTAAGCACTATGCTTTGAAATACTGTATTTTGTCATGTATAATGCACACATGCACATTTTTTGCCCAAATTTTTGAGGGAATAATAAGGCTGCATATTATATATGGGTAATACTAGGTATTTTTTTAAAAAACTTTGCTTGTTTTCAATCACTTCAAAGCCCATGTTACACAAAGTGCAAAAATAATCCCAGCGGACTTGAAAACCCAACTTACTGTGATATCTGGTGGGCTAACCAGCCAACTACAACCTCTTGATGAGTCAGTAAACAAGTCCTTTAAGGCTTTAATGAAAAAAGAGTGGATGTCATGGACGCAGTCAGCTGGTAATGATTAAATACCAACAGACAGAATCAAGAAAGCATTCATCACCCAGCTTTGTGATTGGATCCTAAGATCATGGAATGGTGTCAAGAAGGAAGTGGCTGTGAAATCACTTAAAAAATATGGCACAAGCAATGCCATGGATGGAACTGAGAACGATGAAATTTATCAGGATGAGAAAAGTGACTCTTCAGAAGACACTGGTAATATAGAAATTGAAGAAGATAATACTTCTGATGTCGACAGTGATGAAGAGTTCTTGGCCTTCTATGATGCATAAATATTGTAATTTGTTACCGGAACATAAAATTTCTTGTACCTTGTATCTGTTCTTATGTTTTGTAATGATTTGTTACATAAATATCTTGTACCATAATATGTTAAAAAGTAAATGCTAAAATTCCTTTATAAAACAAAAAACAAGTATCTAAATATAAATAAATAAATAATTAAATTGAAACAAAAGGTTTCTTTCCTGAAAGTTTGCGCCAAAAACACGGGTGCACCTTATACATTACAAAATACAGTAGTTTGTTAGATAGCAATAGAAACTAAAATGCAGGTCAGATATCTAGTTTGGGTGAAACTCTCTCATAGAAATCAAGTCTTCTTTTCCTCCTCTCCAAATCCAAAGCATAGTATTCTCTTTTTAAAAAAATTTATTTATTTTTTTAAAGATTTGATTTCTTTTTAGGCAGAGGAGAGGGGAGGAAGAGAGGGAGAGAAGCATCAGTGTGTGGTTGCCTCTTGTGCACTCCCTACTGGGGACCTGGCATGCAAACTAGGCACGTGCCCTGACTAGGAATTGAATCTGTTATCCTTTGGTTCGCAGGCCCATGCTCAATCCACTGAGCTACACTGAGGGCCAAAGCATAGTATTCTAATATTTGCTTTTTGTTGCACAAAATTTATAACTCCGTTCTTTATTGCTACGCAATAGGTAGAACATGATATAGGCAGTTACTTTATTTCTAGAGTTAGTCTCAATTTTGGGTGACTTATTAAGAGGAAACACAAATGCTCTCAGCACACTTAACAAGATGCGGTACTTGAATAATTAGCACCTGTACACATAATAAAGAAGATCCTAAAATTGGAATCAAAATGTGAGCACAAGGAACTTCAAATACTTGTAAGTTAAACACATTTATATCTTTCTGTACATATGATAAAAATAGGGAAGAGTGCTGGAAGCATTGCCTCTGGATAAATAAAGAAGGCTGCCAATTTTCATCAATTTAAAATATTTCAAAATCCAAACAACTGTGTTAAACATATTTTCTAAACCTCAGAATTCTTTTATTAGCAACATGTTATCATTCTATTTCTTTGGAATTCAACCACCTCAAATGGCTTATAAGTAAATATATTATTAGCGTTTTGATGTTATAAATTTGAATAGTAAGTTATAAAAGTTTACTAAGAAATATGAAGAAATAAAATTAGGACCAAAAAACTTAAGTATTTGTTTGAAACATGGTCCAAAGTTTTCATATACTATAAAATTCTAAGTGATTAAAAGTTTTTATTCAAATTTATGAGCATTAATTAGCCAGAATGTTATGCTGAGTGCTAAAAACTGTAAGGCAAAGGAAGGAAGAGAGGGAAGGATGGAGACAGGGAGGGAGACATGAAAGGAGGTAAAAGGAAGAGAAAAGGGAAGGGAGAAAAGGAAGAACGGTCATTATTTTGTTGAAGAGTTTACAGTAGAATTAGAAACATAAACATGACAAAGAACAAATGTAAGAATACTGATTCTCATAACTATAGTCTTAAATGCACAATCTGTGAATAGTGTTTCATTTCCCCTGAACTCCCCCACTCAAGTCTAAATAGGTTCCTTCTAATTCCATATCTCACATTCAATCCTCAACACACACATTAGGACTCCTAAGGCAAAGCCCCACTGGTGAGAACACAAATAAATTCTTTTGTTACTTACATTACATGAACTCTTTGAAACATAAGACTGTGTTTTGACACATTGCCTCAGTTTCCTTTGCTAGTTCTAGCTGCTCTTCATTATTTTATCACTTATAGTCTAAATCAGGGTTCACCTCACCTCTTATGAGTAGAAAGATTTTTTTAAGCCTGAAATTTATTGTATAGCAAGAACTGTAAGGTCAGACATTAAAAAAAGGTAGCCAAGTTTTCTATGAGTTTCTTTTCGTCACTATTGAAGTTCTAAAAAACAAAAAGTGTTATTAGGGAGGTATTAAATCAGCCAATCTAAAATTAGTTGCTCGTAATCTTATTTTGAACTCCATCTGTTTCTAGGTCACATGGAGAGAACAATAGATGGATGGATTCAGCTTCGCTAGGAATGTATACAGGCTCCTGGAGTCTCGGCCTCCTGAACCCATTATAGGCTTAGGTTGTCTCTGATGTGTCAAATATATGTGTCCCGATAACAGTTTTGTATTGTAAAGGTGAGGCAGAGATGTTTGCTGATGGACATATGACAAGGAATGGGACCCCTTAACCACCTGTGTCCATAAAGAGCAAGAACATATGCCTGGCCTGCTGTGCTTTTCATTCTTCACCATCTTGCTGAATGATTTTACCCAGAAACCTTCTGAAGACTGGCAAATCTATGTCCTCAGCCCAGATCTTTCTTCTAAAACCAAGGGAGGTATACATGATAGCCTGTTTTACATGACAACTTCCTGGACCATAGCAGCTTCTAAGTCAGCATTTATAAACCAGAATTCTTTATATCCATCATCGAAACAGTTTCTTGTCCTATCCATCTGGTCTTGACTACTGTACCACCTGGTTATCTAAGCAAGAAAATCAGGGTTTCATCTTTTGGTTTCTCTCTTCCCTCCCTTGCTGTATTCAGTCACAAAATCTTGCTTATCTGAAAAAAATACTTTTATAATAAGTATTCCTTTGTCTCTTCCCACTACCAGTCATAAAGCCCTTAACATTTTTTACCTGGACTACTAAAATATACCTTTAACTTTTTCCGATCTTTTATTTTTGCTATCCTTGATTCATTGTCTACCATTCCAAAATGGTAATATTTTGAATACACAAATGTGATCCTCACTGATTAAATTCTTCAAAAATATCACTTCAATTTCGAGATGAACTCCAAACTCTGTTTCACATTAGAAAGGACATGTTTACCTTGTTATCTCATCTTTGTCCTTCCCGATTCCTAGCCCCATGCTTTATCCTTCACCTCATCTGAAGTTCCCAGACATGTCCTCTTCTGCTCATTAGGATATGCTGTTTCTCCTGCCTAGAAATGTGTCTCATTTATTAGCTTGTTAGATACCTTATTCTTTGCAAGCCTGTAAAGCTTTCTCCATTTTATAAAATGCCCATGAAATTTCACAAATCTAAACTCCTGTATAAAGCCATAATTAATTAGTTGATATTTTCCTTTCCTGCACCACCTCCGTATCATCTAAATAACTCCAAATTTTGTTTAATTACCTAGCTTCTCCATTTGACCCTGAACTCCTTTTGAAGAACATGAACCATGTACATTTTTGATCTTTAGAATCTGAGAAGTGCCTGTGCTTGGACACATAATTACTTGAAAAATAAATGAATAAACAATAAACAAAATAATACTAGTAAGATATTTAGTGTCTTAATCTAATTTAATTTTCTGTTACAATGGAAGATAATATAAAAATTCCTGAAAGCTCAATTTTATGAACTATGAAACAGAGGGAAAAATTTCATAAAATGTAAAGTTTTGCATATAGACAGTATCAGAGCTATAGAAATTATTCTAATAGGAGCTGGAAGACTTGTAGAAGAGTATTTAAGCTTAGCCTTGATGTATGAGTTTAAATATGGAAAGGGAAGAGAAGAGCAGAGAGAGGGCATTTCATATGAGAAAAAATGAGTCAAATGTTGTAGGTGAAGCCAAGCATAATGTTTGTTATAGAAAATAAAAAGATGTGCTGTTGAGCATTTTTGAGGAGTTGTGAGACATAAAATTGGAAGAGGCAAGTGTAGATATTAAACAGAAACTTTTAATCACTCAATAAAAGGTGCCAATTACCATCATCAGAATATTTAAAAATAAATTGCTACAACATTGGAGTAATTAAAAGAAATCACCAGATCTTGAATTTCTAATTATGAATATGCATTTCTAAACGATTTGTCAAAGCTAAAATAGTTCCTTACTATTAAATAGTGACTCCAATTTTTGGCGTTTCATTCTCACACAAAACAAAGCTCTTCCTGCCTTGCTACAATCTTTCCTTCTCCATTCCTTTGAGTTCTGACTCACTCAATGCTCCAGTTAAAACTTAACTTTTTCACAGTCAGTAAATCTTACGTTTTGTTCTCGTGCCTCCTCACTTACTTTGACTGTGGCCGTGTATTCTGTATAGCACTCTTACCTCCTAACTACTTTTACTTCTAAAATTCTTACTCATCTATCAAGACACAGTGCAAATGCCATCTGCCCCATGAAGCTCCCCTGGACAGCGCAGGCCTGAGCGGGGCTCCTCCGGACTCAACGGCACTTTCGGCCCCGTTATACTGCACACCACGCATTACCATCGTCTCTGCTCTCACACAGTTTCCTATCAAGCCTCCTCAGCCACCAAGCAGGGCCTTGTTTATCTTGAACCTCAAAATCTCGCAGAGTTTCTGTCAAATAGAATGAGCTCATTAAAGCTTGAAATAACAAATAAATATGGGTAAGATTATAATATGCTGAGAGTTTGTGTTAATTGCCAACATCTAAAGTTTTTTTTTATTTTTGCTTTCATATATAGTATTCTATTTTAAAAGAATAGTCTATAAGAAAGTAGAAAAATAGTTGCTTATCACATGAATCAAATTTTTAAAATACTCAGCATAAGGCAGGTATAAGTAAAAAGAATACTTTCCTACACTGCTGATAGGAGTATAAATATCTGAAAGCTGTTTGGCAACATTTATGAAAAACTTTTTAAAAAGTTAATTTATTTCAAATAGTAATACTATTTCTATTCCTTAAGGGAAATGTCAGAATAATTGAGAAAATGCATGCCTAAATGATGAAACATTATGTAATTACTAAATGTTGCTTTCAAATATCATATAAAATGGTGGGAGGGAGGAGATTAACTTTGAAACTTTTTTTAAAGGTAATGAAGACTGACTTGGATACAAATCTTACTTCGACCCCATAGTAGCAAGTGACTTTGGCAAGTAATGTAGAGCTTCCAAACCATAATTTTCACATCCACAATATGAGCACAATGATTGTAACCATTCCATAGGACTGCTGTGAGAAATAAAAGAGATTTTGAAAATGTAAAAAATTTGGAACAATGACTAGCAGAGAATAAGTGATCAATAATATAATCTATTATACTGATGACAATAATGATGATGAAAGTGGCTCATAAAAAAACAATGGGACTTGTTTGAGCAGGAACGCCTAGGATTCAGAGATGTGACACTTCCATTTTGATACAGCTCACCTGCTAGGGGAGCCTTTTATAGTGAACTAAAGATTAAAAGACATAGAAAGCAACCTTAATATTTTCTTTATAAGCATTTTATGGAAAAATACACAATTCTATTTTTAGTTATGATTTTTCTGGGCATAGGAATGCTGGATGCAATGATTTTCATTATTAGGGTTGATTTTACAGAGTTCCTTTTTAGATATTTAATAATACTTTATTTTTGACAAGATAATTCTACCACCTTACTAATTAATCATCTCAGAGTCTACACAGTTATTTACTTTGTGCCATTAATGGCCTGTTCCTTTTTAAGACTCAGGCAATCTTTGTGACAGTAACAAGTCAGGAATTTATGATTATTTGAGCTGTTGGTCTTCTTTGTTCTCTCTTAAAAGAGATGTCACTCAAATCCATGTCTGATTGGTACTTCTCAAAGAACAAGGAGGAAAATTTGCACTTGCCATGAAGTCATTTATGATGATGTTAGAGAAGAAAAGATTAAGACGTTTATAAATTTCTTTAGAGGTGCTTGCTATGCAAATGTGTTGAGTGGTATATTTTTAAAACTTCTCTAAAATTATATCTGAGAATCATTTTTAAGAACCCAATTAATTGTAGGTGGAGTGGTAAGAATCATGTGATAACTGCAAATAATTTTAAAGTGACTGCTGCATATCAATCATTTCTGTGCCAAAATATTTATTTTGAAAGTATTTAGAATGAGATTACCCAGGCAGCTAAAACAGTAACATTAATGAAATAAAGATACAATCAGTATATAACTATCTTTGGGGAAGAGATAAAAAAGTACAAAAATAGAGAATAATAAGGTATGATTTATAAAACTCACAGGAGTACAAAATAAACTTAAGCAATGATAAGCCATTTTCAGTGACCAGATCGATCTTGTTTGCTGACATGTGTGTGGTGTGCGTGGGCAGGTAAGAGGTACAAGTGGGAAATTCCTTGCAAGCATACACTTCTTGTGATAACTTTAATAAACATTTTGCATGATTGATTTTAACTTAAATTCTAGCCATGTAAGCTGTTTTATGAATCATTAGCACTTGCTTTCATGTGCAATACATTTCTGGCAGTTCTCTTTGAATAATGTGAGAGGAGGCCACATGATTCAAAGTGAGTAGAGCATGTCTAGTCAAGCACAGATCTAGGCAAGCTCTACTCAAGCACAGAGAAGAAATGAGGTCATCATGTGACTGAAAGAAACATGGAGTCCTGAAGCTACAATGTGAATGCTCATTCTCCACCAGAGGAAACACCGACCACTCTTTATAAGAAAGTTATTTAAATTGGTCATCTTTTCAAAGTACTTGTGACCTGTGAAGCTTCCAAGGCTTGTGTATGGAGATTTAGAAAATTGAACTTTGAGTGTTTATAATATATCAGAAAATCCCCCAAATGTATACAAACTGGGTAGTCTTTGTATAAATCAGTTTGTATGACCAAGTATGACTTTGTATGATCTGCTGTCTCCAAGCTGAGATTTGCAAATAATGTAATAATTGCTGTTCTGTATGATGTCTTCTAGCAATAGGGAGAAAAGTGGATCCTTGTCAATACATACTGTAACATTTATATCTTAGTTGCAGGAAATATTGAAAAGAATGAAATGATTTGTACTTGGTTAAAGATATGATGTAAGTTGTTGGTATTATGTAAAGGTGAACAGGATTTCTGAAGACTGAGGATACAAAGAGGAGGAAAAGAAAATGAGTGGAGGATTCACTGATGAAAGTGAAGCCATTTTACCCTAGCCCGCTAGAGAGCACCATGATCAATGGAGAAAGCAGGATATAAAGAATGAATGAACGGATATGGTTAGTAGAACCAGAATCCAAAAAGACAATGACCAGGAAGCTAAAGAAAGGTAACTTTAAGTAAAAGCAAACAAATGAAACTTTAGAGCTAGAATAACAGCAATAAGATCTTATAAGTTATGTAGTCTTTTTATAAAAGACTTTATTTATTTATTTTTACAGAGAAGGGAAAGGAAGGAGAAAGAGAGGGAGAAAAACATCAATGTGTGTTTTCCTCTGACATGGGAACCTGACCTGCAACCCAGGCATTGATTTGCCCTAGACTGCGAATCGAACTGGCAACCCCTTGGTTCACGGGCCCATGCTCAATCCACTGAGCTATGCCAGCCAGGACTATAATCTTAAATGGAATGTAAAACAATAACTTAGTCTGGTACTGGAATGTAATCAAGTATAAAATAAGGAACTTGGTCAAATAAATTAATACAAATAACAACAGCTTACGATATTAAACATGTAAGGTATTCCAGGCATTGCCCTGAGACTCTACATACAATTTTCTAGAGCTAGCACTTGAGCACAGGAATCTCTTCTCCACCTCTAGTCTGTAAAATGACAAAAGGATTATAAAAATAGGAAGCTAGACAAGCCTGGCAAGAAGCTCTCTGTCCTCTAACATATTTGAGGACAAGAAGGTGAAATCTTGAGCTCTATTTCATCCTCAATAGAGAATCTCTTGCCAGACAAGTTATAGGCAATTATTATGGACAAAATCATATCCATTTTTTCTCAAATCAATTGTATTGACAATTAAAAACAAAAACAAAACAGCTGAAGATCTGAGAAGATCCTAAGATCAAGACAAGGACAATCATCCTACCCAGTTTGGAGGCAAACACTAGCCCTGAGTAAGAGATTCTTTTGCACAGTTTAACTACAAAAATAAATAAATAAATAAATAAATAAATAAATAAATAAATAAATAAATAAATAACAGCATATAGGAACATAAAATATTTTTTTAAATCCAAAAAAAATATTTTTTTTAAACAATCAGGGCTAGAATTTAGCACTGAAAAGAAAAAGAAAGAACACACCATATTTAAGACAAAACACAACCAAATGTGATTTATTTTAGGAAATCATTACAGAGAGCCTCAGTATTTTGTCCTTAATAAAACTTATAGACATTATGAAATGAAAACTTTAACATAACATGAAAATACCAGCATGCTTAGATTAAAAGAGATGAACAAAAAGACAGATAGCTATAAAGAAGTGACAGCACCTCCTAGAAGAAAATATGTAGTAAAACAAAAGTATGAATGTCTTTCCGGAAGGCTAAAATATCCACATTCCACAGGAATGCCCACATTTCACAGGTGTTCCATGATTGGGTGATTGCAACAACACAGACACAAGCATATGTTTCGAACTTACACACTGCACAGCAGGTGTCAGTGGTAAACCACTGATGAATTTTTTCTTATTGTTCTTTTTTTATTTTTGTCTTTTTGTTTTACTTGGAAAACTCTATGTTGAGACAGTCCAAAATAAAATGCGAGATAGTGCTGAAAGGTGAGACCCCCCAGGTCAGAAGCTCTCCAGTCATTACTGGGGAAAGTAGAGAACAAGTACAAGTCGCATTGCTGCTAAGGACACAAGCAGACCAAAGCCAACAGGATGTCTAGCGGCCGGTGTGCACAAAGGTGAAAGGAAAGTAAGACGTGTACAACACACACAAGGGAACAGGGAATGTAAGAAGCGTAAACTAAGGTCAACTAGAAATTGTAAAGCAAGAAATGGAACATCTAAAGTTTGCAGTGCTAAAGGGAGGGATGGAGGAGGGAGGGAGAAAAGAATGGAGGAAGAGAGGCAGGGAAAGAAAAAAGAAGTCTTTGTTAATAAGTGTCAGAAATGCTGGATTGAAGTAAGTTAAAGAAGTGTTTTACTTGGTACCTCTTGAAGCTTTAGTAGGTTAAAAGGGTATTGTGATGTCCTAACAGGGGAATAAGCTCCCTAACTTATTTGGCCACAGATAACTTTTTATTTTCTCTGTGGAAAAGTGTACACATTCAGTGTTCTATGAGGCATGCTCTGGGACAGCTAATGTAGGCCAATATTCTTAAGGCTTGATTTGCAATGTTCAGAAAGCTGAAATGACTTGTTTAAGGTTTTACAATGTGCATTTAAAAGATGGAGTAGTGATCTGTGACCACATGGATGACCCTGCAGGGCATTATGCTAAGTGAAATAATCTAGACAGAGAGAAACAAATCCTGCATAGTATCACTTTTAGGTAGAATCTAAAACAAACAAACAAAACAGAGTAGAAACAGAGTAGAGGGTAATGAAAATGGGGAGTGCAGGTCAAAGTGTACAAACTTTAGTCATGAATATTCTAACAATCTAATTAATGTACAGCAAGTGACTATAGTTAATAATGGGGCATTGTAGATCTTAAACATCCCCACCATGTGCACAAAAAAGTCAACTATGTGAGGTGACGAAAGTGTTAATTCACTTGACTGTGGTGATACTTTATATATGTGTTCATATGTATCTATAATCATTGTATTGTGTACTTTAAATACATACAGTTTTATGTGTCAATCATTTTCAATAAGTCTGGAAAAGTAATAAATAAAAGGAGGGCTATAATCCAAAAAAATAAAAAGTAGCAAATATTGCAGTGCTTGGTGTTAATGAACTAAAGCAAACTAGAATGGGACACTTCCAGTCAGGCAATTCTAAAAGGTTCTATTCTGGAAGCAATAAACTCAGAAGACACTGAGTGGCTTTAGTACCGAGACAAGATGTAGCAAACAGGGGCTAGAATGCAAGGTATGATGGAGTGATATCAATCAAACTTCTAGGAAAACTTATTAATCATCATTCAAGCCTATGCTCCAACTACAGAGGCTGGAGAAATGAAATGGATTTTATGCACAAATCAAATAAGAAATTGATCCCACACCAGAAAAAGGGGAAAAAAGACATGCTGATAATTATAGATGACTGAAACACAAAAGTAGAAAATAAAGCAGAATCAAATGTCATCATAAAATCTGGACTAGGGGACAGAAATAAAGCAGGAGAATAGCTCATAGATTTCCACAAAGTCCACAACTTGTCCATCAAAACACATGCTTCAAACAACTGAACAGATATCACCAGATGGCTAATATATAAATCAAACTGGCTATGTAATTGGAAGCAAGATATGGAGAAGCTTTATTCTCTCTCCCAAAACAGAATCAGGAGCAGATTGTGCTACTTACCACAAACCATTAAAATCAAACTTGAGTAAAGCTAAAGAAGAACACTAGAGAATCATAGTGCCGAAATCCAATGTAAATAGCATTCTTGACGGATTTAAAGACTACATTAAAAAAATTTACATTGTCAAGCTTAATTGACCAAGAACCAGAAGAACTGTAGACTGAAACTAGAAATATTGTTAGTGAAAAATAAGAAAAGACAACTCCAGAAGTAAAAAGGAGAGAACCGTTAAGGTACATGAAAGAAGACACACTAAAACTTATTAAAGACAGGCAAGACACAAAAGGAAAATGTGACGAAAAGCAGCGTTAGAATTCTGAACTCAGTTTTCCAATGACTGTCATGTGAAGATCAAGAAAACTATCATAATAATCAATGAAGGAAGATAGAAGAGGGCCAAAAAAAGGGAAAATAAGGAATCTCTACCAGAAGATTCAAGATTAAAGGGAAATTTGAACCTAGACTAGAAATGCTGAACCATCAGCCGTGAAGCACATTATCTGACCAGGAGAAAATAAAGAGAAGGTGGAAACAGTATACTGAAAATTTGTACAGAAGAAACTACTTTTAATAGATACTTTTGAAGACAATTCCTATGAGGAAGAACCTATGATTATAGAAAGTGAAGTGAAGGTCACCCTGAAAGTATTGGAAAGAAATGAATCACCAGGGGGAGATAGAATACCTAGAGGATTATTTCAAGCCACAGAGAATGAATCTGTTAAAATCCCAACAATAACATTTCAACAAATATGGAAGAGAAATCAGTGGCCTACAGACTGGAAATATTCAATATAAACCCCAAGTTCCAAGAAAGCAGATGCCAAGGAGTGCAGTAACTGTAGGACCATTGCTCGGATTTCCCACACAAGTAAAGTGATGCTCAAGGTGATGCCAAAACGGCTTCACCTTACATGGAGCTAGAAATGCTGGGTGGTCAATTTGGATTCAGAAAAGGAAGAGGTACTCGAGCTCTAACTGCAGACTGACGTTGCCTACCAGAGTGCTCCAAAGAATTTCAGAAGGAGGCCAGCCTATGTTTTAGAGACGACAGTAAACTTTTCATTGCGTGAATCATGAAAAGCTATGGGCTGCTCTGAAAGAAATGGGTGTGCCTCAGCATTTATTCATATTGATGCATAATCTGTGTCATGGGCAGGAAGCCACTGTCCGGACAGAAGATGGAAAGACAAAGTGATTTCCCGTAGGCAAAGCTGTCAGTCAAGGGTACATTTATCTCCTTATTTGTTTAATCCATCACAGAATTGTCACACACAAAAAAAAAAATTTGGTCAGACTCTGAGGAAAGAGAAGTGATAATTAGTGGAAAAATACCAATAACAAGATAAGTAGATGGCATCATTATACTGGCAGAAAGTGTCAATGATTCGAAACAACTTCTGATAAAAGTGAAAGAAAAAAAGAGCCAAAATAGGGCTGCATTTAAACATCAAGAAGACAAAAATCATGACTACAAAGAAATACATAGCTTGAACACAGACTATGAAGACATCAAATTTATTAAAGATTTTGCTTAGCTTGGTTCAGTCATCAATTCAAATGAAGACTGCAGCCAAGAACTCAAGAGAAGGCTGAAATTCAAAAGAGCAGCTTGGGAAATATTAGGAAAGATCACCAAAAGCAAAGATGTGTCATTCGAGTCCAAGGCTAAGATCACCTACATCCTCATATTCCCACTTACTGTGTATAGCTGCAAAAGTTCAATAGTGCAGAAGGCTGATTGAAAAAAAAAATTGATTGATTTGAAATATGGTGTTGAAGCAGAGCTATACAGATACCCTGTGCTGCCAGAAAGATGAACAAGTAGGTCCTAGAGCAAATTAAGCCTGAAACATCCATGGAGGCAAAAAATGACAGAACTGGAACTGTCCTATTTGGGGCTCATCATTAGAAAAAAGGGTTCTTTGGGAAAAGAAATTAGTGCTTGGAATAAAGGAAGGCAGCAGGAAAAAAAGGAAAACCAATATGAAATGGATTGACTCAAAAGAAGCCATAGGGATGACTGTACAGGAGCTGAGTAGGGCTGTCGAGGACAGGACATTGTGGGCGTCACTCATTCATAAGGCCACCAATAGGCATAGCTGAGTCTATGGCACATAACACACAAAGTGTTCATACACATTCAAAAGAAGCTCCTTCAGAGGAAAAAATAAAGTTGTATGAATAAATAGATATATGCATACACATATGATTATTTTCTTAGATGTAGAAAACAGATTTGATAAATTCAGCAATCACTAATTTAAAACAATCAGTAAAGTAGAAATAGAAAAATGTTTATAAAAATCTAAAATCAGTATCATGTTTTATGGAGAAATATAATATCACTATTCTCACTAAAATTAGGAAGCTGACAAGAAAGGCCACCCTCACCACGATCATTTAACATTATGCTAGAGGTTATCAACCATTTCAAGTAGAGAAATACATGTGATATATAAAAGTTGAAAAGGCAATAAATATACCACTATTTATAAATTAAATACCTGAGAACACTTAAACTCAAGTGTAAAAAAAAATTCACAGCAAGATAAGTCAGTGAGATAGTGAAATTCAACATTAATATGAAGAAATCAATAGTTTTTATCATTTAGAAGAGAGAAAATGCACCATTTTAATAGCAATGAAAATAAATAATAAGAAGAAAATTTCAGATAAACTCACCAAGATATGCATCAAGATTTAGTTGAAATTTTAAAAACATTATGAAGAACACTCAGAATAACTGAGCAAATGTTCTTTGATAAGTTCAATTATTTCTAAGTTGATTTGTAAACAAAATCCTATAGTAAGAAAATACCAATGTATTTTTAAACATTTTTATTGTTCAAGTACCGTTTTCTGCCTTCCCCCACCCCTCCCCACCACCCCAGCCCTCCCCACCTTCTTCCCCTGTTTCCAACCCCTCTTGTTATTGTCTATGTGTCCTCTATAATTGTTCCTGTAAACCCTTCACCATTTTCCCCCATTATCCCCTCTCCTCTCCCCTCTGGTCACTGTCAACCTGTTCTCAATTTCAATTCTTTGGTTATATTTTGCTTGCTTGTTCGTTTTGTTGATTAGGTTCCAGTTAAAGGTGACATTATATGGTATTTGTCTTTCACCACCTGGCTTAATTCACTTCGCATAATGTTCTCCAGTTCCACCCATGCTGTTGCTCCTTCTTTCTGCTGCATAGAATTCCATTGTGTAAATGTATCATAGTTTTTGATCCATTTATTTACTGATGGGCACTTAGGTTGCTTCTAGCTCAGCTCCAATGGATTTTTTTAAGTAGGAGGGCTTTCTTTTCTTACAGAAATTACACAGAATGATTCTTTGAAAACTTAGAAGGAAGAGGAGAAGAAAAAGAAGAGAAGATGATGACTAATAATGGGAATCATCCCTACCAGCAAAAATACATACTATACATGGATAATCTTGGGTTCCTGACACCATTGCGAGATAGCATGGGTTTCTAGATTCCTTCCCCTAAAATCCTGAAAAAAAAATGAGTATGAGAGGGGGATCCAGATGCCAGGTCATCAAAACTAAAGAGTAGAAATGGGCAACAGTTGCCCATCACTCATTTCCCCAGGGTTAAACCAGGACAAAGTAAAAACCCATAAAGCACAGACATATACTGACTTGAGCACAAAGCTCTGTAAACCAGTATTCACTAAAGAATAGGGTAGAAGTTTCAGTTCCATCTACACTCTGTCTTTTTCCATTGTTCCAAAAGTGGTTTGATGGAATTGCCAAAAGTGTAAGATCTTTTTTCAGTTGTGTTCTTTATTATTTGCACATTTTTAAATAAATAAAATACTTTATTTTACAATCACATCGTTAACATAATGCAAAGAATATACCTAAGCAGCTTCTGTTCAACAATATCTGCTCTATGAAGTATTGAGAAGAATCATAATGCAGACCTCTAATCTCAAAGAGTTCAAATTCTAGTAGAAACCATAAAACTGGCATTAAATATTTAGAAAACAATGTGAAAAAATATATAAGTAAGAGCTGAATGGTGTCATCCATTAATGGATGGTTATAATGTAACCCTAGCCAGTACAACTGGAAGATGAATTGTGTTTGTAGGAAAAAAAAATTACCACTGTCATTCAAATCATCAGTTCTAAACATGATCAGCTTTTTAAAACAAAAACTCAAACCCTGGACTGGCCCCATGTCCTCTCCTTTAGAAACAAGAAATTTGTGGTTCTAGCACATTTTTATTACCCATTTATTTTGTTATTTTTTATAGGACACATTATTTCTGAGAGTATTTAAGATGGTTATCATAGCATGATGAAGTATTTGGAAATGTATTATATGCTTAGCCCCTAAGAGACAATGGGCCAACAAAACCACAATGAGACAATGCGATACCTACTACTTCATATTTATTAGGATGGATGTTACTTAATAAAAAAAGGATGGGGAGAAATTGAAACCCTGTACATCACTGTTGGGATTGTAAAATTCTATATTCACTATGGGAGATACTATGGTGATTCTTCAAAAAAATTAAACAAAGAATTACATTATAACCCAGAAATTCTCATTCTGAGTATATACTCCAAAGAAATTAGGGCAGGGTTGAACAGATATCTCTACACAAATATTCACAGCAGCATTATTCCCAATAGCTAAAACATGGAAGCAAACACAGTATCCATGAACAAATGAACACATAAACAAAATGTGATATAGACATGCAGTGAAATGTTATTTAGCTTTAAAAATATGAAAATCTTGACTCATACTACAACATGGATGAATCTTGTGAACATTAGGCAAAGTGGAACAAGCCAGTCACAAAAGGACAAATAATGTACGCTTCCACTTAGATAAAATACCTACAGTAGTCAAACTCATACAGACAGAAATAGAACAGAATGGTGGTTTCCGGGGCTGGGTAAAGAGGGGAAAGGGAGCTCCCATTCTACAGTCATTTGGATCTATATTTTTCCTCCCTCCTTCACATCTGCATCTTTAACCACCTGCTTCTTTCATCCCACAACAGATCAACTTTGAACTTGAGGTAAAGAGCAGTCCTGTTGTCTACTGCTGATTGGAGGGATGCCTCCTCATTTAACCCCTTCTAAATCCATTTCCCACAGGCTTGACAATTCTTGTTAATGCTATCCTTGGTAAATGAGTGACCCTGGAAGTTACTGTCACCGTGTTCTCCAGCTTATCTGAAGTTTTATTACATTTTTGCTCTCTGGATTAAATTCTTAGGATATCAACACTTGTCTAGAGCTTCCCTGGATTTTTCTTGTACCTACTGAATATCTGTGACTGTTAATTCCCACGAATTCATGGTGCTTGATGAATTCATAATAACCCTACACTTCTAGTTTGCTTTATTGTCTACCTGAGAGTGCAATGCATTTTAACAGCTTCCCAGAAATTAAAAGCATCTAGAATTTGAATAGAAGGAAAGAAAAGAAAGGGATATCTATCATATGACAAAGACAAAAAAGGACAAAGCTTTAGCAAATTTCCATAGGAAATAACATGGTATATGTAAGGCCTGGTAAGATTCCTTTTTGTACTATAACAATCACTACAATATTTTTTTATCCAGCAGTTCAATTAATTTGAAATTCCAAGTACAAAAAAGAAGTGAAGTGAATTCATTTAAATTAAGGAAAATGAACCTCCCAACTTCCTACAGCATAAAGCTAGATGTATTATTTATTCTTAACACTAAGCTTTAATCTAAGCAATTTTCTTTTAAAGTTTACTCCAATAAACTTTGAGAAAGAAATGGTGGATACCTGAGCCTTGACATTAAGTCCATCTTTGCAGATTCCTGAGGTTGACCACCCAGAGACAGGTGATTGCAGAGAGCCCTCAGGTTAGGGACGGCCAACTGCCTGACAGCAGGTGGCCCTCCTTGCCCATTTGTGTTGAGAAGGGGTGCTGAGATCCAGCAGGGAAGAGGAGAGAAGAGAAAAAGCAGGAGGGTCTGAAATGAAGACCCCATAGAAATAATTAACCAGATGGGCAGCTGTGTCACAGCCAGAAACCAGAAAGTGCACAGGAAACAGAAACTAAAACACAACACAAAATAATTACTGTAAGAAATTCACTAAAGTTAAATTAAGATCTCAGTTATCAACAAAACATAGAAAATAAGAAAAAGAAGATTCTAGTGTTGAATGAGGATATTGAGATTGTATATAGAAAGAAAGGCCCCTTTGGGGGAGTTTCCTAAGTTTCTCTCTTAACCTAACACAATCATTTTCTGTTCCTCAAATGTCATTCAAGTCCTGATCAGGTGACACTCCTGAAGCAGTAACAGGTCCATGCAATGACAGTTGTCACTTGTCGCAACTACCTGGAAACACAGTATGATAGTCTTTCCTTTTCACTTTTTCTGATGCTGACTTTAAATTAAATAAGTAAATTAAATAAAACTAAATTAAATTTTCCTTATTGAAAATAAATGATAGAAATTCATTATATAATTGAGCTTTTGAAACACTAAATATAGCAAGATACTAATACTGTGTTTAACATTGTGACTCAGAAATCAGAGTGCCTGGGCCCAAATCCTTGCTCTGTCCCTTTGTGTGACCTTGTATCATTGACTCATCTTCTCTGGCAGTCAGTTTCTCAGTTTATAAAATAGTGATGGTAATAATAGTGTCTACATCATAAGATCATTGTGAGGATAAATTGAACAAATATGTGTAAAACACTGAAAAGAACACCTGACATAGAAAGCACTATATATTTGGTAATAGAAGAAAATTTGAAAAAGACATTTAGAACTGAGAGAAGGAGGAAGAGAAAGAAGAAGGAGGAGAAGGAGAAAAAAGGAAGGAAGGGAAGGAAGGAAGGAAGGAGGAAAGATTATAATTTTCCTGGGTGTTCCAGTGATCAGTTTTACATATCATAATACAAAATACATATTAAACCAAAAACAAAAAAAGAAAACCAACTATAATTACAAGAGGACAGAAGAATTTATAATAGTTTTATAAATAAATTCCTCATTTTTTTAAAACATTTTATTTATTTATCTTTAGAGGGGAAGGGAAGGAAAGAGAAAGGGAGAGAAATATCAGTGTATGGTTGCCTCTCATGCATCCCTTGCTGGGAACTGGCCTGCAACCCAGGCATGTGCCCTGACTGGGAATCGAACCACAATCCTTTGGTTCACAGGCCCACGCTCAATCCACTGAGCTACACCAGCCAGGGCTAAATTCCTTGTTGTAACAGAAAACAAACAGTTAACTAAAACTGGTAAACATGAAATATAATGAAGGTAATACCAAAAAAAAAACAGCTGAAATAATTAAAAGGCTTAATAGTAGAACTTAATTGTAAGTAGGTATTACTTGATGTTTTAATCAGATGCAAGTGTCACTTTGATAAGCTTTTCATATATGTGCATACACACACACACACACATATACAAATTTTACCTTTACTTGAAAAATACAAGTGTTGAAACATGTGGAATTGCACCAAAACTTTGTTTGCTAGATCATAGTGCATAGTTTGTATAAATGTTAAAAGCCTAAAAACAGAAACATCTGGTTTAAAGGATCATAAAACATTATGCCCTAAATTGTTTTCAAAATAAGCTAGCTGGAAAACATAATCTAAATGTTCAACACTTTTGGCTTGGGTGTCAAAGTCACATCATGATCAATTCTATTGGCATGGGGCTTCTTTATTTTAATTTAAATTATTTTATTGTTGTTCAATTATAGTTGTCCACATTTTCTCCCCATCCCTCCTCCCGACCCCCTCCAAACCCACCTCCCTCCCTTGCTTCCACCCTCCCCCATGGTTGTGTCCATGTGTTCCTGAAAACCTTTCTCCCCACTGTCCCCTCTCCCTCCCCTCTGGCTATTGTTAGATTGTTCTGAACCAATGACTCTGGTTATATTTTGTTTGCTTTTGTCTTTTGTTGATTATGTTCCAGTTAAAGGTGAGATCAGGCATGTGGACTTGTTAATCAATGCTTCCTAGCTGCTTCTGAAAGTAGCTGCCACAATGAAAATTGGTGACAAGGCTGAAAACGTTCCCTATTTCTTGTAAGAGACAACATGTGAAAGATACTCCTTTACCCCTACAGACTAGAGACCAAGGATCACTTCACAGCTACATAGCTGTTCAGAAGTTGCCAACCCTTCAAATCTTTAACTTTCTTGCTGTTATCTTTTTTTAATTTTTTTGCATTTCATTTGTCTTTATTGAATTTATTGGGGAGACACTGGTTAACAAAACTATACAGGTTTCAGGTGCACAATTCTATAGCCCATCATGTGTACACTGTATTGTATGTTTACCACCCCAGTCTCTGTTCATCACCACCTATCCCCTCATACCCTCCTCCATCTCCCCTCACCACTCCTCCCCTCGGCCATCACCACACTGATGTCTGTGTCCATGAGTCCTTTCTCTTTTTTTTCTTTTATGTTCAACCCTTCCAACCCCCACCCCAGGTCCCATGCTGAACAGCTGTCAATCTGCAGTCTAGCTATGAGTTTGTCTCTTTTTGCCTGTTAGTTCATTTTGTTTATGAGATTCCACGTATGAGTAATATCATATAATACTCATCTTTCTCTGACTGGATTTCACTGGAAAACAGTATGGAGTCACCTCAAAAAATTAAAAATGGAACTGCCTTATGACCCAGCAATTCCACTTCTAGGAATTTATCCAAAGAAATGCGGAACACTAATTTGAAAGAACATAAGCACCCCTATGTTCACAGCAGTGTTACTCACAATGGCCAAGATCTGGAAGCAGCGAAAGTGTCCATCAGCAGATAAAGAAGTGGATAAAAAAGCTGTGGTACATTTACATAATGGAGTACTACTCAGTCACAAAAAATAAAGCAGGAAGTTTTACCTTTTGTGGGTGGACCTAGAGAGCATCATGATAACTTCTTTTTTATTTAAACTATGGCCATTATCTTTATATGAACTCTTCCTTTTCAAACATGAATCAGAACTAGCAGTGTGACCTTGAACATTTGAATTCTCTAAACAGCAATTTCCTCACTTATTAGAGGAAAGGGGGTTGAATTAGATTCCCAAGGACCCTTCTATATTGCAACGCTATAATTTCTCAAAGGCTACCCAGAAGAAATATCTTTTCTCTCCAGTGGACATTATACCTTTCTTCATCAGGCATTGTAGATGATGATGGTGCCAATATACCCAGACATAATATAGTGGATCTAGTAACTTTGTTCTCTTTTGTTTTGATGGGAATATGAGTTGACATCATAATTTCAAGTGAAGAGTTTCTGCATCTTTCTAAATAATCTAGTGCAGTCCTCTCACATGCAGTCAGAGCATTAGTAGAAACCATACTTCCTCTTAATTTAACTTTTAGTTCCACTTTTAAGGAAGGCTGAGGAGAGTTTGCCTTTTGTGAAGGAAAACAATAGAATAAAAAGGGAGAGGACAAACAAAAACAAAATAATTCAAATGCAAAAGGTTGAAATAACAACTATTCTTATGCTATTATTAAAGTCTCTGTTACTCATAATTTTTAGTTGCAAGGCTATTTCAATAATAATTTATCCAAATTATCCTGTTGCATTCAGAAAATTCTCTTCTCTAAAATAAATTCTATACTTTTGTATGTTTCATTCTTTATTATATTACTCTATGTGTAATCTTGAGTTGTTAATAATTCCTGTGTGAAAATTCAGGAAACCTTACTTTTTAACATTTGGAGCAGATTTTTGTTTGTTGGTGTGTTTATTTATTGTTGTTCAAGTACAACTGTCTCCATTTTCCCACCACCACTTTCCCCCACCCCACCGACCCCCACATCCCACCCTCAATCTTTCCCCCTTCAGCTTTGTCCATGGGCCCTTTATACATGTTTCTTGACAACCTTTCCCTTTCTTTCCCCCATTATTGCCCTCACCCCTCTCCTCTGGTTACTGTCAATTTGTTCTCTATTTCAATGTCTCTAGTTATATTTTGCTTGTGGATTGTTTTGCTATTTTTTAAAGCAATAGGAAGCAAGACCTTATTAATTAGAATAGTAGCATTTTAGTGGAAATAAAATCACTTAAGTGATTGGAGAAAACAACATGAGAAATAAATAATCAAACCTCTAACAAATCACAGATCAGTGGCTTTGAGCCTCTAATTAGTATTTTTTGGTAAATGTTTAAAATTGTAAACTTTATTAAAAATGTAAAGGAAATTTTATTCATGCAATCATTCTCTAAGCAAGTAAATTCTTTCTCAAATTACTTTTTAACTGTTTCCAATAATACTTTTGTATATAAAATAATTTGTGCAAAACATCAATTTTCTTACAAAGGATTCATGTAATCAGAACTAATGACTCTAAACTAATTTCCAAATTTGAAAGATCCAACTGCCTAATCATTTCTCATACAAATATGTATCTACAACATATCAATTTTTCATGTTTTATTGATTTCCATGTTCCAATATAATTATTCTTAGTAGGAGAGAAATGGAAGTGATTTTGACTTGAAATCATGCATGTTTAAATTTGAATCCTACCTCAATATATTATTAGTTGAACTATTGTTATAAGAAAAAATAAATAGGTACATCAATTGGTTTAAATACTTGGTTCTCCCAAAACTGCTTGTCTGAGAACAATACCTTATCTATAGGCATGCAGAGGGAGAAGTCATATTTGTACAAAGTGACACAATTGTACCTTGGGGCCACAGTTTTATTGGTGCAGGAAGGGAGTGAAAAGCAAGCTGAACCAGAGGCTTTTTTCCTGGAAACTGGAATTAGAACTGTGATATCAGCTACACTCCTCAGGTCTCTATTTATATAAGCAATTTCTTTTCGCTTATCAGCTCAGACATATAATTCTTTTCTTTGTGCCCTCTAAAATAATCTAATCACAAAATGCTTTAAAGAGAAGTGTGCATTTTGGTGAAGACTTGCTATATGGAAGATGGTAAAGAAAATTTATTTAACATTACATACAGAAAACAAATTAAAAACTACTCAAGAAGTACTTTCTGATCTCCAAAGCCCTTCCTTTTGTTGCCAAGTTGTGTTTTCCTCTGGTCCTCCTTTATTCTGGACTCTATCTCCTGGCTCATCCTTTAAATTCCTCTCTCTTGTATGTATATAAGACAATTCACTTTTGCTACAGCTCCTACCCCCCGAATCTGAAATCCAAATTCCATTCCAGGTATAGAAAAACGAAAGCATAACAACTTGTTTGGATATAGTCTGGTAAGAAAATAATAGTGCCATTGTTTATTGCATGGGCACAGCCTCTAGGGTCTTCCTTTCCCTGCCTTATCAACATATGCAGTGTGTTTCCCAAGATAAATGCTAGAGGCTAAAATATCCATGTATTTACATCATGTAATATATATGGAAGGTGCTTGGGCTAAAAGGCCTGATGTAATGGGATCAGATGGAGGGGCTCAAGCTTTTTCTGCCTTTATCCAGATGAAATGGTGAGGTTACAGTGAGAGGGAAGAGACAGAAATGGATAATTGGGGCAGAGCAAGAAAGAGGGCCCCAAGGACTGGCAACCTTTCCCTTCTGCCATGACACTAGGCTGCTTTAATTCAGAAACTTTGGAAAAGGAATCCCGCATAGTAGCTTGTAAAGAAAACCAAGTCTCAGGCTGGTCTCAGGGCTCTATTCTTTTCCATAGATACATGTAACTTTTCCTCTAGAAAACTTCCCTTACAGAATGAAGTTTCTTTTCTTGTTTCTCAGCACTCCCTCTTTACTGCTTTTAAAATAAATATTCATTTTTTCCCAAGAGTTCTATAATAATCGGAAAATAAAAAGAAGAGAGAGAGACAAGAATAGCAAACGGGAGGAAGCAAACCATGCAAAACTGTTATCGAACTGTAACAGCAGTCATTCCCCACTTCATTCATGTTACTCAGCTCCTCCCTTAGGCGGTGGCGCCACTGCCTCGGTTCCTGCTAAGGACTGCCAGCAGCTTACTCCCCATTGCTCTTACGTTTTCATTGGAAATTTCAACAGAGTGGATGTATTATTATGAAAAGAGTTTGACCAGACAGAGCCCCTAAAATAGTCTCAAACCGCCCCCCCCAAAGTTGATAAATGCTGATCTAGAGTTCACTTACCCTCCAAACCCTAAATATAAATGCCTGACAGTTTCTCATGGAATGATCCACAGCATACGCAGTCAGCCATACATAAAACCTGATTTTCTTCTAAGAAAATATAGAATCTAAAGTCATTGCAATTTGCTTGATTAAAATATCATTGTAGTTAGATAAATTTGTTTACATTATAAAATTGTATATTGCTTTAAATAATGAAAATATCAGTTGATATCATATTAAAGTATCTTAGGTAATTAAAAGTACTTACAATAACTTATAAGGCCACCTCAAATAATGCATTACATTTAAAAGAAAACACAGCATTTTGTCCCATTTCAGGATCTGGTGGTACCCACTAGTACAACAAAAACCTGTATGGTAAATAGCTATTCAGGATGCACTATTCATCCTTGGAACCAAAGGAAATTGTTTAAGTAATATATCTTGGATACACACACACACAAACAAAACCTACATGGTAGGTGGCTTTTACTTTAATTATATATATTGTAATTTATTTATATTAATTTATATATTTCTTTGAGACAATAGTATAGACATAAGATTGAGTTATTCAAGATCATTTTCAGCACCCACTTAAATATTTTTAGATATATTGCTGAATACTTATGTGAAGTATCTTGAAAAGGCCCACGATTATTCATAAGCTAATACTACTTTCCCAATGGTGAAATTTTTTTGAGAATGCGCAAATTTTTCTACTTCTTGATTCTATCTATGTTTCATTGAATAAATGAATATTTTATGCATAAGAACATAATAAGTGGATAAAATTGTCTTATATCTAAAATAATAAAACTTTGACAAAAAATTTTTTTACCTGACTAAAAATCTCAATTCCCATGAAATGGGAAAATCAAAATAGTATGCTTATTTTATTTTTGAGATAATATAAGAGTTAATGGGGCTTCTATAGTTTGTAGTGTTAATATGGCTACTCGATATCATAAGGTTCATTCATTTCTCTGATGTACTCAATAAAGTCTAATACTTAGAAATACTGGATATAGCACCAAAAGTCTTTCTTGGAACCTGGCCCATCTGCTTTCGAAAGATGTGATATTGAAAAGTCACTTAACCTCTTTGAGTCTTAATTTTCTCATTTATAATGTTGGTAATCTTGTAAATTTAAAGTTAGTTTTATATGAGATTCTGTATGTTTAAAAAAACCCTAAAGCAAAATGTAAATCTGTGGCTATTATTAATATAGTTATAGTCATAATTCTTTTAATTGCAGTACAGTATTAAACCATAAACTAGATTCTATTTTGAAATAAATACATCTTAAAGAAGTTATGGGCCTTGACTCCAGGAGGACAACTGTGTGAGGTTATTGGTGTGCCAGAGCTCCAAGGTATGGGATCAAGCCTGAATCACTTTCAACAACAGCCTCCAATAAATTTTCCTCTTATAATTATACCCCCCTTATATAACAAAATCAATCTTCAGAGCCATTTGTATCATCTTATTCTGTGATAAATAGACTATGTTTGAGCTTAAGGGAATTTAACTTCATAATTCCAATCATCTCATTTGATTAAGAAAACAAGGACCCTAAAGGACTTCTGGCCAAGATAGACGTGTAGCTGGACACGCTGTGCCTCCTCTCACAACCAAGATTAAGGACAACAAAAATATAGAACCAAAAAAAAGAAAACCCAACCAGGACAGAGACAAAATTGAATTGTGTGGGAGTCTGACAACAATTCACCCAGACCAGTGACTGGAGGAGGCCCTGCGACCAGAGGTGGCACTACGACCAGAGGAAGCCTTGTGACCAGGTGTGGCCCTGGGACCAGGACTGGGGGCAGCTCTGTGACCCAGGGCAGCCCTATGATGAGGGGAGGCCCTGACAACGGGGGCAACCCTGTGACCAGAGGCAGCCTTGTGACTGGAGGAGGCCGAATGTCCGGAGGCAGCTCTGGAACCGGCAGCCCTGCTACCAGAGAAGGGGGCTTTGTGGAAGACCTAGAGCTCACACCTGTGATCCTAGGTGAAACAAACAAACAAACAAAAAAAACTGGACTGTGAAAAAAACAGAGTTGGACACAGAAAGGGAGCATTTCAACAGCTGAGACAGTGGAAGCTGTGAACACCAGGATACCCAAAGGAGACAGCACCACTGAATCTCACAGGTATTCTACCACGGAAGTTCACACCATAAACCCAGGGAGCCAGAACAAACAAATTTAAGAAGCTGAGGCTGACAAGAAGAGTCTCACAAACAATAGGAAGACAAAGAATCCCCAAATGAAAGAAAAGGAGGAAGCCCCAAAAAGAATGCTAAATGAAATGGAGGCAACTCAACTATCAGATTTTGAGTTCAAAGCAGTGGTTGTCAGGAAGCTCCATGAGCTCTCAAAGAGCTACCAGAAACTACACGGAAGCTACAATGAACTCACCGCAAACTATATCAACATGAAAAAGAAAATAGAAACTATCAACAAGGGCCAAGAGGAAATGAAGAACACAATTTCTGAACTGAAGAACACAGTGGAAGGAATGAAAAGCAGAATCAATGAAGCAGAAGATCAGATCAGTGAGTTGGAGGACAAAGTAGAAAAAAACACCCAGAAAGAACAAGAAAAGGAAAAGAGGCTCAAAAAGAATGAAGAGTGATTAAGAGAAATGCAAGACAATATAAAATGTAATAATATCCATATAATAGGGATACCAGAAGGAGAAGAAGAAGAGCAAGGGATAGAAAACCTATTTGAAAAAGTAATGATGGAAAACTTCCCTAATTTGATGAGAGAAAAAGTCACACAAATCCAGGAATCACAGAGAGTACCAATCAAGAGGAACCCAAAGAGGCCCACTTCAAGACACATCATAATTAAAATGGCAAAATTCCACAACAAAGAGAGAATCTTAAAGGCAGCAAGGGAGAAAAAGGAAGTAACATACAAGGGAGCCCTGATAAGATTAGAAGCTGATTTCTCAGTGGAAACACTCCAAGCCAGAAGAGAATGGCAAGAGATATTCCAAGTAATGAGAACCTAAGGCCTGCAACCAAGACTACTTTACCCAGCAAGGCTTTCAATCAAGACAAAGGCCAAATAAGGAGCTTCCCACACAAAAGAAGTCTAAAAGAATACACCTCTACCAAACCAGCTCTTCAAAACATGCTAAAGGGACTGCTTTAAGGAAAGGAAGGAAAAGAGAGAGAGGGGAACATAGGTACAAAAATGGCAATGAATCAGTACCTATCAATAAGGACCTTATATATAAATGGATTAAATGCTCCAATCAAAAGACAATGAATAGCTGAATGGATAAGAAAGCATGACCCACACATATGCAGCCTACAAGAGACCCACCTCAGGACAAAAGACCTACACAAACTCAAAGTGAAGGGCTAGAAACAAATTTTCCAAGCAAATGGACAAGAAAAAAAAGCCAGGGTAGCAATACTCATATCAGAAAAAATAGACTTCAAAAAATGGCCATAAAGAGAGAATCAGAAGGTTACTTCATAATACTCAAAGGAAGAATCCACCAAGAAGACATAAACATCGTAAATATATATGCACCCAACATAGGAGCACCTAAATACATTAAGAAAATCTTAGAGGACTTCAAGAAAGATATTGACAGTAACACAATTATAGTAGGGGATTTTAACACCCCACTGTCAAAAATGGACAGATCTTCTAAACAAAATATCAACAAAGATATTGTGGCATTGAACAACACTCTAGATGAAATGGACTTAACTGATATATATAGAGCCCTTCATCCCAAAGAAACTAAATACACATTCTTTTCAAATGCACATAGAACATTTTCAAAGAGAGACCACATGATAGGACATAAAACAAGCCTCAACAAATTCAAGAAAATTGAAATCATACCAAGCATCTTCTCCAACCATAAGGGGCTGAAACTAGAAACCAACCTCAGGAGCAAAAACCCAAAACATTCAAAATCATGGAGATTGAATACCATGCTATTAAACAATAAATGGGTCAAGAATGAAATTAGGGAAGAAATCAAAAAGTTTCTGGAAACAAATGAAAATGAACTCACAACAACCCAAAACTTATGGGACACAGCAAAGGCAGTCCTCAGAGGGCAGTTCATAGTGATACAGGCCTACCTAAAAATGATAGAAACATTTCAAACAAACAACCTAACCCTACACCTAAAAGAACTTGAGGAACAACAACAAAGACAGCCTAGAGCAAGTAGAAGGAAGGAAATAACCAAGATCAGAGCAGAATTAAATGACATAGAGACTAAAAGCACATTTCTAAGGATCAATGAATCCAGAAGCTGGTTCTTTGAAAAGATAAACAAAATCAACAAGCCTTAAAGAAGGCTCATCAAGAAAAAAAGAGAGAGGACCCAAATAAACACAATCAGAAATGAAACAGGAGAGATTACAACTGACACCACAGAAATACAAAGGATTGAAAGAAGTTACTATGAAGAACTGTATGCCAAGAAATTTGAAAACCTAGGTGAAATGGACAAGTTTCTAGAAAAATACAATCTTCCAAAACTCAATGAAGAAGAAGCAGAAAGCCTGAACAGACCAATAACAGCAGATGAAATTGAAGCAGTAATCAAAAAACTCCCGACACACAAAAGCCCAGGACCAGAGGGTTTCACAGGAGAATTTTCAAAGCATTTAAGGAAGAGCTAACCCCTATCCTTCACAAACTTTTCAAAAAAATCCAAAATGATGGAAGACTCCCAAACTCTTTTTATGAAGCCAGCATCATCCTAATCCCAAAACCAGATAAAGACACAACAAAGAAAGAAAACTTCAGGCCAATATCACTGATGAATATAGACGCTAAAATCCCCAACAAAATATTGGCAAGCTGCATCCAACAATACATTTCAAAAGATCATACACATGACCAAGTGGGATTCATCCCAGGGATGCAAGGATGGTTCAATATTCGCAAATCAGTAAGTGTAATACATCACATAACAAAAGCAAAGACAAAAATCACATGATCATATCAATAGATGCGGAAAAACCATTTGATAAGGTACAGCACCCATTTATGATAAAAACACTCAGCAAAGTGGGAATACAGGGAGCATTTCTCAACATAATAAAGGCCATATATGAGAGACCTACAGCCAACATCATACTCAATGGGCAAAAACTAAAATCTATTTCACTAAGATCAGAAACAAGACAAGGTTGTCCACTTTCACCTCTTCTATTCAATACAGTATCGGAAGTATTAGCCACAGCGATTAGACAAGAAAAATAAATAAAAGGCATCCAAATTGGAAAGGAGGAAACAAAACTATCATTATTTGCAGATGACATGATAGTGTACATAGAAAATCCTGTAGACTCGGCCCAAAATCTGCTCGACCTAATAAGTGAATTTGGCCAAACAGCCAGATACAAAGTCAATATCCAGAAATCAAAGGCATTTTTTGGATACCAACAATGAAACAGTAGAAGCAGAAATGAAGAAAAAAATCCCATTCAATATAGCAAAAAGAAAAATAAAATACCTAGGAATAAACCTAACCAAAGACATAAGGGATCTGTAGGCAGAAAACTACACAACATTGAAGAAAGAAATCAGGGAAGACACAAACAATTGGAAATATATACCATGTTCAATGGATCGGAAGAATTAACATCATCAAAATGTCCATACTACCCAAAGCAATTTACAGAATCAATGCAATACCTATTAAAGTACCAATGGCCTATTTCACAGACATACAACAAACATTTCAAAAATTTATTTGGAACCATAAACAACCTCAAATATGCAGCAATTTTGAGAAAGAAGAGCAAAGTAGGAAGGATCACAATACCTGACACCAAACTCTATTACAAGACCACTGTAATCAAAACAGCCTGGTACTGGCACAAAAACAGGCACATGGACCAGTGGAATAGAATAGAGAGCCCAGAAATAAACCCAAGTCTCTATGGTCAATTAATATTCAACAAAGGGGGCAGCAACATAAATGGAGTAAAAATAGCCTCTTCAACAAGTGGTGTTGGGAGAACTGGACAGCTACATGCAAAAAATGAAACTCGAGCACCAACTTACACCATACACAAAAATAAGTTCAAGGTGGATAAAAGATTTAAATATAAGCCGTGACACCATTAAAGTGCTAGCGGAGAACATAGGAAGGAAAATCTCAGATATTTCATGCAGCAACATTTTTACTGATATGTCCCCTAAAGCAAGGGACACAAAGGAAAGAATAAACAAATGGGATCTCATCAAAATAAAAAGCTTCTGCATGGTTAAAGAAAACAGTATTAAAATAAAAAGAGAACCAACTATATGGGAAAACATATTTTCCAATGATACCTCAGACAAGGGTTTAATCTCCAAAATATATAAAGAATTTACATGACTCCACTCTAAGAAGACAAGCAATCCAATTAAAAAATGGGCAAAGGACTTGAACAGACACTTCTCCAAGGAGGACATACAGAGGATCCAGGGACACATGAAAACATGTTCAATATCACTAGCTATCAGACAGATGCAAATTAAAACCACAATGAGATACCACTTCACACCAGTCAGAATGGCCATCATAAACAAAGCAATAAACAACAAGTGTTGGAGAGGTTGTGGAGAAAAGGGGACCCTAGTGCACTCTTGGTGGAATAGCAGACTGGTACAACCACTATGGAAAGCAGTATGGAATTTTTCTAAGAAAACTAAAAATGGACCTACCTTTTGACCCAGCAATTCCATTGCTAGGATTATATCCTATAACCCTTAGGATTATATCCTAAAAAGCACCAGTCCAAAAGAATCTATGCACCCCCATGTTCATAGAAGCACAATTTACAATAGCAAAGTGCTGGAAGCAACCCAGGTGCCCATCAGTAAATGAATGGATCAAAAAACTATGGTACATTTACACAATGTAATTCTATGCAGCAGAAAGAAAGAAGGAGCTCCTACCCTTCGCAACAGCATGGATGGAACTGGAGAGCGTTACGCTAAGTGAAATAAGCCAGGTGGTAAAAGACAAATACCATATGATCTCACCTTTAACAGTAACCTAATCAACAAAACAAACAAACAAGCAAAATATAACCAAAGACACTGAAATTGAGAACAGACTGACAGTCACCAGAAGGGAGAGGGGAGGGAAAATCAGGGGGAAAGGAGAAGAATTTACAGGAACAAGTATAAAGGACACATGGATAAAAACTAGGGGGGTGGAAATGGGAGGGAGGTGGGGAGAGCTGGGGTGGTGGGCTGGGATGGTAGTAAAAGAAAACTGTACAAGAACAACAATTAAAATAAATTTTTAAAAAAGAAAAGAAAAAAAGAAATTATGTATATGCTGTGGATGATTGACTAGAACAGGGGTGGGCAAAATGCAGCCCTCTAGCCAAATGTGTTCTGTTCCTTGTTTTTAAAAATAAACTTCTCTGTTGGAACACAGGCACACCCATTTGTTTGCATGTAGTTTATGACTGCTTTCATGTTACAACTGCAGAGTTGAGAAATTGCAGCAGAAGTTATATGCCCTGCAAGGCCTGAAATATTAAGACCGAGATTCACTGTTACCAAGTCAAAATATTTTTTATAAAAGAAAGTTAAAGTTATTTCTTTCACTAGTACTTTTTACATTAATACCACAGTAGCTAGATCAAGTGGAACCTTAAATGAATCTGAAATTATAATCTTTAAGTATTTGGCAAGTAGTACAGCAGTATTTCCCAAAATTAGTCTAGCCTACCAGTACCAAAATCAACTGAAATACTTGTAAGAAATATCGAAACATTTTACTTGAGGATGTTTTCAAAGAAGTCAAAGAGAGCCTGTAGTGTCTAGAATCTTGATATTTGAAGTGTGGTTTTGGACCAGCAGCATTGACATCACTTATGATTTTTTACAAATGCAGTATCTCAAGATGCACACAAAACCTACTAAATCAGAACCTGTATTTAAAAAATACCCTCAATATGCATATTAAGTTTTGAAAATATATGATTCAGAACATAAATATTTATACTCAAGATCTACTGGGAGCTCTCAGGCAAAAAATGAAAGCACATGAGAAAATCAATGAAAGATTTCCTACAGCAGTTAAAAAAAAAAAAAAAACAAAAAAACAGGTATCACCTCATACAGGAGGGAAACCCTGACTTTGGTTTATTCTTAATCTTAACAAAGATATCCATTTACCAAGAAATATATAGATTATGACTATCATACTACTTCTGAAGTTTGCAACAGACCTGTGCACAGAGTGATGGTGGCTACCACTGGAGTCTTCAGGGATTCAGAACAAGTCACCCCAAGGTGTGCCATATGGCCACATAGGTTGAGCTGAAAACAACCTAGACCCTATAGACTCACAAGAAACTTTTACCTCCCCTTAAATATTTTAAATCAGGGATTTACCCATAATAAGAGTCATAAGAAATAATTATGTATGCCTATCAATAGGGTATGGCAAATTTCTAACTACTGAACATTTCTCTTATCATCCTGCTAACAACTTTCCTCCCTTCCAAGTCCCAAGGCACCCTACCTCATGCTTTGCTCACAGTGTCATATATACCTCATTTTATTCTTCTGCCTCTGAACCTCTCATGCATGTGCAGTTTCCCTACATGCATATTTAATTAAATTTGGTTATTTTATTGTTAATCTGTTTCATGTAGATTTAATTATTAGACCAACTGAACGAATCTTGAAGGGGAGAAGACAGTTTCTTTCTCCCCCACAAGTTCGTAAAAGAGAATTCAAAAGAATATTGCATTTGTGCAAGTCACATACAAAGAAGAGATGCAATTATATACACAGAAATGGTCGAGATTATTAAGATATAAAATGGCTTTTAAATCAATATATTTCAACAACAACAAAAATAATGGAATATACTTTACTTGCCTGATACCTTGCCCAACCTGGTAAATGCTATTCTTTAGAATTGCATCTAGGTTTTTATATTTCTAAATAAATTTTATTATTGAAATGTTCTTCATTATTAAAAGAATTCTAAAACTGTCTACTCTCCACTACCAGTTTTTAAAGAATGATTTTATTTATTATTTCAATGTGTTCATTTTACTTAAAATTAGGACATGCAGTAGTATGAAATTTTTGTAAGCTTTCATTTTAAAACCCTGTCCAGGATTACCCATACATTCTCAATCCTTACTCTAAAATTATGCATTTACCTTGATTCACATCTTTATTAATGTTTTTTATTCAGAGGTTAAGTAGTTAGCATTTTATAGTTCCATATGTTCACACAACTAACACCACTATAGTATGTCTATTGCTGTCTGTGTAAACTTTGTTTAGAATAAAAATTAAGTCAGGTAGTCTAAAATTTACATGCAGTCAGTTGCATAAATTAATAATACAAAAGTCAGAGAACAAAAATCAGCTTTAACAAGTTTCCTGATTATTTTAGCTATCGATTTTCAATTTAATTATAGTTAAACTGGGTCTCCAGTAAATTAAAACTAGGACCAATTAGTACTTCCAATTCTGGAATTGTGGACAAATACTATTTTCTTGCCAGAAGCATTAAAAAATAAATAAATAATTTTAAATCATATATTTTTAATATTACTTTTGTTTCTAGTCATTTAATTAATAATCCTAATTAAAGTCACTCATTAATATATTATAGTTTACTGGTTATTTTGTTTTCCTTATAAACTCTCCTTAAACCTTGGGACTTAGATTCAACTCAAGTAAACTAGGTTGTAACTTTGACCAGAAAAAGTTCTCTTTTTTCAATGTCAAACTACTATAGTTGTCTAAACTTCAGATATGGTCGAGAAAAAAATTCCCAGCCAAAATCTTATGCAGAATCCCAATAAAAAGAGCTGAATAAGGCAGTGTGCTCTTTTCCAAATGTGTGTGTATGGCAGCGGAGGTGGGGATCTATCTAGAAATCATTGCGATGACCCCCTCCCAGTGCCCAGGGCTGCCCTTCAAGAACCTCCAAGAATGAAGTGAGCACTCTGGAGCCAATGGTCACTAAGATATCATCTTTTATGTTCTACGTATCTCCTTATTCCCAGCAGTTCAAGGTTTTTTTTTGTTACAGAAAAGAGAAAATAAATCTTTTCCTTGGAAGGGACAGCATGTCTATATTTAGATTTCCTTGAACTAAAAAGAAGTGACATAAATTTCATAGATCAAAAATCTACATAAATTTTAACTTCCAATTTATGGAGTGGATATGACTTTAGTATATGCAAAATTAACCTAATTCCTTATTAAAAAAGATAACTGTGGAGTGGGAAAAAGAATTATAGATAAGAACAAGATAAAAATAAAACGTACCCTAGTTGTGTGTGACAGGTGTCCTGGTTGGATTTGGTGTCCAGAGAGGACTCTCTCTACTGATCCCCCTGTCCTGAGCCAGGGTGACAATAGAGCTGGGTTTTTGGACAGGGCCCCTTTATCAGAGTGACTAGATCAAAATAAGAAATGCATGTGGTAGATTAGTATATGAAATTATAATGTAGTTTCCTTGAACTTGTAAATTCTTAGCGCAATTGGCAACCTCTCTCATTCAAATTTGCATCATCTTTCTTTTCCAATAGAAAAAGAAGGCCCCTCAGCAATACAAAGGGAATTGAAGTGAAATCCTGGAATTTCAAAATCTAAGAGCCAGAGCCTAACATAAAAAGTAGAATAGAAAAAATAATTAGTAAACCAGATTTTCCCCCCTAAAGTAAAGCAATAAAATATCTCATTTGGAGCAGCATAGAATAATATTTACATGTAAAGTAAGGGTTACATGTGAATATAGGATAGTTTTGGTAGACCCAGAACACAGGGAATACATACTTTTATTCCCTGGGTGTGTGTATTTGAGGGCGGGGCAGCCAGTCAAGGTGCTGAGGTGATGGTCTCACAGATCCAGAGATTCCTTGTGAGAGATGAGATAAATAGATAATTTTCTGAGCTAATCTTTGCAATTAGCCAGAGAAAACTCATTGCCATGGCTTCACCAAGAGGACCCTGCAGCCAAGGATGCTGCTCAGAATGTGTGATGTAGTAGTCAATAAATATTTACTGAATAAATAAATCATTGAAATAATCAGAAAATACACCATAGGCTTTGGGAAGATCCTATAGAAACTTGGAAAAATTAGATGTAATTTTTCTTTGTTTCTTGGGAAAATTAAGGAGCAGATGATATAGAGAGATTAGAATACCACCATGCAATTCAAAATGATTTTTGAGGATTTTTCAGGTAAATTCTACAGTTTTCCAGGATGCCATTCAGACATCATTACTTACATTTTTTCAACATCTGAAATTATTGTACAACTGAGTAAAGATTATTCATACAGTAAGTAGAAAAATCAAAATTAAGTTAATTTAATAAAGAGTTGAATTCCTGAAGGCATCATTTTAATATAATTTTAACTCATATCCGAAGGTTTGGATGTACTTAATGATGTTTAAGTGGTTCTGCTTGTAAGAACTTCGTGCCAGTTGGAAATCATCACTGATTCACACCGGTGTTTTCAAACTGTTCCCTAACACACATAAGCTGCCTCTCACCCTCAGAACCTGCAGCGGAGGAGAAACGACTCTGAGCATCAACCTAGATGCTTCGACCAGGTGCTCTTCAGTGAGGGCAGCCATTGTCACCAGTTGTACAATGGGATATCTGTGTGACACGTCTTCCAAATCGAAAAAAACTCACAAACAAAAAAGTGTAAACATTGATTACTGTTTAAAAAATAATTATTAGTTTAGTGCTAAAGTATAGTATTGCAAAGCTGTTTTCTACTTTTTCTCCCTCTCTGAGTCCAAAAATACCTATACACTTAGCCCACATACCAATTAAGAACACAGCTATGTTGGGGGAGCTGCTCACAAAATATGAGACAATTTTTGGTAAATAGTAGAAGATTTAAATATATAAACCTGACCTTGCATTTCCAAAAACATTAAATAACAGAATGTATGATGTTTTTAAAATAATACCCTAGCATCATTATGTAGGTTGCATTTTTTGTAACTGATAGTTAATATAAAGACATCAATTAATGATGGTATTATAATTCTACATATAATACAGTTAATGTTTCTGTTTCTAGTTAGGGAAATTCAGTTCAGTCTACCTCTTGTGTTCCTCCTTTACTCTCACACCTCTACTGCACTCACCTTTGTGATATCAGATACATGTTTTGGTTTTGGTTTTATCCTCCATAACAAGCAATTCTCCACAATACCAGCTGGGTGGCTTACAGTTTAATTCAAATCTGACACTGTCTACCTGGAGACAACTTCTGTCCAACCTGGCTACAAATCGAACATTCCCGTGACCCACCCCCCACTTCATTTCAATTGTCTGTTAAAGCAGCTCACAAAACTTAAGAAAATATGTACATTTACCAGTTAATTAAAGGATACAGATAAAGAACCAGCTAAAGAGATACATAGAGCAGGGTCTGAGAGGGTCCTAAACGCAGAAGCTTCTACCCTCATGGAGTTGGGTGCATCACCTCCTGGCACGTGGATGTGTTCACCAACCTGGAACTCCCCAAACTCCAAATTCCGTACTACTGAGCTTTTATGGAGGCTGCTTGATATAGTCATTCCAAGTTCCTAATCATGGCTTGGTCTTTTGGGTGATCAGCCCCCGTTCAGGAGCCATCCAAGGGCCCCACAGAGTCATCTCACTAGAACAAAGACATTCCTATCACCCAGGAAATTACAAGGGTTTCGAGAGTCCTGCGTCAGAACAAATGCCAGAAAAATAACGTTCCAGCTGCTCTGATCACTTAGCAAATTACAAAGGTTTGGGGAATCCAGGGCAGAGGCCAGTATTTTTTCTATTATTTTACAGTTTCCAAGAAACCATCCTATTTCAAGCCACTTTTCCAAAGTGATACTATACTCTGCTTGCCATTAAATAATGAATTATATTTTCACACAAAGATTGCGAGTAAAATTTTAATTCCTAGTCTACAACTGAGACATAAGACTAAGGAATTTGAAATAAAGTGCAATCATGGCCCAACACATGTATAATTTCTATGACTGTATTAAAAAGGAATCTAAAACAGCTTTTTAAATTGTGTCTAGAAGTAGATATTAAGCACTGAAAAATACATAAGGTGGTGCATTTTTTAATATAAATTCCATTTGTAAGATAAGTCAACAAAGGAAAATATTTAATTCTGAATAGGAGAAGGAAAACTTTCTTTTAGCAAAGCGAAAGGAGTGATTTTTTTTCAAGCAGGACCCTGTTACGTGACTCTGTGTAGTCATTAAAAGAAAACTAGTTCTTAAATGCCAAAAAGTCAATTGAGAATACTCATTGAATCCTTTGAAATGTCTGAGGACAAGTATGAAATTATAGATGCAGAGTTAGATTCTTTTAGCAAACCGACTAACATAAGACAAATTCTAACTACTCCAATTCTCATGTAGAAATTTCTCAGTTCACTTCTCTGCTCAAATCTCTCTGCAGCACAGTCTGGTCGTACTAGTCTTCGAAGGCTCCAAAAGAGGACAAGGCGTAGCATTGCTTCTGCTGTCGCCTCTCTGGGCTCCCCAAGCGGCGAGGGAAAGGTTTGATAAGAGACTAGAGAGCCAGGAACGGCTTTGATGTCCTCTGGACTGCTGGGTAGGCATGGTCTGGCTGGGAGGGCACTTTAATACCCTTTTTTTTTTCTTTTTTTTTTTTTACTGGTTTCATGAATTCAGATTCATCTACCATCACAACTGGGTGCAACCTTTGTGGAGTGGGTGTGTTCGGAATCCCAATGAAACTAGGGGTATTTTCCTGAGGATGTGAGTTTTCATATATGTCCATGAACAACGTTGTAGGTTATTTATTGATTTATAGGAAACACAGTCATGAACCACAGAGCAGGTTCTCACAATACCCCTGGAAAGGAGCAGAAAAAGCTTTCCCAAAAGGTGCTGCTTTGACACATGGATGATTTGGGGCTGAAGGCAATCAAGACTCAGCAGCTTCGAAAAAAACTTTTACCTCTCTTAACTGCTTAAAAGAATTTAGATGGGTGGCCTGGCCCAGAGAGAGAGCTAGTATCAGAACTAAAGTTTATCTGACTGACCTACCTGTATGGAGGACACTTACCTGCTCTTCGTATTGTCCTGTGAATTACCCTCCTCACCTTCAAAGCCCTGCACCTGTGTTCCCTTCCTTAGTTCAGGACAGCATGTTTAACTGGAGTATGGGACCAGCCAACTAAACTGGAAGGAAAAATTTTCCTTCCCAACACCTCCCAGGATACCAAAGTGGATATTCATTCATTCATTATAGTAACATATATCATGCATACATTAAGCCACATACTGTATTATTTTAAGAGGATAAAAACAGAAAGAGGAAAAAAACAGAAAAATACCTTACATTTAAAAGGAGACATATGACTAAACAATATTAATGTTATAATAACAGATATTAAAAATAAATGGCACCTTAGCTGGTGTAACTCAGTGGATTGAGTGCCAGCCTGCAAACCAAAGAGTCACAGGTTTGATTTCCAGTCAGGGCACATGCCTGGGTTCCAGGCCAGCTCCCCACTAGGTAGCACCCTAGAGGCAACCACACATCAATGTTTCTGTCCCTCTCTTTCTCCCTTCCTCTCTGTCTAAAATAAATAAATCTTTTAAAAAATAAAATTTAAAATAAATAAATAAAGTGGCCACCTGCAGGAATAGTTTGTACAGAAAACTGCAGGAATTCAGAGATACAAAATCAGCTTCAGTCTGCTTGCAATATGATTTTCTGAAGGGGTGTGGAGAAACTTTACAAAGTGGCTTTTACCTTGACTCCTGAAGGATGAAAAACAACTTAGCCAGGTGAACAAGAGAGGAACATTACAAGGAGAAGAAATCACAAGTGACAAGGTGTAAAAGGCATAGCAAGCATTTCCAGTGAGTCCACAGGAGCCTGTAACTTGCTATACATGCTGAAGTACAGCCCGGAGCATTGTGGCGTGGGTAGGGACCATTAAGGTCACAGAGTGACTCGGGGACCTGAGTGAAAAGGTTGTCACATACCTCTTAGCTAATGGCATTCCTCTAGGGCTTAAATTATGGAGTGAGACTTGCTTTACAGAAAAAAACATCCAGGCAGACATGTGAAGAACAGTAGTCAGATACGGGGCAGAGTTTGGGAAGAGAGAGAATGGATGAACGCCAGTGACAGCAGTTACTGATCTGTAATAACCCTGAGACCTAGGAAATACATATGTCCCCAAAAAGAATCAGCAGGACATTGTGAGGAGCACCACAATTAAATACTTTGATCAAGGCCACACACTCAATTAGTAGCAGAGATGTATCTAGAATTAAATTTCCTAACTCCCAACCCATTCCTCTTCTAGTACCCTATACCAGTTCTTATTGTTTGATTAATTTAAATAGAGATTTCTAGTTGGGAATTTAAATTTGCCTAGTATTGTTCATGACTTCCCCTCCAAATCTTCCATTCTTCTTTTAAACAAACAAATTTGAACTGAACACATTGTTACGGGTTCCCTCTTAACAAAAATTTTATTGTAATTAAACTCAATCATTAGTTTCCCCCATACATATAAATGCAGTCTGCTAATGTCAAGATTAAATTCTGCCTTCCATTATCAGCTAAGCCAAAGATTTGTTGTACGGCAGGAATGGGAGAGAGAGGGGGTGGGTGGGGGGCAAAGTTTGCCAATGTTAGAATTTTGCCAGTTAAATTATTTTAAGAAAGTAAATTCCCATGTGAATACAATCTTCTTAGTCTATGAATTTTTAAAATTTGTTGGGGTGACACTGGTTAACAAAATTACATAGGGTTCAGGTGCACAGTTCTACAACACATCATCTATACAATGCATTGCACGTTCACCACCCCAAGTCAAGTCTCTGGCCATCACCTTTTATTCCCTATATGTCCTCCTCCATCTCCCTCCCTCCACCACTCCCCCCTCCCCACCCCGGCAATCATCATACTGTTATCTATGTTCACAAATCTATGCCTTTTTTAAAAGACAGTTTATTTTCCCTACATTTATTCATAGGACAACAAACTGCTATGATGTAACTGTAGATACCTAGATATATCACTGAGTGTTATTTGCCTGTTGACATGTCCTCTTTGCTCTGACATCACAAGAACCCTTGTCAAGAAAAGGGCATTTTATTACTATGATTTGAGAGCTTAGAAAATAACTGGAAGAATCTAAAGCCCATCGTTTATTAATTTCTTCTTTCTCCCCAGAACCCAAAATTATATTCTGTTCTATTCACTAAATCAGAATAATTATTTTCACTTTATATAATAAATTGACACATCTATATTTGATAAGTGAAAATAAGACAAGAGTCATTAAATTATTCTGATGAATGAGAAATGGGCATATTTTTCAATTTAAGTAGAAACATTGTTTTTAAATTATATATCACAAAGGAATTAGAAGCCAATGTAAAATTAGAACACTAATAAGGAAGGGAAGTTGTACTCTTAAAGTATTTTATATAATGTATTTTTTCTCATTACCAAAATATTTATTACAGATCGCTTTATAAACAAAAAAGCTTTTGGTAGCTTCGATTCTGTGCAGAGTGCTGTGCTATATACTGGAGATAAATAGTTAATCAGCCTTATGCCAGTCTTCACAGAGCTCATAATTGCTGGGAAAATATAGTCAAGGAAAGAGTTGCAGTAGAATTTGATAAGCGACATAATAGGCATATTGTGCAAATAACACTTTAGGAAGATTCCAATGATAGTATAGAAATGAAATTGAAACAGACAAGAGTCTAGGCAACAATGGTAAATGATTTCTATTTTCTGTTAAAGCTATGAGTAGGATTTAATTTTATTGCCTTTTTTTTTTAACTCAGGTCTTTTAAAACTCAGTGTTTGACCCTTAGAAATCCTCATTTTCTGTAAAGAGAGTAAATCAATCGTCACCAAATAAAGGTACAGTGATTAAAGATGGTGAACTGTACAGTTTCAGCTGTACTGTGTGAACAACTGTTCCTTGTTTGTATTGGACACAGCTGCAACCCTTTCTTGTAAGGCTGGCTGAACGCATAACCTCATTAGTTACGTCAGTAGTCTCAGTGAACTTTCTGATAGTCATAAATTGGGAGAGAATACTTTTCAAAAGTATTTGCTGATTTTTTTGTAGATTTATCAAGTTATTTGAAATGACAATGGAGATACATTCTTTTTAATTAAATACCTGTATCTCTGGAAGTCCTCATTAAAAGTATAGACTCTGTGAGTGATAAGCATATTAATACTTATTCTCCATTCTATGTTATTAGCTATTCATCACCTTGAGGAGAAAGAACAGGAAATTTATGATGATGTGTGGGTAAAATCAAGCTCAAGGCCATATGTATTAGATAATACCTTAGAGAATATTTGATCTGGGTACCAAAGTAAGAACTCTGCCAGAATTCTCTAGAAGGAATTTTATTTGATATTCCTCCATGTCAAATAAAGCAGTGAATTTTTTATTTAAGGAGCTGGATTAGGATTTAAAAACCCAATTTCAGTCTTGTACTCTGCCACGTACTAGACAACTGATCTAGGGTATGTATGTCATTTGCTTGATTAGGCCTCATTTTCTTAATCAGTAAATGAAGAAATATCACCAATGAAATTTCAAGGCCCTTCCAACTCTAAATTTTGAATTTCATGAAGATTATCATTAAGAAACAGAAGAGTAATGAGATGTTGAAAATGGAGAAATGATCATGAGAATTGCTGCAGAGATAAGCTTGGATAATTCAAATTTGGCCTAGGGCCAAATCCTCATTCAAGGTGATTACTTCACTATTTTTAGTAATTCTACCAAATTGTGGTTTTTTTTTTTCCATTTTTATTGTATGTTTTTACAGCTACCTTTTAAAACACAATAGGTTAAAATAAATATTTAAGTAAGCAAATCAGTGTGGTCAACTCAATTTATTTTAATAATAGAAATTCTGCTCTTCTATTTATATTCAACTGGATTTTAGACTCATACCAATAACTACAGAGTTGTTTTACCTAAATGTTTCTTAAAGCTGAAGCTATTATATCACTTAAAGCTCAGACCAGAAAAGAAAAACTGAATTATGCTTATTTAAAAGAAAAAAAGACAAAGTAGAACATTATGGAAGTTTTAAGATTATCACCAACTCCCAGAACTGGTTTATCTTCATTTTGTAAAACTTTCTTTTACATTCAATTTAATGCATTTAGGAGTAAATTATTCAGGAAGTCGATAAAGATTCATGGCTTAACTACAGGAAAGTCTAAAAGAGCTGTTAGCAGCAGCTGTGTAGATTTGCTGCTCATTTACTCCATATATAGGGCGTAATAGATTTCCAGCAATTTGGGTAATACAACATTATAGTGTTGATTGTAGATATTACAGAAGATATTATGCTTTTTATGAGTGCTTTAAAATGAAATAACTGCATGATGGGTAAGGAGACACTCTTGATCTAATAGTAAAGTTTTCTTTAGAAGACTTCAAAATTCAAGTAGGAAAGAGGAGTTTGGAAATGTCTTTGTCAAGAAGAAAGACTGTGTTCAGAATTGGCAGGACCCCATGATGCATTTTTCAAATGAAATATACCACCTTTACCTCCACAAATAGTAACTATGGAAGCCACCAGATGTTGTGCATACCAAATTGACAGCCTTTGTTGATTTTGACTCAGAATTAGCTGTGCTGTCTGGCAAGGTGGGGAATGTGGGGGAACTGTTTACATAAAAAAGTGGGAAGATTTTCATGTTGCCAAAGAATGGGTAATAAATATGAGAGATGAAAAGTCTAGCTTAATATTGAAATTTCACTCATCCTAAAGGAGAGCATGTATCCATATTTAAAGTAATTACATATAAGGTAACAGATTTCAATTTAAGGCCAAATATGGTTACTACAATGTAAATCTAAATTTGAACCAATGATTACTATAAATAATTTACAACTAAATCAGCAAGGGTAGGTTTGGGTTTTTTTAATGTTTTAGAAATGGAGTTCTGTGGGGTTCTAATACTTTCATGCCAATAATAACTGACAGACAGCTGCCAACTGTCTACTGAGTGCGAAGTTTCACACCTCTGTGAGGAAGGTACTATTCTTGTCTCATTTTCATAGCTAAGAACACTGAGGCAAAGATTGAAGACACTAACCAGTATACAGCTAACAAGGAGCAGAGCTGAGATCTGAAGCCAAGCACACCGGCTTCAGACTATAACATACAGTCTTTTCCAATAAGGTCTTTGATTTCATTTGTTTGACATGCCTTCAATGAACACCTCTTGGGTGAAGGTATTACAACTTGTGTTACAGAGGAACACGGATAAATATCATCGAGCTCTTGCTCTTAGATCGCTCACAACAATCACAACAGAAGAGCAGTATCTTAGCAATTATGACTTGCTGTGGCAAATGCTGCTGCTAGTTTGTCCCATACCACCTCAGCCCAACCCTGAGTTATCTTCCGTGCCATGGGCAGCAGACACATTTGCATTACAGACAGCAGCCTAAGATACAGAAACCCTGATATTACTGCCATGGGGCACCAAATAAGAATGTCACACAAGGAAGAAAATATGTCTTCCTGGTTCCTAAGCCAAATCTCTTGCACTTCTGACACTTTCATATTATACGATTTGATCCTTCTATAGACTTATTAAATTCATTGAGAACTATGATATGATTGAAATAAAACTTTCTTCATGAAATACACTAAAGTTTGGGAAGAATCTACTGGGAAAAAAAACAAAGTAGTGGAGATTTTGCCCTACTTACATACGTTTTACAGTGTGGAGGAGAGCAAGAAGTGTTAGAATTCCCACTAGAATGAATACAGGTGAGTTAGTTCCTTGGTTGCTGACAGAAGACATGCAACTCCTGGATCAAAGGAATTGGTTAATCACAACAAAAGCAGCAGCAGGCATATCAACACAATTTTAGTGGTTCCCCTGGCTCCGAGTTCCATGGGGCAACATGAAGGGCTCAGATGGATGGCTTTGCAAGCAGACGGTTGCCCTGCAGCTAAGGAACTCCCAAGCTTTAAAAATCTTCCACTCACAGCAAGCAGCAAACAAGCCTGGTTTTTGCCATAGAGAGACAGAGCACTATCCAGGGCAACATGATGCATTTCTGTGAGGCATTACCTCACTTTTGGGAACTGCCAGCTGCAGAAACAATGCAGATGCATGGCCAGGGTGAAAGAATGGGCAAGATCTGGTGGTTTTGGCCTACTAAACTGTGGGAGACCCTTCTGCATGGCGTGGGCCCAGCTCCCACTTGGAGATGCACAGGACCCACACCCACAGATAGGTTCTCTCATGAGAAATCAGGTTTGCAATGTGCCCAACCCACTTTGAGTCTTGCTTTTGCTGAAACTCCCTCACCCTGAACTGAGATAGCAAGTGCTTATTGTAACTTCCTAAAATCCATGCTAAAACTCCCCAGTATTGAGTGTAACTGGCTCAACCACTTTTCCCTTTTCATTTGCTAATATCCTTCTTTTGTGACTCGATTAGTGGCATTGGCTCCTTTGTTGTCTGTAAAAGGTAACCACCTGTAGTGAACCTGTACATAGTAAATGAGGACCATCATGTAAGGTGACCAGAAATAAAATAAAGGCCTGCCATGGCAGAAGCTGCAGGCTTTTGCTCCCCTTGAGAGGAAAGCCATGCTGTCCTTTTTCCTCCACCGGACTTGGTAGCCTGTGTGAATGTTTTATTTCATCCATAATGATGCGGGCACTGCTGGCCGGTGTCTGCACCACTAAACAAGGCAGGGAGAAGCCTAAGCAGCCCATGGCAGACTGCCTCCCAACAACACTCAGGGCACATTGTGAAAAAAATGGGATGTTGTGTGTGACCCTAGGGTACATGCAAATTTTTAAACAAAAATCTTAGAAACTTGCGAGCAACTTCTCTGTGTTTTGGAAATTACTGGAATCTATCTTTTTCCCCTAAAAAAGGAGGGTCTTTTAAAAGTTTTATGAAATCACAAGTGGAGAGGGTAAGGAGAGATTTTTACTTGACCATAAATTGGACCTACTGTAATCCATGCAGAAATCGTTCAAGAAACTTCATTTCCTACAGGTAATACCTGTGGATAGGGGATATTCTGTGTGAAGAAGAGTTAGGACTTCTTAAGGGCTGTAGTGCTCCCTCTAAAAAAACCAGGCTCATGCTTCTTTTATTGCTGGCTCTCCCTACTTCTCCATGACCAGAAGAAAGTGAAGGAACTTCCAGGGGCCTGTACAAAGAGGATAACACTATTTGGTCACAAAACTCTGAATACTGTTGTAAGGAAAAGCAAAATGATGCTTATAATACGTTTGCAGAAAGTTCAAAAGAAACACAGAGTGAGAGTACAATGCATTCTTAAATTCGAAAAAAGGTTTAATTCGAATTCTTTGGCAGGACTAGACTAATAGAGAAAGGCATTTTTAATACTTTGTTAAACATAATTTCCTCCTGAGCATATGTCATAAATATACTCCCTGACCAGAGGGAGCTCCTCAGGTCTTATTCAGCTTCACCAAATCAATACGATCCCACTTAACCAAACAAGAGCACAAAATCTGTATTAGTAGGTGAGAAGGGCTTTCTTATCTGCCCCATCAATATAAGAAAGAACTAAAAACAAAGCAGTTTAATCATTATGCTTAAGACTGTTCAGTCATTCTACCTCTCATTCAACAACAGTGGTCCTTAAGTACCTACTGTGTACCAAGGATGAGGCCAGGTGCTATGCTCACATATCAGACAAGGAATGGAATGCCTCTTAGCACGAAACCCCTGATTTTCTTAGTGCAAGTAAATATTAGCAGCCTGCATTTTAGTATTTATTCTGCAGTACTCTGTGTACTTGTGAGGAGCCAAATCCTCTATGTGATAATCCAGAGCTTATTTGAGAGCTGATTAAAGATATGCAAAAATAAAATCACAGAAAAATTCCATTCCAAGGAAGAATACTAAACAGCATAGAGAAGAGACACCTGTGGAAAAAAATGTCAAGGATCTCTAGGACATAACACAAAGATCATAGTGAAGGATCTGTGTTATTGAATCCCTGTAAAGAGAAACTGCCATCATCATAACAATATTTGGAAGTTATATGACAAGTGGTATTCAATAGCTGCACATAGGCAACATCAACACTACCCAAGATTTTACTAGAAATGCAAATTCTGGAGCCTCAGTGTACAGAACTGGGCTACAAAATCTGTATTAATAAACCCTCCAAGTACCCTCAGATTTGCTAAACTTAGATCAAAACTATCATCCTCAATTCCAATAAGATGATAATGATTTAGACTGTTGATCTGTCTTTAGTGTAAATTTACATCAATGAACTGTGCAGATAAGACAAATGCAACTCTAAAATGGCTAATGGACTGGATTTAGTGATTTACAAGAGACATGCTCCAACTCTACTTCACACATAGTCCATCTAAAGGTAGCACATAATCCTGTAATGCAACACACTTAAAACAAAAGAAGCATAGTTAATTTCCTTGGATAGTATTTCAGCTGCACTTACACCTGTCTTTCCTAGTAAGACAGAACTAAGAAATTCAAGTAGTGTGGCAGACCCTTCTGCATGGCGTGAGCCCAGGTCCCACTCAGAGATGCACAGGACCCATGCCCACAGATAGGTTCTCTCATGGGTAATCAGATTTGCAATATACCTTGGAGTCCTGCTTTCTGCTGAAAACTCCCTCACCCTGCAAGTGCTAAACCTTTCAGGGACCAGTGTAACTGGCTCAACCAATTTTGCCTTTTCATTTGCTAATATCTTTCTTCTGTTATGTGATTAGGGGCAGTGGCTCCTTTGTTGTAACTTGTGCATAGGGAGTGAGGACCATCTTGTAATGGGAGGAGAAATAAAATAGAGGCTACAGTTTTTGCTCTCCTTGAGAGAAAAGCCACGTTGTCCTTTTTCCTCCACCAGACTCGGTAGTCCGTGCGTATGTTTTATTTCATCCATAATGACGCAGACACTGCTAGCCAGTGTCCACATCAAAGTAGGATCTTTAGAAGATATTTTAATCACATCTAAATATAAAACATTGGGAGGTGAAAAAAAATTTCAGGAATCACCTTTTACTTTACATACTAAAAATAGAAGCAATCTGATAATGCAATCCTTTTTAAAGATTTTATTCTTTTTTGTTTTACACAGAGAGGAAGGGAGAGTGAGAGAGAGGGAGAGAATCACCAATGTATGGTTGCCTCTCACAACCCAGGCACATGCCATGACTGGGAATCAAATCTGCAACCCTTTGGTTCACAGGCCGGTACTCAATCCTCTGAGCCATACCAGCTAGTGCTGATAATGCAATCTCAGTCTTGGTTTGTTTGTGTGCTGTCTGATCAACAATTTAGGTGTATTTTTCACTAATATGTTTTCCCTAAAAATGTAACAAGCAAGACGGAAAAGATAGAGAAAGAGACCTTAAAGATTGTTGGTTCAATTTCTTCTAAACAAAGCAGAAGATTCAGATTGTTAATTTGTTCAATTGCTCTGTCTCCTTGAGTAAACAAGGCAGCCATAGTGAGTGGCTCAGAGTGTGGAGCCTGGAGCTCAACACTTGGGTTTCAATGCAATTCCCCCATTCTAGTGGAATGATTTCATGCACGTCATTCCACTTCTGCAAGATACAGTTACTTCATCTGTACTATGGTGACAATAATATTTAACTTACAGAGTTGTTATGAAAAATAATATTTATAAGAATTTAGAAACAGTGCTTGGCACATGAAAAAATATAGGCATGCAGTTAAAAATAATCTGAACATTCTAGATCATGCAATGCAATGTTATCTCCAATTCATTTTAGTTACTTTACTTCTTCTTACCTGAACTTTAAATATCAGTATGATTTATGTTTCTGTTTATACAAAGGTGGCATGGTTGTTGTAGACTACAGCATTAAGTTGCAATAAAATTCTTCATATACATGCAGGCACCTGTTCCAGATTTCTTATTTAAATCCCCAAGTTAAGATAATTTTTAAAGTATTTTTAAAAATACGCCATGCAATAAAATATTATAATGTTTATTTACTTCAACAATATGTCCTTAATGCCTTTAAAAATTTAATTGAATGTCCTTATTTTATAAATGACCCCAGGGAGAGGCCATGACTTTCTCCTGACTACACGGGCGTTACAGACAGAACTAACTCCAATCTCTAGGCATGCCGCACCCCTCATGCTCTTTCTCTTTTTGTTTGAATGAAAGAAGGAAACAGATGCAGCTCCTAAAGGACAGAAGCACAACCCATTTATTCTCATCAACATCAATGTACAAATAGCCCATTATTTCATTATCCTGTATTTTATAACAGAAAAAAAAAACTAAAAAAGTTATTGGAAATATTTGAATTGTATAAAACACTTGCACAGATACTCTGCTTTTGGAAATAGTGATTTATCATCTATGCCTGAGCCATCAATTACACAGTGAATCCAAGCAAAGCTTTAGTTCATCAATTAGCTGATATATCCATGAGGTAAATTTATAACCTCATAGATTGATCAGCAATATTCATTTCCACAAACAAGATAATAGAAAGTTGTTTAAAATATATACAACCCTAGTTGAAGAAATTGCATAGCATAATAAGGAGAACCTGCATCAAACCCCACGAGCTTCTAATTTTTCTATGTTGGCATTGTTCTTGTTAGATGATTTTTGAGATGGCTGTCTCATAACATAGAAAACTGCAGGTACATAATGACTTGTGAATCAGTGAGAGAATTAAAATTTGTTCATCACAGTGGGCAAAATAAAATGTAGCATACAATTCAGTTTCCAGTAGCAATGGTAGCATTTAAAAATAATTTCATTTATGTGCTCAAACCATAATCATGAATATAAAATACCAACTCTGAATTATCTACACAAATGGAGGTAGATAATTCAGACACAATTTAAATTCAATGTTTGGATTTTGGAAATTACATTTATATATTGTCAGAGCAAATGTTCTTGGAATTGACTCAAGTAATGATATCTATTGAGAAACTAAATTGACTTTACTCATATTGATCCATTCTTAACTCATCAATATCACATATGCTTTATGGGAAGAAGAAACACATATTTGGACAACTGATGCCACTACTCTGTTTAAGTATAAATGAACTGACTAAAAGAAACTTCCTTGGAAAAGAAACAGTGTTTTTATAAGATGCATTATAATTGATGAATTTATATGTGAAGCTGGAATCTATGACTTGAGTCATTTTAATAGAATTCTAATTTAATGCATCCATCTTTTCATTCAGGCACTCTTTTAACACCTATGTATCAATAACTTATTTTATGTCACTGAGCCAGGTACTGGAGTATTAAGATCAGGAATTGCCTTATGTTCTCTGGTGGGCTTTTTGCTACTATGTAATATAAAATGGTGAACCAGCATATAAAACACTTTGTCCTTTGGTTAATAATGTAAAATATTTGTCTATCTACAGAGCAATGGTTGAACTGTGGTCTTTTACTGCTAAGTGGTACAAGATAGTCAGAGAAAGACAAATATCATATAATCTCACTTACATGTGAAATCTATTGGACAAAATAAACTGATGAACAAAATAAAAACAGAGGCATGGATACATGGAACAGACTGACAGCTGTCACGGGGGTTTGTGGTGGGTGGACTGATGAAAGAAGGAAGAAGTTAACCAAAGATTATATATGCATAAACCATAGACACAGACAACACTGGTGATGGCCTGAGGGACGGGGATGGGGAATAGAAGGAAGTGGGAACATGTGGGGGAAAGGAGGACATCCATAATAGTGTTAATTAGAATAGTAAAGTTAAAAATAAAATAAAATACAAAAAAATGTGATTTTTTTGTGCCATGAGCCTGCTAAAATACTTCCACATTGTGGTTTATTCTTTTGCACCTGAAAAACCACATTATCTATTTTTGCTTTCTCTTTAGTTAAGCTAAGCAAACAATATGAATCAGAGATTTCCCATTATTAGAGGCTGACAATTTACCCTAGAGAATACAGGGGAAAATAACCCTTCAGGAAGAGTGGAGAAACATATTTATAAGTTTAGGTTTGAGAAGTATTCACAGTTTATCGCAGCTAACAGGGAATGTGAAGTGAGCAGAAAATATCCATGAATACAGACACAAACTCCTCACATTCTCACTTAGCACATTGCAGAAAAACAAAAGTACAAAATCCATATAGTGATTCTCAAACCTAAGGTTAGACAATCCAGGAAAATGCCAATGATTACAATGGCAAAGTGAAGTTATTTCCCCCTTGATATCAAATAACATTTAATCACTATAAAGTTCCTCAAATGTTGAAAATCAATGGAGAAAATATCCACAAAGGAAGGCAAGCAAGCAGAGAATTGCTGGTACCCCTTGTCAAACTGCTAAGCACAGTTTTTTACAAAATGTTTTGTTAATTGATATTTGACTGAATATGTAGTTAGGACAGTCTGTTTGGAAAAATGCTAAATGAGTCAATCAGATTGAATCTTAAGGAGTTTGTTTGGGCCACCTGAAGTGAAGAGGACTGAGACAATAAAGCCACAGTGCAGTCATTCATCATGGGCTGTTACAGAAGAACAGCCAAAAAAACATTAAAAAAAAAAAAACAAGGAGGGAAAGCAGAAGGTGGTGACAGAGAGAAACACCCTCTTTGAGATAGAATAACTTCTTATTCACTGTGATACTTATTTTCTGATAAATATCTTGCCTTTTCCTTTTTTTTCCTGGCTAAAAATCTGCTTTATTATAACAAAACTCTATTCTCCTGAAACTAATCATGGGTGTCATTTAATAATTTTAAAACTCCATTTAATGTGCACATATTAATTAGCATAAATACTAAGATAATAACAATAAATTCCGAAATGTATATTCATGACATTTTTATAATGAAACAATGGCACTAATTTTACAGAACTGTCACTCTGTTTTACTTTCATGCAAAGAAACTTTCAAATGCCAAATCATTCATTTTGATTTGCATTTCAGATTAGCAGCCTCAAATTCCGCACCATACATATGAACAATTTGAATGTACATTACATACACCATTTCTTATGATAATCATCATGGGAGGCAAAATGTCGACACTAAATAAAGCTACCCAAACTCTGGGTAATTTTTCTCTTGAGGAAAATGCAAACGAGCATGTGAGTCACCTTAATTTCTGCTTGTAAACAGTCACTAAAGTACCTTCTCCTGAAATGGAAGAAGAGTGATGTCATTCATCATAATAATGTGCACTCAGAATAGCAATAACCTCACGAATATTGGTGGGGAGGAAAATGATAAATGTTTTATACCTTCCTTGGGAAAGATGTTATTGCAGCTGACCTTCGAAATTGATTTAGTCTACTTTGTGATTAACCTGTATTTACTGAAAGTCTCATTCTTTTAAAGCAAATGGACATGAGTAATTAGATGCCATCCTCTAAATTTCCAACCAAAAAACTTAAAATTTTGACCCTACCTTAAAAACCCAATACATTTAAATGGTTCAATATTAATACAAGTAAATATCTGTCCATAAGATGCGATAATTACATTTCATTAATCATTATTTTGACTTAAGTGATAGAAAAGCCTCTATAATATAATAACTTTATGACACTAAAGCTAATTTCTAGACTGGGAAGTAAATAATTTAACTCTGCCTTGGCATTTATCTTAGACCATTTTCACTGGTAATCTTTATCTTATTGACAAGTATTCAAAGTCATCACATGGAAAAAAGAATTATTTAAAGAGAGATAAAATAATATATTTATATATTATTTATATATTATATTTGTATATATAGACATATATTAATATATGATTATTATATATTATATTTTATATGCATGCATACAATTATATAAATATTCTGTGTTTTCTTTCATATTCTTCTGGAAAACACAAAAGAAATATAGATAACTATATTTATAATGACAATATTGCAATATGGATATTTTTAAACTAGACATACACAAATGTGTGTATGTATATGTATGTGATAAACATATACATATGTTCACATGTTTATGTGCATGCATAGGTTAAAATTTTCCATATAACAATGTTGCCATTATCACTGTAATAATGTGTATCTACCTATCTATCTACATCTTCAAAACATACCTCCAAATAAGAGTGATTTCAACTCTGTCTACACATGCATATCAACTAGACCTTGACCTGTCAGACACTTTGCACTGTTAAATGATAACCCAGAGAAACCTATGAGCCTTGGAAAAGTAGAATAGCAAACTAAAACTTAAAATGTTTTAAACTAAGGAGGTCCTCATGGGTCATCAAACCAAGAGTATTCTTTACTAAAATCAGTTATCTAAAACCTCACCACTTCCCACTACCTCCACATCTGCTGACTATATACAAACTGCCACCATTGCTTGTTTCTGTAGCAGCCCCCAATGTTATTTGCATCTACTTTGCACCGAGACAGAATGCCCGTTGCCCACAAAGCACTCTTTTCACCTATTCTCAGAACTTAGAAGTGCCTGTCCACACCACTGTCAAATCCGGACCCTGGCCACTTCTCTGCGTCATGTTTTTCCACAAATCTTTTTTGCTCAATCTAATTTACCCACACTATCATCCTGCTTATGTGTGTACATGGACGCTCACACATGAAGCGCTGCACTGTTCTCTCCATCCACACAGGTCTCTGCCAGAGGCCTTCTTAACCACCACACCTAGAAATTATCCTGCTCTACCCACTCTTCACTTCATCTTCTTTTTCTGCCTTATTTTCACTCTTCTGGCTTTATTTTATCACTTATTGTAACCTAATACATTATTGATTTTCTGCCAGCCAACATTTGAATGATGCATCAGTGAGATTAGGGATTTTGTCTGTTTTGTTCACTGCTGTATATCCAGCATTTAGAACAGTGCCTAGCACATTACAGGTGCTGAGTCTGTATTTGTTGAAGGAAGTAATGACTCCTTTTGGGATTCAAATTCAGCAATGGTAGTCTAGGTGACAAGATTCTCTACTTTCGTGATTATACCATGTGGAAGGGGCATTACATTTTCTGTGTATGTGTTTGTGTATCTACTGAAAAGGCAATGAATTTATCTGTGCAAAAAAATGTGAAAATAATGAAAAGCAGAAAAATGGAAATTAAAACCATCATTAATTCTATTGCTAAGAAACATACATTAATATATTAGTGAATACCCTTAATTTTTTTAAATATTTTTTTTATTTTTAGAGAGAGAGGAAGGGAAGAGAAGGAGAAAGAGAGGAAGAGAAACATCAATGCATGTTTGCCTCTCACGTGGCCCCCATTGGGGGCCCAGCCCACAACCCAGGCATGTGCCCTGACTGGGAATTGAACCACAACGCTTTGGTTCACAGCCCACGCTCAATCCACTGAGCTAGACCAGCCAGGGCAGTGAATAATACCCTTTAAACCCTTATGTTTTCCTATGAAAATTCTTCCACTTAATCACCCTTTCTTCTTTTTCTTTTTTCTTTGTTTTTTTGTTTTTGCATTTGCATTTGCAGTGACTCAAGTTTATTCTCTAACTATGCAGGTTGAAAAAGTATCTTTCAAGCTTCTTTAGATATAATCCAGATGCAAAAATATTCATAATATTTTAATGCTAATCAATGGCCCAAAAAGCTTTCATCACAGTTGTATATATATCCAAATTGACAAAGACAAATTTTCCCTCTTTTTTTTTTAAATTTGGACAACCTTGTTCAGCTACATTTGTTAAAATAAAACTTTTTTAAAGATTTTCAGTTTCTCTTCCTAAAGCTCTGTAATAGGCAATACAAAACTATTAAAACTGTATGTTATTTGATTTTATTACCACTTTAACTGAACCACATTTTCGCATGAAACTGCAATTTCTCCTTGAAAAAAATTCACATGTCAAAATGCTAAAACATTTCTTATTACACCATCCATTGTGGCAGACTTTCACTCAGTTCTACATTCTCAGCATTCAACAAAATGAAATGCAAAAAGGAAACATAAAAACAGAAAATGATTAGAAGAGGAGATGATAAAATGTAATACTTCTAAGGTATAAAAATCTTAAATGAATATGACACAATATTGAAGAGCATATACACTTAAAGCAGAAATTACAATATCAGTTTTTCTCATTTTGTTCTCAAAATGCTCAGGGATTTTAAAATAATTTTTATTTTTAGACCAAAGTTTTTTCACATGCTTTTGAAATCTGATGCTGAATGTAGCCAATTTGGTAGCTGCTTCGGCAGTACACATTCACGGTCTCCGGGTAAAACACGCCTGTCCTTACAGCTACCTCCGCCTGCTCCGCAGCATTTGCTGTGGGCTATGGTACAGAGGTGATTGCTTTGTAGATTTAAAAAATACACAAAAGCAGCTGCACATAAAAGTGTGACCAAAAAAGAAAGAAGAAAGGGAGTAAGAATGAAAAAGAACTATTTTTGTCTTTAAAAGGTCACCGAGAAATTTGTGTTAAAAAGTGAAATAGCAGTCGCAAACGGCCTTAGAATCCATAGGAAAAGGCTTTCCGGCTTTCTTTCCACTGGTGGTCTTGATCTCCTCTCTTTGTTAGAAATTTCACATTAATAGCACTTCTTTTTTTTCCTTTGGAGGAAGGCACTTTTATTTATTTTTCCTATACTATTATTTTTCTATTAAGACTTTACTTTTTTAGATCGGTTTTAAATTCAGGTAAAATTGAAGGAAAGGTACAGAGATTTCCCAAATCCCCTGTATCCATGCGTGCATAGCCTCCCCCATTATCAACATCTCCTACCAGAGTAATAACACTTGTCACAACTGGTGAACTTACATTGACACATCATAACTACCCGAAGTACTCAGTTTGTACTTAGTACAAAGTCCACTAGGGTGTATTGTTGGCCATGGATATTCTATGAGTTTGGACGGATGTATAATATAACGGCATGTATCAATTATTAAGGTATCATACAGAGTATATCCACTGCCCCAAAACATCTCCTGCGCTCTTCCTGTTCATCACTCCTGCACACAGTCCAGCCTCTCATCATTTTTACTGGTTCTGTAGCTTTGTCTTTTCCAGAATGTCTTATAGCTGGAATCATATGTAGCTTTTCCACATTGGCTGCTTTCATTTAGTAATATGCATTTAAGTTTCCTCCATGTATTTCATGGCTTGATAGTTCGTTTCTTTTATTATTGAATATTCATTGTCCATTTACCCATCCACCTACTGAAGAATATCTCAGTTGCTTCTAATTTTAACAATTGTGAATACAGTAACTATAAACATCTGTGCGCCCCCCTTTTTTGGTGTGGACATATGTTTTCAACTCTTTTGGACAAATATCAAGAGCATAATTGCTGGATCACATGATAAGAGTGTATTTACTTTTGTAAGAAACTGACAAACTATCTTCCAAATTGGCTGTAAGGTTTTGTATTGCAAAAGCAATAAATGAGAGTTCTTGCTGTTCCACATCCTCACCAGCAATTGGTATCATCACTGTTCTGGATTTTGGCCATTTTAATAGGTAGGGGATGGTGTCCTATTGTTGTTTTAATTTGCACTCTTTAATGACCTGTGATGTGGAACATTGTTCATATGATTTTACCATCTATATATCTTCTTCTGTTCCATATCTGTTGACATTTTGGGTTATTTTTAATTTAATCTTTATTGTATTTTTTCATTACCATTTAGTCTCCTCATACCCCCTCCCCCAGCAATCACCCAAAATTATATTTTGTTGATTATGCTATTACAGTTGCCTCAAATTTTCCCCTTTGCCCCATTCTACCCAGCAACCCTCACTCCCTCAGGCAACCCCCACACTATTGTTCACGTCCATGGATCATGCGTATAAATTCTTAGGCTGCTCCATTTCCTATACTGTACTTTACATCCCCATGGCTATTCTGCAAATGCCTATTTGCACTTCTTTTATTTAATTTAACCTTTATTGCATATTTTTCATTACCATATAGTCACCTTATACCCCTTGCCCTGCAATCACCACAGTGTTATCCACATCCCTGAGTCCTTTTTCTTTTTGCACAATCCCTCTATCCCCTAACCACCTCCAACTCTAGCTGTCATCTGCTGTCCATCTATGAGTCTGTCTCTGTTTTGCTTGTTCATTCAGTTTGTTCTTTAGATTCCACATATGAGTGGAATTATATGGCATTTGTCTTTCTCTGACTGGCTTATCTCACTTAGCATAAGGTCCATCCACACTGTCACAAAAGGTTAATTTTTTTCTTTTTTACAGCCAAGTAGTATTGTGTATACGCCCAATAGTTGTTTCATCCACTTAACTATTGATGGACACTTGGGCTGCTTCCATATCTTGGCTATTGTAAATAATGCTGCAATGAACATGGTGTGCTTATGTTCTTTTGAATTAGTGTTTTGGGTTCCTTCAGATACATTTCCAGAAGTGGGAACACTGGGTCAAAAGGCAGACCCATTTTTAGTTTTTTGAGGCATCTCCGTACTGCTGTCCACAATGGCTGTACCAGTCTGAAAGTGTGAAAAGGTTGCCCTTTCTCCACATCCTCACCAGTACTTGTTGTATTTATTGATGATAGCCATTCTGACGGGTGTGAAATGGTATCTCATTTGGTTTTAATTTGTATTTCTCTGATAAGTGACATTGAACATCTTTTCGTATGTCTATTGACCATCTGTATGTCCACCTTAGAGAAACATCTACTTAGGTGGTTTTTGGTTAGTTTTTAATCAAGTTGTTTGTGTTCTTTCTTTGAGTTTTATGTGTCTATGTGTGTGTGATAATAGTCCTTTATCAGATGTGTCTTTTGCAAAACTTTGTTCAAAACTGTGGTTTGTCCTCTCATTCTCTTGGCATTGTCTTTCACAGAGCAGTTTTCAATTTTGATAAAATACAGTTTACCAGGTGTTTCTTTAAGAGATTGTACCTTTGATGTTGTATCTAAAAAATCATTGCCATGCCCAACATCATCTAGGTTTTATTTTATTTTCTATGAGTTTTATCATTTGTGTTCTACATTCAGTCTTAAATCCATTTTGAGTTAATTTTGTAAAGGGTATGAGGTCCGTATATAGATTTGGGTGGGGCATGTGGATGTCCAGTTGTTCCAAAACCATTTGTTCAAAAGACTGTCTTTCCTCCATTACATTGCCTTTGTTCCTTTGTCAAATGTCAGTTGAGTGTATTTATGTAGGCCTATTTCTGGGCTCTCTATTCTGTTCCCTATATCTATTTATATATTCTTTCATTGAGCCCACACTGTCTTCTCAACAAAATTTTTTATTCATTTTGACTAGAACTTCCAAAAGTTACTAAATATTTTCCTCTTGAATTAATATTTGTCCACTTTGAAACCGAACTATAGGATATATATGTATCACATAAAATCCTCCCCCTTTTCTACTATAAAAAGATCAGTTTGCTTATGTTACATATAAAGAGTCATTTTCCTTATTTTCTGGGGGTTTTTTTTATTTTTCAATAACAGTTTACATCCAATATCATTCTGTATTATTTTCAGATGAACAGCATAGTGGTTAGAAAATTACGTATTTTAGCATCACTTCTTCAGTGATTCACAGTTTCCTTATTAAGTGATCTGTGGTGCCAGGACAGAGCTATCAATGCAAAACCAGAGAGGATCAGCATTCAAAAGAGTTCTTTTTTTTTTGAAGGTGAACTATTTATTATCATCACAATGAATTACATTCTCAATTACAACTAATTAATGTGAAAAAATATAAATGATATTGAACTTATTCCTTGTTGGAATTTGACCCAAACACCTTAGTTTCCTTAGGGTTTCTGAATTTATGTTAGGGTTACAAAGAGGAATTTCATCTGTTTTACCATGAACAAAAGCAGCCCATCAGGTGATCAATTCATATTATATAACTAATTCATATTACATAACTGATGATAAATGTGTTGGGGTGGGTGATGAAGGTAGGAATGGATGAATCCAGGAAGCCCTGTCTAAGCAGGTGTTATTTGAACTGAGATCTGGAATCTAAGAATAAGTCAGAGTTTTCATTTTTATTTTACTTTTTTGCTTCTTACAGATTTTCATTCCTAATAAAGTAAATATCAGTCTTTAATGTCCTACATAAATAGAAAAGCTTTTATGGGATCCTTTTACTTTTTTTCTCCATTGTAAAACAGTCATGAGACGAAAAAGTGAGAAAAAACACTGGACTTTATACCCAGCTGGGATTGGTCCATTTCTTGCTCTGACCTCATAAGGCACTATTGTGTTAGAATTACAACCGCTGCTATATAAGCTACTGGATGGGCTGAGGTTTTTGTCTGTTACAGCCTAGGAAACTGATTTGTGGTTACCCATTGATTTTGACTTGTTCGCTTGTTCTCCCACTTCTTTTTCTTTTTTAAAAATTTTCTTCTTAATTTTTTTTTGTTTTTCTTATTTGTATTTTTTATTTTATATTTTGCTTGTTTCAGATTTTAATTTTCTTTTTCTTATTTTTGTTTTTATTTATTTTAATTTTTTTCACTTTAAAATGTTTCCATTTTTATTTTGAAGTCACCATGACTAATGACTTTGCAGCCATCTCTGCCAATGAGGAGTACCATATTCCAATTACGTACAGCTGAACACCTTTGGCAAGGGATCTTTTGCCAAGGTGAGCTTGGCCTGGCACATGTTGACTGGCACAGTGATGGCTATGTAGATTATAAGTTGCAGGGCTTCTCTGAAGTTTTTCAAGAAGTTCATTGTCTTTAGAGCTTAAGTCACCCGAATATTACCAAGTTATTTTAAGTGGTTGCCACCCAGAGCCGATATTTTCTCTTCATGGAACATGGGAGCAGAGTCACTTATCTGACCATCTCAAGAACTAGGACACAGGACCAAGGAGGAAGCCCAAGCCATGTTCCAGCAACTGATACCAGCAGCACAGTACTGACACCAGAGGATAATCGTCCACCAGGACCTGAAGTCAGAGTGAGCCAAATATCAAACTAGCAGACGTTGGCTTCCTTCACTACAGAATTTTCGGACCATAAACTGCACACCTTCTGCGGTGCCGTCTCCTATATGGCCCCAGAGATCTTGTAGCTCCAACCCTATGGCAGCCCCAAGGTTGATGTTTGGAGTCTGGAGGTAATTTTCAACAGGACGGTGACTGGGAAACTGCTCTTTGTGGGGATAACTTTGGGGGAACTGAAGCAACATATATTGAATGGGCACTTCCATGTACCATACATTATGACTCTAGAATGTCAAAAACTGTTAACAAAAATTAATGGCCATCGACCCCAGCCAAAGAAAACCCTGGAAGATATAATGAAAGATCCATGGCTCAATATTGGCCAGCAGGAGGAACTGAAGCTGTATGTGAGCTGCCCGGGGATGACATGGACCCCCAGGTTACAGAAATTAAATAAAGAACCTTGTGTTTAAGCCACACAAGATACAGAAGTCGGTAACAAAAAAGAAAATGTAACAATATTGTGGGCACACACCTGACTCTACATACCACAAAAACAAGATGAAGGGCCTCACCATCAGGATAAAGCCCCGCCCCTCCCTTGACTCCAACAGCAGTGTTTTCACAAACCAAGATGGTCAGGCACCAGGGCAGAAACCAATCTGCCAGTCCTCCACCCAGCACAGAAGCGAGGATGACCATTCCCCCAGCCAGCCTGAAGTCAGGGACCACCACTCCCCTATCTGGCCCAGAGACCAGGACTGCTACCCCCAGCCCAGCCCTCCAGTGTGGCCCCGGGGGTTCCCCCACTACCCACAGCAGCAGCAGCAGCACCAACAGTGGTGGGAGAGCACCAGAGGGAACCCCCAAGGAAAAGCTGGGCAGCCTGATAGTGAGACTGCAGCCTCTCCCTCTGGCCCCAGCCAGGGTCTGCAGGGGATGGCTAGGAGGGTCTTCAGGTTTTTCTTAAAATTTATATGCTGTAGGCCATCCACAAAAAGCAGCATCTTAAAAGGACAAGAACCAAGCCAGTATAATTTTTAGAATTATGGACAGCCAAAGCAGGGTCACAGACAAACATACTGGAGAGACCAAGTCATACTTCCTCTATTTTAAATGCTGAACCTGAAGGTACTGAGTGTCTGGGAGGCCGGCCATGTGGTTTGGGAGGAGTCAGAAGCTGGACGCAAACAGCTGCAGGTGACAGCAGTGCCAGGAACACATGCTGCGAGTACAAGGACCCCTGGGTGAGAGGACTTGGTCCAGCAGACCACAGAGGTATATAAACTGCTACAGCATTCTATGCATGGTATTTAATCAGGAAGGTATCATGCACCTCTGTGGTCTTCTAAAGCATCTTATCCAAAATATCTGCTGAGCTCAGAGGATGGCCTAGAGTCCCCTGAGGGTCAGGAAAAGAGGCTGCCCTCACTGTGTGTCCACTACTGGGTTCCCATCTGAATGAAACTCCAGAGACTGTTTTCCCTGGGGCTCTTCTCCCTTCCCCTGGTTTCTTTTGCTCCCATGTTTATGGGGGTTCTTAGAAAAGTATCTGATTCTCCCAAATTTTGTAATAAATTTGATGCTCCAGAAAAAGAAAGAAAATTGTCTTTGTAATTTTTATGTCAAAGTAATGTAGAAGTTACCATGTTTTTTTATCTATTTAAGAGGAGCAGATACATAAGTTCGAAGGGAAATACATCACAGTAATACTGTGTATAGACTTTGGAGCTAGATTGCCTGGGTTTGAAAGCAAATTCTGCTTCATGCTGATTATGCAAGCTTTAAATAAATTATTTAATCACTCTGGTCCTCAGTACCTCAGTTGCAAAATAGGGGTTAAGTACCTCCCTAAAATAGTTTCTTTGAGAATTTAATGAGCTCCTCTGTGTGAAGATCTAAGACAGCATCTGGCACACAGTAAGTGGTACATAATAAATACTCTAGCTTTCCAAGGGGCTGCCTGAAGAAAGGTTTCTGTCTTGCCTGCTATGATTGCTGATGGTATCCAGTGTATTCTAGAAGCCTGAGGCAAGCTAAGAACAGGAGAGAATTAGGAAGCCAGAACTCCAAAGAAACTGCAGTACCACAGACAGGCATTACAGGGCAAGAGAAAAGTCCTTCATCCTGTGTCAGAGTTACATAAAACCGTTAGCACATTTCTCGGCAGATGGGAGTGGGATAATATTCAAACCTCAAAGTACTAAAAGAAAAAGCCAATCAAGAAAAGTATGATACTTTAATGATGGTATATAAATCTTTTTAAATTTTGGTAGTTTGGAAAAAATGTAACTATAAAAATGTTAATGTATACATAGTAGAAATATGTAGTTTTTGAAATTAATAATAAAGAGTGAAGGGGGAGTAAAAGGCAAAGTTTTTTAATGTGATTAAGTCTGAGTTATTATCAGTTTAAAATAGATAGTTATAAGATACTTTATATAAGCTGCATGCTAACAGCAAAGAAAATAACTATAGAAAATACACAAAAGGAAATAAGAAAGAAATTAAAGCGAGTTCCTACAAAATGTTAAGGAAACACTAAGGAAGTCAGCAAAACTGAAAAAAAGGGCCAAAATTCACAAATATGTAGAAGCAACAAATCTCCGAATTACAAACAGATCAAAGAAGAATGAAAAGGAAAATTAGAAAACATGTTAAAACAAATGACTTGAAAACACAACATACCAAAACTTATGGGATGCAGCAATAGTGTTACTAAGATGGAATTTTTTAGCAGTAAATGCCATATTAAAAAACAAGAAAGGCATAAAAAATGATCTAACTGTACATCTCAACCTAGAAAAAGAGCAAAACCTAATATTAACAGAAGGAAATAATAAAGATTAAGCAGAAATAGAGAATTTAAAAAATCAATTCTTGAAAATTTGTTTTTGAAAAGATAAACAGAAATGACAAACCCTTAGCTAAACTAAGAAAAAAAGACAAATATATACAATCAACAATGAAAGAGAAGACATTACAACTGATGCAACAGAAATTAAAATAAAAACAGAAAATTATCTATAAAAGTTATTATGAACAAATATATGCCAATAAATTGGATAACCTAGGAGAAATTCATAAATTCATAGAAACAAACAACTTACCATGACTGAATCGTGAAGAAATAGAAAATCTGAACAAACCAATAATGAGTAAGGAGATTCAATTAGTAATCAAAAGCTTCCTAACAAAGAAAAACCCTGGACCAGATGGCTTCAGTAGCAAATTCTCCCAAATATTTAAAGAAGAATTAATGCTAGTCTTCTCAAACTCAGCGAAAAAAAATTGAAGGCGGGGGGGGGGGCAGGAAACACAGTTAAACTTATGTTGAAGCCTGCATTATCCTGATAACAAAGTCAAACAAGGAACTACAAAATTAAAAAAAGAAAAGAAAGAAGAAAGAAAGAAAGAAAGAAAGAAAGAAAGAAAGAAAGAAAGAAAGAAAGAAAGAAAGAAAGAAGAAAGGAAAGGAAAGGAAAGGAAAGGAAAGGAAAGGAAAGGAAAGGAAAGGAAAGGAAAGGAAAGGAAAGGAAAGGAAAGGAAAGGAAAGGAAAATCATGGCATGTCCAACCCATGGCCTATGGGCTGCATGCAACCCAAGATGGCTATGAATACAGCCCAACACAAAATTGTAAATTTACTTAAAACATTATGGGATATTTTTGTGATTACATGTCGCAATGTATTTAATGTGTGGCCCAAGACAATTCTTCTTCCAGTGTGGCCCAGAGACTACTAACTGTTGTACACCCCTACCGTAGGCCTTTATCTCTGATTACTATAAATACAAAAATACTCAACAAATACTAACAAACCTAATTTAACAGCACATTAAGAAGATTATACCCCATAACCTCGTGGAATTTATATCAGGGATGTAAGGATGGTTCAATGTGAATATTAGTCAATGTGATACACTAAACTAATAGAATGAAGGATGAAAATAACATGATCATCTCAATAGTTGCAGGAAAAGCATCAAAAATCCAACAATCTTTTGCAATGAAAATATACAACAAGCTAGTGACAGAGGAAATTACTACAACATAATAAAAGCTGTGCATGATAAGCTCACAACTAACATCATATGTAATGGTGCAAAACTGAACACTTTTACTCTAAGATCTGGAAGAAGACAAGGATGCTCACTCTCACCATTTTTATACAACAAAGTACTAAAAGTCCCAGCCAGAGTGCTTAGTTAGGCAAGAAAAAAAATAAAATAAAAAAGAATTGTAATTGGAAAGGAATAAGAAAACTTACCTGTTTGCAGATGACAAGGTCTTATATGTTCAGAATGCTAAAGGTTCCACACACACACAAAAAAAAAATTGTTAGAACTAATAAACAAATTCAGCAAAGTTGCAGGATATAAAGTCAGCATGCAAAATCAGTTGTATTTCTACACATTAAAAAATGAACTATTGAAAAGGAAACCAGGAGAATCCTATTTACAATGGCATCAAAAAGAATAAAATGCTTAGAAATAGTTATCCAAGAAAGTGAAAGATTTCTACACTGAAATCTACAAAACATTGTTAAAGAAACACATTAAAGTTAACACAATAAATAGAAAGACCTCCTATGTTCATGGATTGACAGACTTAATATTGTAAAAATGTTCATATTACCCAAAATGATTTATAGAATCAATGCAACCCTATAAAAATCCTGTTAGCATTTTTTCAAGAATAGTAAAAACCAATCCTAATACTTATGTGGAACTACAAAGGGTTCCAAGTACAAAGCTGGAGGTCTCACGCTTCCTAAGTTCTAAATATAACTCAGCACTGTAGTAATCAAAACAGTATGATACTGGCATAAAGGCAGCTGTATGGATCAATGGAACAGAATAAACAGCCCAGAAATAAACTGCACATATAAGGTGAAAGAAAAATAGACAAGTGGGACTAGATCAAACAAAAAAGGTTCTCTATAGCCAACAATCAACAAGGTGAAAAGGCAACCTATAGAACTGGACAAAATATTCATAAATCATACATCTGGTAGGGTGGCAATACCTCAGGTATACAGGGAAACCTTAGAACTCAATAGCTAAAAAACAAACAAACCAATTAAAAATGGGCAAAGAATTTAAATACACATTTTTCCAATGAAGATATACAAATATGCAACAGGTACATGAAAATATACTCAATATCACTGCTTTCAGGAAAATACAAATGAAAATCCTAATAAAATATCACCTCACACCTGCTAGGATAGCCATCATCAAAGTAACAGAAAAATAACACGTGTTGGTGAGGATGTAAAATAATTGGAGCCCTTTGAGCATCTTTGTTGGAAATGCAAAATGCTGCGGCCACTATGAAAACAATATTAACTTTCCACAAAAAAATTAAAAATAGAACTGCCATATAACCCAGAAATTCCACTCTGGGTCTTCACCCAAAGAATTGAAATCAGGATCTCAAGATATTTGCATTCCCATATTTATTATAGCATTATTAACAATAGCCAAGAAGGGGAAATAAAGTCCACTGACAGATAAATGGGTAAAGAAAATGTTGTATATACATACAATGGAATATGATTTAACCTTTAAAAAGAAAGAAATTCCATCATGTGCATTTGAAACCTGGAATGACTTTGAGGACGTTATGCTAACTCAAACAAGCCAGTCACAGAAAGAAAAAACCCTGCATGATTCCGTTTAGATGAGGTATCTAAAAGAGTAAATCTCCTATAAGCAGAAAGCAGATTGGTTGTTCTCAGGGGCTGGAGGCAGGGAGAACTGGAGAGCTGCTGTTCAAATGGGTGCAGAGTTTAGCCACACAACACAAAAAAAGTTCTAGAGCATTAATGTACAACAGTGTGCATGTTGTTAACAGTACTGCACTGTATGCTTAAGAATTTTGAAGGGTGGTAAATTCTATATCATGTGTTTTGCACCAAAACAAACAAGACATAAATATGAATAATGAACTAATTTTACACACAACATCATGAATATCAAAGACATACAAGAAGACATCCAAATTTGGGGCGTCTCTGGGCCACACTGGAAGAAGAAGAGCTGTCTTGGGCTACATATTAAATACACAAACACTAACAAAAACTGATGAGCAAAAAAAGTTTATAAGTAAACTTATGATTTTGCGTTGGGCTGCATTCATAGCCATCCTGGGCCACGTGCAGCCCATGGGCCGCAGTTTGGACACCCCGGAAGGTATCCCACTCTTATACCATAATGTGCACTGGTTTGTCCAGTCACATTGAACAATCAAAGCAAGGTAACCAGCATGAAATCCTATACTAATTTTAGCTTTGGAAAAACCTTCAGATCTTGCTAAAAACAAAAAGACAGCATTGTCTGTGTGGGTTATCAGCCTTGACAAGGATCTTGATAACCATCTTGGCTATACTCAATCCTGAAGTGAGACTACTAGAAGGATAATGACCTGGAAATCCAATTCTAATTTAAATAATTTAAATGAAGCCTGTCCTGAAAATGTGCTAAAGGTAAAAATCAGGAACAGAGAGGACAAATAGCCCTTGCACGTTAGACATAGTGTGAGGTGCCTACATGCATTAAGAGGGAAGATGAAGATCACTCCACTCTCCCAGCAAACACGGCCAGAAAACAGCTTTAGTTTTTTGTTTGTTTGCTTGTTTGTTTGTGAGGCTAGGGCATAAGCTTAGAAAATTGCAGTTTTAAGGAACTTAGCTATAATTCTGTAGGCAGGTATTTAAACATTTGGTATTTTAATTTCAACATGTGTGTAAGTTTTATGTTATTTAAACAATAAACACTTTTTGTTGCATTATAAGAAGAGATTCAAAGGAGCGAATAATTCTTAATGCAATCCTTCTCAAGGTGGCCTCACCCTTGCTCCAATCTGCTCTACCTGACTTCTTCATCAAGGCAATAACATCACAGTCTCCTGCATTCTTCGAGGCAGTATATTGTAAAACGGTGACTCTTAACATGGGCAGTACATTTGTATCACCCAAGAAGCTTAAAAATGCCCTGGGGCCCTGGCCTCACCCACAGACATCTGATTTAATTGTTCCGGGATGGAAAGTGGTAATTAACAGTTATAAAACATTCCTCAAGTGATTCCAAGATAGGGAACAAAGCACTGGTAAAGTGGTTTAGGAAGCAGGGTCATGAGTCAGATTATTTTAGTTCAGATCAGAAGTCAGCAAACTATGGCTCACAGGCCAAATCTAGCCAGGGGCTTATTTCTGTAAATGAAGTTTATCGAACCCAGCTACACAAGTTTCATATTGTCTAGAGCTGATTTCTCTGCACAGAGACAGAGTCGAATAGTTGTGGCAGAGGCTGCCTGATCCTCAAAGCCTAAATTACTCACTAACGGGCCCTTTGTAAAAAAAGTTGACCAATCTTTGCCTTAAATCCTGGATTTTAGTTCTGTGATCCTAAAATTGCTACTAAGTATGCTGGTAAATGCTTAATAACTAGGTCTTGGAGGGTGGGGAAGAGGGAGAGAATGGAAGCCCTGATCTGTAGAGTTTGCTACTTTCTATTGTGTAGATATTTATACACTGTGCTTGATCTCAAACTATCAACAAAAGTTTCCATATACAGAGTTGAAAAGAAATGCACACAATCAACTGTCACAAGAAGTACACATCAGCTCAAGTACAACACTGATAGCTAACCTCAGCTCTCAAATATATATTCGCATAGATGAATATATAGTAGAATTAACAATATATATATCTCAAAGCTATAAATGTTAAATTTGATTTTGTATGTAAAATGCTTAACACTGTGCCTGGCATCTAATAAGTGCTCTACACTTAAGAATTCTTCTAAAAACACTAAAATCTAGAGTAAATTCATATCACCCACTTTGAAATATGTCTATAACTTAGTGCCTAACTAATGCTAGCAAAAAGAATTTGTGATATATCAACATAATCAGTAGTGTTTTTTTTAAACTGATAGAGGCGCTTAATTGCATAAATATACCACAATTTATTTATTCATTCTTTTCTTAAGGGACGTTTGGATTTTCTCTGTGTATTGCTATTTGAATAAAGATATTATAAACATGTGTCTTCAATATCTCTGGGAATGTGGTATGTTAAATTCACTTGGGTAAATATCCAGGCACAGAATTGCTGTGGCACAGGACAGATGTGTGTTCAGCTATATATTTAAAGAAAAAAATTGCCACAATGCAAATGAACGTGTACACCAAACAAGAAGGACCTTTCCATATTTTGCAACCCACAAAAAAGCATGTTTTATTTTAAAACAAATCTTAAATAAAAACTCATATAAAACATGTACTACGTAATTTAAAATCAGATAAGACAATCATAACATTTTTTAGATGAAAGGATATCAAATAGTATAGTCAATGTATGCATTATTCAAATAAGGTCAAGGGCTAAAAAGAAAAATTCAATCATTAGCTAGTGAGACATCTCAAATGTCTTCTCAGATATTCTAATAGACTTTAGTTTTAAAAAGTCAATAGTGAGCCATTTAGATATACGTATTATAATAATACTATATTCATATGCTGTGTATCTGATAGTATTTGTAGGTCCTATTTTTAGCAAATCAAATGAATTTGCTTAAATTATATGAATATTGCTCAATGTACAATCTATTCAGCACAAAAAATTTAAAAAGCTTAATTGTTAGAAATCAATTTCAGTCCAAAACCAATCCAAGGATTTTTCTGTTTGTCCTTCATGTTATTTACTCTCACAATAGTTCTAGCATAGTAAATTGGGTGAAATCTAGTAAATATATTAGAGAGAAACAGTATTTTAGTTTGCATACAGTTAAACTTATTCTATAAAAAAATCATAAGGTATTTCATCCAAAGGATTAAGTTTTGTGATAGATAGAGAAAATATATGCGTTCTAAGGATGTAATTTCTAATTACACCCCAGTAAAATGTTTTTTTAATTTCACTTTTTGACAATTAATAGGCCTGTCTTTATATAACAATGGTTTGTCATCTTTAAACTTCACACAAAAATGTTGCATTCTCAAACAAACTTTAGTTCCTATGAAGTTGTAGAAACAAAGAAACAATGAAAAGATGCAAATTTGTTGGAGAGAGGTGGAGTACTGCATTACCTAAGGTTTATTTTTGGAGTGTCTATTAGAGATGGCTCTATTAAAATATGTTTTTCCTTTTCCTCAAGAACGCAGGAGTTCAAAGAAACAAAAAAACTATCTATAATGCAAAGGGATAAAGAAAAATACAAAAGAACATGGAAAAGACAGAATCAAATGGAAATAAAGCTAAAATGAATTCATGTTTACAGTATTAGGAAGAGATAATTCTGTCCCAATATCTCTTGTGTCATAAAATTGGTCTATCCAAGTGCTTCCAAAGTGAATATTTCTTAATTGGTATCTGAAATAGACTCTAAGCAAGAAAACACAGTTCTTTATATGATATTTTGTTCTATTTAGTTTTTTAGAGTATTTAGAAATGGGACTGAATGTAAGATATAGAAAACAACAGATAAAAACTTTAAGAAACATGCCTATGAAAATTTCCAAATTTTTCAGTAAAACAGGAAAAGCTGTTATATAATTATAGAACACCAGATAAAACTAAGAAAGTAAAAATTCAAAAAGAGAAGCAAGATGGAGAGCCCATGAAGTTGTATTTGTAAGAGTGATCACTAGATGGCGTAAGGCTGGGATTCCTGATGACCTGGTCCCTGAAGTCAGTGTCTATAACACATTCCAACACCATTTCGCTTCCTCTGCTCCAGGTCTGTTATCTCTTCCATACCGGCTTTTCCAACTCTCTTCCTCTCTGAGGACTGTTGGAACACCTACAGTCTGTCTTTTATTTATACCGTTGTGTTTGGGTTTTAGTAAATATTTATGCATGACCTATAAAGTGCAATTCTCCCCCAAATTTAGTAATCTGGTCTATTTGCTTCCAGCCAACTCTAGAACCAGTAACCACACACAGCTTTTTCCTTAATGTCATCCTCAAATTTGTTATTTATTTATTTATTTATTTATTTATTTATTTATTTGCTTCCTTTCCACACCCACATGTCTATCTCACTCAAGATAGTGGCAGTTACCCTCTAAGTATCTGAGACAATGATCAAAGGTGTATATATAACACCATTAATCAAATATTTGTTACAGGGCTGAGGCACTGTTCACCTGCACAATCTCTTTGGGTCTTCACAGCTTAGAGACATTGGGAAACTGCATCCATTTTTATTTGTGGTCTCAAAACTTTTATGACACAGAAAGACCCTGAATTTCTTTTACTCAAATTCCTTTCATCTCTGCTTGCAAATTCAAAAATCTTTTCTAAGTTCACTTGTTTCTTGTAACACCTTGCCAATGGCATGAACGAGTAGCCAATACGCATTTACATTTTCATTTTTTACCTACTGCTCTTAGAACCACTGGCTCAAGGAGGCACACAGTGTGCTTTCCATGTTATTTTAGGAGATGTGTTTATCAAATATCTCGCCACTATATAACACAGGTAGATATTTGCCAGCCTCTGATAGCAGTTTCTGGGCAACGTACCACACCACACCTAAATATGTCACATATCTGAGGTTTCCCAGGACCAATTTCTGTATTAAAGTAAATGCTAGCCGCAGAACTATAAAATCCATAACCCTATCATGATAAAGGCAGATTTTTCACTCACACTGTAATCCAACGTGAGTCCACACCGGGCTGCTGGCAGGGATGGACACAGCAGTTCTGCTCTGTGTAACCATTTGGAGACCTTGATCTTTTCCTTCTTGAAGGTCTATTATTCTCTAGGGAAAAGGTCAACAAACTTTTTCTCTAAAAGGCCATATGATAAATATTAATCTTCATGTGTCATATGGTATCACCCCAACTACTCAACACAGCCACTGCCAGCCACAAACTAGCATTAATGAATAGGCATGGGTCTATTCCGATAAAATATTACTCACACAAAAAGGTAGTCTTCTGGATTTATCTGATGGGGTACACTTTGCCAACCATTGCTCCAGGACATCAAACACTTCTGTTTATTATTTTCCATCTATTAGGTAAGGGAATATGGAGTGAATGGAATACTTCATAAGAGAGCAGGCCTCGAAGTGGCACATATCACTTAGGCCCATATTCCATTGGTCATAATTCCATACAATGGTTATCTACCTATAGGCAAGGTAGAGCAACACCATACACTGTGTGCCCCCCCCCCAAAAAAAATAGTGCAGAGCTAGCATGGTCCTGCTAGGCAGACATAAAAAGAAAATATTAATAACCACTAATATACTTTGGAATAATTGACACTTTTTAACATTTAAATAAATGGCAAAAGAGAGCCAAACTGGATTGCTATTTGTGGAATTCCTGCTTGACTGGTCACTCTGAGTGTATTTCTGGTTTTTGTTGCATAGATCTCCCCTCTATGAAAAGAAGAATAAGATGTAAATTTGTGGTTTTGATACTATCTTTAATGTCTTCATTTATAATCCTATTTCATTGAGAGCATCCCTGTGATGCAGATATAACATCTACTACATAGACAACCAGAGCTGAAAAAAGTTCAACAACTTGTACAAAATCACAGTTAGAGGTATAGCCAAGCAATTTGGTATCTCTAACTCCAAATTTAGTGCTCTTTACGTTAAGCCTTGACTACTAGCTCTTAAGGGAGTGAAAAGCATGTCGCTGCTGCTCCTTGTGATTTTAACAACCAGACTTCTGTTTTGATAGAGAAGATGATGAATTGCTTCAGATCCTTACCAGAACGGGCATTCCCTCAAGATGGCTCCTTAAAAATCAATAAGGAAAGTATGCTTAATTTAGACACTACAAAGATATTGATGTTACTATTTCAAAAAGAAGTAGTTTAGCTTGTATAAAATGGGTAAAAATCAAAAAAATCTCTCCAAAATTTTTTATTAAATCTTATTCATTTTAATCTTCTATAAATAAAGATTCCTTGGCAATTCATTGCCCCTTTACAGTCCAATTATTTTGCAGGAACTGACTTCTAGGAGAAACCTTACTTTATGAAATTCTGGTGTGTGCATCAACTTTGCCAATATTTTTCCAAATGTCCTCGGTTCTCATTACATCCATTGTGCAAATTGCGAAAGGGATCATTGCTCTCCACATGGCCCAGCTTGTTAGGCAGAGAAATGACTGGTGTCTCTGTTCACAGCTGTGCCCTTGGCTGGTCACTCTTGGGTAATGTAGTGGGCTCAGCGACAGGCTTCAAAAACATCAAGTTCCAGTCTCAGGAAATTGTGAATGTTACTTGACATAAAAAACAATTTTGCAGATATTATTAAATTAAGAATTTGAGATGATAAAATTGTCCTGGATTATCTAGGTGGGCTCTAATTGCCATTATATATATTATATATACATTGTGTATGTATACATTATTTATTATATATACTACATATAATATGTATATAGGTATATATGTATATAGAAATGTATAAAGCATTATTGACCTCAATTTTTTTTAATTTTAAATCTATTTTAATTGAATTTATTAAGGTGACATTAATAAAACCATACAGTTTTAAGTGTACAACTCTATAACACATCATGTACATACTGCACTGTGTGTTAACCACCCAAAGTCAAGTCTCCTTCTCTCAACGTTTAGCTCTCCTTTACCGTCTTCTATCCACCCTACTCTCCTTCACTTTCTTCAACCCCCTCTTCTTTGACAGCTGTCAGGATCTTCTCTGTATCTACAAGTCTATTTCATTTGTTAGGTTATTTTGTTCATTAAATTCTACATAGGAAGAGGTACACCCCCAAAACACAGAATTTATTTATAAAAAAAAAGTGTATGCATTCTTGCATGTTTAAACTTCAGCCACCTTCAAAGTATTCTCAGTTTGATATAATACACCTATTGATATGTTTTTCCATTGCAAAACAGTTTTTGAACTTATCAATTTTGATGCCTTTTAGTGCATCTGCTGTTTTCTGTTTTACCTTTTCCACACTGGCAAAATGTTTTCCTAAGGACTTTTGCATCTGGGAAAATAACAACAACAAAAAAATTTCTCAGGACATGATCAGGTGAATAGGGAAGGTGGGGCACAAGGGTGATGCTGCTTTTGGTCAAAAACTGCTCAACACTCAGTGCTGTGCGGGCAAGTGCACTTGTAAATCACCCATCATGAAATGGGCAAACTTGTTGAAAGAGTCTTCAAAAAAATTCACTGAAGCCAAATGCAGCCTCTCACAACACCACCAGCTGGTACACTGATACAGGTGGGTTCCTCGAACTCTCACCAAGCAGGGGAAGCTTGTACTATAAGGGGCCTGCCATCCAGAAGGTAATTTCTAGTTTTTTGAGTCCCTTCTTTGTGTGAGTGAAATCATATGGTATTTGTATTTCTCTGATTGGTTTATTTCATTTAGCATAATAATCTTCAGGTCCATTCCTGCTCTAGCAAAAGGTAAGAATTTTTTTCTTTTTTATGGTTGATTAGTATTCCATTGTGTACATTTACAACAACTTTTTGATCCACTCATCTACTGAAGAGCGCTTGGGCTGCTTGCAAATGTTGGCTATTGTAAATAATGCAGTGAACATAGGGGTGCATATAGTCTTCTGAATTAATGTTTTGGTTTTCCTCAGATATATTCCCAGAAGTGGAATCTGGGTCATAAGGCATTTTTAATTATTTTTATTTTATTTATTTTTTACTTATTATTTTTTTTAGAGAGAGTGCAAGGGAAGGAGGAAAAAAAGGGAGAGATACATCAATGTGAGAAAAAACATTATACAGTTGCATCTACAATGCACGCCGACCAGGAACCAAACCACAACCCAGGCATGTGCCCTGACAAGGAGTCAAATCAGTGACTTTTTGCTTTGTGGGACAACACCCAACCAACAGCCACACCAGTCAGGGCCCTTTTTTTAATTTTTTGAGGTAACTCCATACTGCTTTTCACAGTGTTTGCACCAATCTGCATTCCCACCAACACTGCACAAGGGTTCCCTTTTCTCCACATCCATATCAACACATGTTGTTTGTTGATTTATTGATGATAGCCATTCTGACAGGTGTGAGGTGATATGTCATTGTGGTTTTAATTTGCATCCCCCTGATGATTAGTGATGTTGAGCATCTTTTCATGTGTTTATTCACCATCTGGATGTCCTCTTTGGAGAAATGTCTAATCAGTACTTTTGTTCATTTTTAAATTGGATTTTTTTTGGTGTTGAGTTGTACAAGTTCTTTATAAATTTTGGAAATTAATCCCTTATGGGATATATCATTGGTGAATAGGGCCTCCCATTCAGTGGATTGTCTCTTCATGTTGCTGATAGTTTCCTTTGCTGTGCAAAAACTTTTTAGTTTGATGTATTCCCATTTGATTATCATTTACTTTGTTTCTCTTATCCAAGGAGATATACCACAAAAAATAGTGCTATGAGAAATGTCTGAGATTTTATTTCCTATATTTTCTTCTAGGATTTTCATGGTTTTGCAACTTACACTTAAGTCTCTAATCCATTTTGAGTTTATTCTTGTATATAGTATAAATTGGTCAGGTTTCCATATTTTTGCATGTATCTGTCTAATTTTTGCAATACCATTTATTGAATAGAATATCTTCAACCCACTGTATGTTTTTACCTCCTTTGTCAAATACTAATTGGCCATAAAGGCATGGATTTATTTCTGAGCTCTTTATTCTGTTCCATTAATCTATATGCCTGTTTTTGCACCAGTACCATGCTGCTTTGATTACTATGTCCTTGTAGTATAGTTAGATATCAGGTTGCATGATTTCTACAACTTTGTTCTTTCTCAAGATGCTGAAGCTATTCAAGGTCTTTTGTGGTTCCATATAAATATTTTAAATATCTGTTCTAGTTCTGTGAGGTATGCCATTATTATTTTAATAAGAATTGCACTGAATCTATAGGTTGCTTTGGGTAGTACAGACATGTTAATTATGTAAATTGCTCCTATCCAAGAACATGGTATATGCTTCCACTTAATTGTATCTTCCTTAAATTTTATTCTTCATTATCCCATAATTTTTCAAATACAGGTGTTTTACATCCTTGGTTAAATTTATTTCTAAGTACCTTATTTTTTTTGTTATTGTAATTTGTTGTTGTGATAGTAAATAGGACTGTTTTCTTAGCTTCCCTTTCTGATAGTTTGTCATTACATCTCATAAGAGGAATGCAGATGGAGATTAGACAGACAAAACAGTGAAGACAATGTGAAGACAGAAGCAGAGAACAGAGGGATGTGACCACAATCCAAGGAACACCAGCAGCTAGAAGAGGCAAGGAACAATTCTCTCCTAGAACCTCCCAGGTGAGTGTGGCCTTGGTGACACAGTTCTGTTGTTTAAGCCCCAGGTTTTCTGGTCATTTGTTACAGCAGCCACAGGAAACTAATTCAGGCAGCATGTAAATAATTCCAATTTTGGAACAAGGTCTAGCCTCTAAAGAGTAGGGTGAGAGAAAAAAATCTCTTATCAAAATGTAAGCCAGGCAGTGAAAGACTAATATCATATGATCTCACCTTTAACAGGAACCTAATCAACAAAACAAACAAACAAGCATAATATAACCAAACACACTGAAATTGAGAACGGGCTGACAGTCACCAGAGGGGAGAGGGGAAGGAATTTCAGGGGGAAAGGGGAAGGGTTAAGAGCAACAAGTACAAAAAACACATGGACAAAAACTAAGAAGGGTGGAAATGGGAGGGAGGTGGGGAGAGTTGGGGCGGTGAGCTGGGAAGGGAGTAAAAGAAAACTGTAAAAAATATAAAAAAAGAAAAAATGTATCATTTCAGCTTTAAAAACTATTTCCACTTTCTTAATCTATGGTTTCATGAATTAAAAGTTTAATACTTTCTTTGGTCACCTCCCTTCCCATGAACAGTTTTCTCTTCAATGTAATGAATAAAACATTTTATCTTCTATGCTACAATTTATTGTTTATATACTTTGTACAAATCAATTTAACCATCCACTGTGATTTTCCCAGTATTATATTTATTCATTCCATCTAACATCTTCAAATTTTTATTTCTGCCCTTGTCATGTCTTCTAGTTTCTTTTGGTCCATTGACCAAGTTTTTTCTTACTTATTCAAACTTTATTTTTTATATTATGTTTTGAAAGTCTCCTTTGTTACTTACAAGTCCAACAAAATCCTCTAAGTGCAGATCCCAATCTATATTCCAAAAATTGCTTCTTCTAAAGCAGTAAAGAAAATTTCAAATCTAGGCGAACTGACGTTCTCAAGAAAAAACAGAAATAATCTGTATGTGGGACAATAAGCATCATCAAATATAGAGAGTTAGTGGGTTAGAAAGAATCCACTTCAACTTTCCCTCTGCCAATTTACTAAAAAGTGAAACTTCAAGTTGCAATTCATTGTCAGGGTACTAGAAGCAGAAAGCAGAATAAAGAACCAGGAGAAGAAAGAAGGGAGAAAATTCACCTTCTAACCCGTCGCTCAGTTTTCCCTTTCTCTAGTCATGCTTTTCTGTTTTTCCGTATGTTGGCACAACCCTCATCACAATGACTCTCCTTAGAATGAACAAAGAGTGACAAAGAGAGAATGCGAAAAAGCAAGGAAACTGGAACCCATTATTTATCTTTTCCTATTGCTTTTCTTTCTTTTTCAGTATCAGATTTATTCCCCCTCTAATTAAAAAAAAAAAAAAAAACCTCACATCCCTAAGCACCAATGCTACACCTTATACCTAAATCTCAACATTTATCTATTTCTGCATTACACATGCATAATGTGTACATACTGTGTTCCACAAAGTAACACATACATGTGATGTGAAGAAAAAGAAAATGAGATAAAAAATACTTATGTTGAGAATAGACATAGAGATATAAAATAGTAAGTCCTGTGCTATTGCTAAAGATAGTGAACAACTTAGGTCTGAATTTCTACCAAGAAATAAGAAGGGACTGGGATTTTACCAGGCTTGCAAACTCACAAATTGGAATGTAACAATTTTATGGACACTGGCAGAAGACACAGCATAATGAGCAGTGTGGGCTTCACATTATTATCAGTTCCCCGGATCCCCCAAGTCCCATAGGCCAACACAGAGAGAGAGAGCCAGACAAAAATGCATGGGGTGGTTAAATGCAGTGGGTTTGCTCTTCGCTGAGGAGTGACAAGCTCAGGAAACCCCTTGCTGTTGTAACAAGCAGCAAGCAAACCTGCCTTTTGCCCCAGATGGAGACATTATATTTTCTGTATTGTACAGAAAACAAACCTGTCCTCTGTTTCAAAGAGTTATTCATTTGTCAAGACTATTTGTTATTTGAAAAATCCTAAACAATGTAAACTGGGACAAAAGTGGTCAGGGCCTCTAGTCAAAAATGCAGAAATGTGAAAGACCAAGGGAAAATTTTCTCCCAACTGCTTCTTCGACATGAAAGTGAGAGAAACACAGATTGTGAGATTCGTAACTGAATTGTGAGTTTATAAGAAGAACATTTACGCAAATATGCTCAGTTTTTCCAATTCTCCTTGACATGTTTCCAGCACTCCTGAGCTATAAGGTTGGCTATCAGAGCTTATCTTTTGTTATCCAATGATGAAACTGAAAAGCAACATAAGCCACAGAATCTGCACATCAGTACTAGATTAATCCAGTCATATGTGCCATACAACATAATAGTGCATGGTATATGTTCATTGTCCATTGTCACTTTGCCCTGCTAACTTGCTATGTTAATGTGCATATTTTAAAGATCAAGGAGCTCATGGATGAATTGTAATACTTAATTTCATGCCTTGTACAGGGGGGGGCAAAAGTACATTTACAGTTATGACTATGCAAAACAGTTTATTTTTCTTGTATTATTATTTATTATTGTTATTTTCCATACAAACAGCTTCAAAACTACTTGTGCTCCACCAGGTATATTTTGCCAGTATTACAGAAAACTTACTGAAGAATATCTCATTGGTCAGTTTTTCCCAAGCCTACACAGCAGAGATGCAGCTGTGGCAACACTAATGCCTCTGCCTTCAGAGGAGTTCAGATGCTGGCAGCCACTATAGTCCCCATGGTGTCATGTAACAAAATCCAAGGGAAATTCAAGATCGGAGTTCAATTGAACCGACGAGTGGTTAAGAGGTCATGTTCAAAAAAGAGGGTAATAGCCTGAGCCTTAATTCAACATTTTTTCCACTTTGTTTTCAAATGTAGTGGGTCATGTATTTCAAGTTAGTTAGCGATACGGAACTACAAATAGTTTCAATTCTGTTGCAGAATGGTTTCATGTCTAAACACATAAAAGACATGCCAAACAAGTGCCACTGACCTATTACTTTCATCAGTGTCTGCTTAAGAATTTTAGTTTTGGGGGCTTATAAACTAGACAAGCCATTGTCAGGCCAGGCCTCTCAGTGACTGTTCTGACAACACATGGTGGCTACAGAGAGCTGTAGACATCTGCTGGAAAAAGAAATCACACATTTCCCTTTCTTTATTGGGTTTCTATAAAAGCAGTAAAAGCTGTTTTCAGGCAGAAGAGAAAAGTAAGAAAAAAATGGCTCCATTAATTTTATTTTCTACAAATACTTTGCTTTATTTTCTCCCAATTGTGTATTTCTAGACATAAAAATATACATATCAGTATCCTTTTTTCTTATAGCCTTTAGCTATTTTCAATGATTACATAATACTCTATCCAATGGCTATATTGTGATATATTTAAATATCTCCCTATTCTTAAGCATATCTATTTCCTTCTATTTTTTATTATTAATGTTACTGTGAAAAAGGTATGCAAAGGACATCTCATTATATAAAGCTTTTTCATGTTTACAATTGTTCCTCAGGATAGAATTTCAGAGAAGACATTATGGTATCAAAGTTAAGATTAAAAAACATAAAATTATCAAAAGTTGGCCTTATAAATGGAGCTGCCTTTTGACCCAGCGATTCCACTGCTGGGATTATATCCTAAGAACCCTGAAACACCAATCCAAAAGAACCTATACACCCCAATGTTCATAGTAGCATAATTTACAATAGCCAAGTGCTAGAAGCAACCTAAGTGCCCATCAGTAAATGAATGGATCAAAAAACTGTGATAGATTTACACAATGAAATACTAAGCAGCAGAAAGAAAGAAGGTGCTAAGAAAGAAAGAATTATGCTAAGTGAAATAATCCAGGTGATGAGGGACATATACCATATGATCTCACCTTTAAGTGGAACCTAATCAACAAAACAAACAAACAAACAAGTAAAATATAACCAGAGACATTGAAATTAGGGACAATCTGACAGTAACCAGAGGAAATAATGCAGGAGAGGGAGGAAGGGTTTTCAGGAACAACTATAAAGGACACATGAACAAAACCAATGTGCGTTGGAAGCAGGGGATGGAGGTGGGGATGGCTAGGGTGGGAGGGGAGTGGTGGGGGGTTAATGCAGACAATTGTACTTGAATAACAATAAAATATATTTTTTAAAAGGTTGGCCTTATATATTTCTTCTTTTTCCTCTAGACATCACCCACATTAACTTTTATGGTGTCTATCTTACAGTAAGATCAAGGAGACACAGTTCCCACCACTTCTTAGTTCTAAGAAGTCATTCAAATAATCAACTATTTTTTATAATTATTTTAATAGTTTATTTCTTTGTATTTTTGGAACCATTTATCCCCCTTACACTCTCTTCAACCTCTACAACTGCCTCCCCTCAAATCACCACATCCATGAGTCCTTTTTCTTTTTGCTCAATCCCACCAACTCCCAACACCCTCCCAGAGCCATCAGACTGCTCTCTATCTATGAATCTGTTTCTATTTTGCTTATTTGTTCAGCTTGTTCAATAGATTCCACAGATGAGTAAAAGTGTACGATATTTGTCTTTGACTGGCTTATTTCACTTAGCATAATATCTCCACATTCATCCTTGTTGTTGCAAAAGGTAAGATTTTCTTTATTATGGCTGTGTAGTATTCCATTGTGTGAATATACAAAAGTTCTTTTATCCACTCATCTACTGATAGGCACTTACGCTGCTTCCAAATCTTGGCTATTCTAAATAACACTGCCATGAACATAGGGGTGCTTATATTTTTTGAATTAGTATTTTGAGTTTCTTCCAATAAATTTCCAGAAATAGAATCACTGGATCATAGGCATTCCATTTTTTAATTTTTTGAGGTAATTCCATACTGCTCTCCACAGTGGGTGTGCTAATCTGCATTGCCAACAGTGCAAAAAGGTTCCCCTTTGTCCATATTCTTGTCAGCACTTCTTGTTTGTTGATTTATTGATGGTAGCCATTCTGACAGGTGTGATGTGATATCTCATTGTGATTTTAATTTGCATTACTATGAAGATTAGTAACATTGAGTAGCTTTTCATATGTCTATTGGCTATCTGGCTGTCCTCTTAGGAGAAGCGTCTATCCATGTCTCTTGCTCATTTTTAATTGGATTGTTTGTTTGTTTGTTTGTTTGCTTGTTTTTGGTGTTGGGATGTATAAGCTCTTTATAAATTTTGGAAATTAATCCCTTGTGAGATGTCTCATTGGTGAATATGCCCTCCCATTCAGTGGGCTGTTTTTTCATGTTGTTGATGGTTTCCTTTGCTGTGCAAAACTTTTTAGTTTGATGTAGTCTGTTTGTTTATTTTTCCTGTTGTTTTCCTTACCTGAGGAGATATATCAAGACAACTGAAGAAAAAAAATTGAAGAAAATACAAATAAGTAGAAGCACATCCGGAGCTCATGGATGGGAAGAATTGATATTAAAATGTATATACTACCCAAAGCAATCTACAGATTTGATGAAATTCCTATTAAGGTACTAATGACATATTTTGCAGAACTAGAAAAATATTTCAAAAATATATAGGGAACCACAAAAGACCCCAAATAGCAACAGCGACCTTGAGAAAGAAGAACAAACTTGGAGAAATAATCCTATAAGTCCATAATAATCCAAACAGCATGGTACTGGCATAAAAAGAGGCACATAGATCAATGGGACAGAATAAGAAGCCCAGAAATAAATTCATGCCTTAATAGTCAATTAATATTTGAGAAAGGAGGCAAGCACACACAATGGGCTGAAGATACCTTATTCAATAAATGGTGTTGCAGAAATTGGACAGATACATGCCAAAAAAAAGTGAAACTAGACCACCTTCTTATGCCACACACATGAGTAAATTCAAAATGGATTAAAGACTTAAGTAAGTTGCAAAACCATAAACTAAAGAACAAAGGCAGTAAAATATTGGCTATTGCTCATAGCCACATTGTTCTGATATAGCTCCTCAAGCAAGGGAAACAAAAACATGGAAAAAAAAAAAAAAAAAAAAAACCTCCTAAGGATTTTCTTCAATATGTTGAAAGACAATTACTTTCCAGAACTGTTGTTTGGTGCTTTAGGTTTACTGTTGTTTTTAATCCCCCTAAAAAATAGGCTAGAAGTTAGGTATTGTTAACTGAATTCTACAAATAAATTGTGTCTTAGAAAGTTTAGGTAATTTATAACTAGTAAATAGCAGAGCTATTGATAGAATTCAGACCAAAGTTTGTCTGATGCATAGCCCTTCTATGGGTGAAATTTTAGACAAAAATATATTTTTCTTTAATTTTGAAAATTCATTGGAGTAATATTGGTTAATGAAATTACAAGGTTTCAGGTATACAATTTCATAATACATAATATGTACTTTGTATTATGTGTTCACCACTCCAAATCTCAAAAAGTGATAATTTTTTAGAGAAGAGTCACTCCTAGCAACCCTCAAGCCTCACCTCTACTCAACCATTTTCTCTGGTGAATTTTAATGCTGACATTGTCAAATGTTTTAGTGATGAATAAGTCACACTCCGAAGAGTCTCTTGCTCCAAGGTTAACATGGCATGAACCTATTGAATTTAATTCATTCTAATATCTTTATAGTTGAATCCACTTTAAAATTTCTGCAAATTTCCTATTTAACTATACTTAAAAGCTGGTTTCTCTCAATTTTTTTTTAAATTTATATTATACAAGGCATTCCTTCTTGCCCCTTATTATCTACACATTTTCACCTAATCAAAGGGGTATTATAAGCACGGTAGTCTTTTTATGTATTTAGACAACATTTTCTTAGAAAAGTTTTCAAAATTCATTCTAGTGAAGAAGTATTTATAACATTGGTCCGATGTTTATTACTTTCAATGAGAAAATCCCCCAGATCTGGCTCCGTGTGGATGCTAACAGCTCCAGAATATTAACATGGGGATAACAGAACACAACCACGTAGTCTACACCAGTTTGCTTTTTTAAAAAATTAATGGATTTGGTTCCACAAATTCACTTTTGTTTTGGCACTTTTCTTTTTGTGATTTGCACCTAGTAAATCTTGAGGTTTACTCCTGTTCATTTGAATCTTGTTCATTTGAATCTGCTAGTTTATTTTATCTGTTCCTTTATTAGAAAAAGAAAAAAACACTCTGCCTAAAATAGAACTCTCTAAACATTTCTACAAAATGGGAATATTAAATATAATTTTGGAAAGCTACCTATAGAAGATATATACTTTAATATTATAAATTAGAGTTACAATCAACTTCAGATATTTTATTGAATAAATCCCTAATCAAAGTAGAGATCTTAAAAAAAAATATATATATATATATATATATATATATAAATCAAGTTATGTACCCTGGCCTGGTGGCTCAGTTGGTTGGAGTGTTGCTTATTACACCTGAAGGTTGCAAGTTCGATCCTAGGTGAGGATATATCAGGGTGTGATTGTAAGGTAACCAATCAGTGTTTATGTCTCACATCAGTCCCTCTCTCTGTCTCTCTGCATCCCTGTCTCCCTCTTTCCCTTTCCTCTCTAAAATCAATAAACATCATTGGGTGAGGACTTAAAAAATTAAGTTGTGTGACATTGTTTTTTTATTTTTGGAAATAAACTACTTTAATTTTGGCTTGCAAATGAAAAAAATGTTATTGTTAACATCAAAATTTCTTCTGTAAGGAGCTACTTTCACGAACAATAGATTGGAATATTATCCCAAAACCCATCTGTGGTAGGTACTGATATAAATTAATACATAAACTTTGTATTAGTAGTTAGGATGTATTAGAGACTGACAGTGTACATTTACTCCACAATAATCCTATGAGGAAAATGAGGCAAAGACAGGTTTTCAGGCAATAATAGCTGCTATAATATTTAAACAACAAAATATATTACAGCTCAAATAAGATAAAGGTTTATTTCTCATTCACAAAACATCTACTTCCACAGTGGTTCTCCCCAAGTCAAGACTCAGAGAACCTGGGTTCTGTATAATCAAAACTTGATGACCCATCTACATCCAGTTTACAGAAAGGGAAAGAAAAGACCAAAGGGGGACACTTTTATTGGCTTTGCCTAGAAGGGGAACAGCATTTGTGCTCACATTCCATTGACTAGAACTCCATCACATAGACTTACATTACCAACATGTAAGAAAGGCTGAGCACTGTGGCTTTTCTGTGTCTATACAAAGAAGAGGATATGGTTTTTGTATCAATAACCAGTCTCAGTCTCAAGAATCAATGTATGCATAGTGCGTATGTGTAATGATTCTTTTTATCTGATACTTAAAACATGTCAGAAACTTAGAAAATATGGAAGAGTATAAAGAAAAACATTTTAAAATGACCAAAATACCATCATTAAGAGAAATTCACCATGAGTACATTTTGTTTCTTCATATATTTTCCACTGCATATGTTGATATAATTGATATCTTATAAACTCCATTTTTATATTTGTCTAAGGAAAATAAATCATTATGAGTATATGATATTCCAGTCTATGGTATATGATTATTTGAATTAAGCAAAGTTCTACTGCTAGAAACTTTGGTTATCTCCAAATATTTTGTTTGTGAATAACCCTATCAAGTTCATTATGATATTTCTGAAATTTTATTATTTCCTTAAGATACATTCCCATAATTTTGTAACTAAGTCCAAGAATATAAAAAAACTTACAAAAGTATATCCCAAAGAATTTCACACACCCTAGAATCCTAGAATGCTACTTCTCTTTTCTTGCAACTTTGTCAACAGTGAATATTTTCAGTCTGGATAAATAAACCTTGGTAATTTGATAAGAGAGAGAGGGAGGGGGAGAGAGAGAGAGAGAGAAGGTATAATATTGTCCAATTAAAATATTTTATTGAGGTAACCAAATACTTTTAGGTATATTAAGCTTCTATAGCTCTATATTTCTGTATATACAGTGTTTGATTTTTGTCTTAATATCACAGGGCTATAGCTATTTAGGCATTTAGACTTGGTGCACTGGAAAAAGCAAACTGTGCTCAACCTAAACTCTAGGATAACTTGCACAATCTCAACAAAATGAGTCTCAGTTTCTTCAGCTTCAGTAGTGGGATAATACATATCACTTAAATAATCATTAGAATGTGAAGTAGTTTACACAAAGACTCCAATATGGTTCACAGATGGCAATAAATATAATTTTCTTTCATTTCGTAGAAAAATATACTAGCACACAATCTGTTTATCAAAAGATGACTCTCAGGATTGCCATGACCTTCCTACAGACACATCCATTACTAAATTCCACTACCAGCTCATCAGGCAGCAGGTCAAATGTATTAGCTAATATCAAAAATAAAAATGAAAACAGCTATTAGTTTGGCCACTTTAACAGGTCTGCAAAATAATAGAATGGTAAATTTAGTCAAATGGGTAATTTATTTTTAAGTGTTAAATTATTAAACTTCACTCTATTCACTTTCAAATTAACTTGCAGTCACTCAATTTAAAATATATTGGTAACTATAAACCTATGATTAGACATAAAAGAGTAGCAGGAGTACAGATACTTGATTTTTGCCTTTACCATTTACATACAATATTGTACTTGACAATGATCTGCTATGAACCTTGGTTTTCTCATCTTATTATGAGATTATACCTGCAAGAAGACTGACTTCTTAAAACCCTTCCCCAAAAGACTATCAAAGCAACATTAATCCACACAGGTATATTTTAAATTTTTTTATTGTTGCCCAAGTACAATTGACCCCATCCCCACAGCCATCCCCACTTCCCACCCTTGATCCTACCCCTCTTTACTTTTGTCCATATGTCCTTTATAGATATTCCTGAAAGATATTTTTAAAACAACTTCATCTCCCCTAGTCAAAGATAGAATAACAATAGGAGTGACAAAAAGAATAACTGCAATGGATTTCAACATATAATCTATGTTTAAATCAAGGAGTTGGAATCTTCTGATTATGACCATAAAAGATAAGAGGTATCAGGTTTATTATCTCAGTTAAAAAGATAGAAAAACTATATGAAACAACTCCTGCAGGTATCACACTGCAACCAAAACAACAACCTTTAAGAAAAGAGAAGCATACCAAGTGAGCTCTCAATTCATGCTGGCTTTTCCCCTGAAAAGTATTCCTAAATCATAGCACAAGGAAGTTAAGTCCAAGCATAAGACAACAAGGCCAAAGGAATAGAAATCAGAGTTCAGCGCAAAATTGCTGACTAATATTTAAGGGAGACAAGTCATAGAACGAATGCCGCCAAAAATACTTTAAAACATTTCTTTTGGTCCTTGTCAAGCTCCTAGTACTAAGTCTGAGCCTTGGACAAGATGCACTAGGAGACAAGAGAGCTTAGCAGAGACTTGAGAGGCTGTCTAGGACCAGAGAGAATTCAGACTTGAGGTCTAAAGTCAGAAGGCCATAATTAAGATCTTGGCCTTTCAGCTGATACTCTGGGAAACTGTAAGAAAAACACACCACAGGAATAAAAACTGCACATTAGATGTGACAGCGACTCCCTAGAAATAAGAGCAAAACTAAACTAGCTTACCTTAATAAAAACTAAAAGTATGCCCCATTAATATCAAGATCTACTAGTAATTTATCCACCTATGAGAAAAGTTCTTCAAAAGATAAACTCATCAATAGCCTTTACTCTATATTAATCAAAATGTCCAATATGGGGGGAAGGGAGGAAGGGTTTTCAGGAACAACTCTGAAGGACACATGGATAAAACCAAGGTGGGGTGGAAGCAAGGGAGGGAGGTGGGGATGGCTGGGGAGGGGGAGTGGTAGGGGTACGTGCAGACAACTGTAATTGAACAACAATAAAATAATTTTTTAAATGTCAAATATATAATCAAAATTACTAGATATATAAAGACAAAAGAAAAAGTAATTAATAATCAAGAAATAAAATAGATAATAGAAACAGAACACAATTGATCCTGATATTAGAATCAGCAAGACATAGCAACTTCAAAATAAAATATGATTATTACTATGATCTGAAATTTGTGCCTCCAAAATTTCCGTGTTGTAATTCTAACACTCAGCATGATGGTTGTTAAATGTGGGACCTTTGATTGGTAAATAGGTCATGAGGATAAAGTTCCTATAAATTAGTGCTACTATCAAAAAAAAAAAAAAAACATAGAGAAGTCAGCAGTAAAGGGCTTTCACCAGAACCCAACTGTGCTGGCAACCTAATTTTGGATTTAACAATTTCCAGAACTGTAAGAAATACATTTCTGTTTTTACAGAAGCCATCTCAGATATGGTATTTTGTTATACCAGCCTGAACAGACTAAAACAATTATTAAGTTAAAGAAAAGCTATTTGTTGTTATGAAGGAAAGGAATTGTCATTCTAAGACAGTAGAATGACTAATCTGAAATTAAGAGCCCACGAGTCTAACCTGAGACTGAGTGTGGAGGAGCATGCAGGTTCACCGGGCCGCATGCAGCGGCACTGGTCTCAGGAGTGGACGCCGTAGGGAGCAAAACACAGGAAGGGGGAACTTTCAACGGCCCCACATTAGTTGTAGAATTTGGTTATGAACATTTAAGGAAATACTCTAAACTAAATCACCTGAACAATACCTGGGTCCTGTTAGCAGGAAAGATGAGCAGATGAGCCGCATGAATTGTGAACAGTCCAAGGAGTTCCACCACTGGGAGGTGCTGAAGAGTCCTTGACCTGTAAGGAGGGCCTAGTCCCAGCAACAAGCGTAGTTGCAGCAAATCTATTTTTAACTACTGCAAATCTATTTTCGGTACACATTTGGAATGAAACAGGGAAACATGGCTATAAAATTTTCACTTAAATGTATGACCATGGAAGAAAGAAGCTGAAAAATATACCCATACATAGAGCAAGAATAAGACTGATGTCTATTTCTGTTTTACTCTTATGGAAATAATACAGGCACTATAAGGACAGCAGGGAAACAACGCAAATTTTACTAAAAAGGAGCATAATTTCTGAAGTGAAATAAGCAAACAAGGAGCATATTCAGCACTGTGCAGGTAAAGTACAAAGTGAAATATAAATTAATGGCAAAGTACGGAGGCTCTGAAGCAGGCCATCCCAAGCCTGAATCTTAGTTCTGTTCCTAATATTGCACTGAAAAAACTATAAACCCCACTTGCTGCTTCCTGTTCTGTAAAGTGAAAATAATTATGCTGCCCTCCTAAATGATATTTCACTTAATTTATGAGTAATTAATTTTAGAATAATAATAAATGCTTAATAAATCATTTAGCATAGAGGCTGGTACATATTGTAACCTCGATGAGTGTGTATAACTTTATTATTGTCTGCATATTTTATGTTTAAACAACTAAATCCAAACAAGTTCTAAACGTAGATATTTATCATTGTAATGAAGGACTATTAAATCATTTTGTTGCTGTATGTTCTGATTATACCTTTCTCTACCTACAACGGTCAAAAAAAAAAACTCATACAAGAAAACACACATACTTCCAAAGCTGGAAAAAGGAGCATTGTGTGCCCTGATTTACAACTGGACCAGCAGCCTGGATTTTCTCCCATGTACGATTTCAACACCTCTTTAACTTCTTCATCCAATGGAGTATAGTGCTAACAATGTGACTTTATGTAAAGAATCATTAGTTAATATCTGTAAGGCATTCTGCAATATTTTTAAAAGCTTTACTACCCTACGAAAGAGACAACTCACTTGTTTTCACTTCTACGTTTGTCCATGGCATTTCACTTTTTATTCTCCTCAGGATTTTTGTTTTTAATATTTTTTTTATTTTCAGAGTCAGCCTGCCAAGAAGGTAGCATTCTATAATAACTGTTTTCATTCTTTAAAGTGTCAGTAACCTCCTCCTAAAAATTAGTCACTGATCACAATACGGAGACAAAGGAACATCTCCCTGAAACTTAGCAGGAAGTATATGATGTTTTCATGGATGGAAGTACCCTGAAAACATCCCTCAGTTTTGCTTTAGGTGAATAAATAGAAAAATCAATATTAATCAATATTATTCCTGAAACTAAAACAAAAGAAAAGAAACAACTTTGTCAAAAATCAGTAATTTTATTTTACTACTTAAGGAAAAAATATTTTCTATTTGCTATTTTTATGTACAATCTTAAAGTGGTTCAAAACTTCACTGGTTATCAAAAGAATTAAATATGAGTTTTGTAGGAGCAGCTTCCCTCTATTTATATGACTCAGACTTGAGTGCTTATACAGGAAAAGATATTTTCTCAACCATAGCAGTTTGATTGACTTATGTTTCTTTAACTTAGTTTTTTACTTTGAATGAGGCCTTTTATCATCAGCTTCCTCCCTCATCTCACAAGAGAACTTTCCTGTCTCCCCATTGGATTTTAGCATAGGTGAAAGTGGTAACTTAAATGTATTTAAAGTAACTGTCAAAACATGATTTGGTAAAAATCCATTAAAATAATCTCCCAAATGCCCCGATGCATTAAACATTTGCAGGTCACCTATAGTGCAGGCAGAGAATGTGTTTATCTCCATTTTATGAATAGTTTTCAAAGAAAAAAAAGGGAGCCCAGAAATTGGCAGCTGCTCCAGACAGAATTTCCACACATTGAATGTATGCTTGCACGAAGCTTTTATTCTGTTTGTATAGATAATAATGTGGCTCCTTAATTAGTTCTGGAAAACATACATTGTAGGCTGAATGTTACCTGGCTAGCATTCAAAAGACGCAAGTTTACATTTTATTTTCCTCTTTCCAGGGAATATTCTTCGAGAAATGAATTTCATATATTATAAAAATAACTATTCTCTTCATAAAACATTAAAAGATTGTAATAATGAAATCTCTTTTTTGCCATTCTGTTTAATTAAAATCCAGCTTCAGAAAGCTCAAGTACATATAACTTAGAGTAGTTATGAAACTGCTAATATAAAAACTGAAAATTATCCAGAAAAACAAGATATCAAAGAACCACTCATTAATAACCTAGGCTCCTGCAGATAAGATCCATTAAAATGTTTAATTGTGTATTATGAATACTTCCTAGCAACATTATGCCTATTTTCACATAATGTAATTTCTATGTCTGATCTCTATAGAAAGAAAAGAGTTATTGAAATAATTTTAAAAGATCGCTATTTTTATTAGAGACATTTACCAATACTAATAAGTAAAAAATAAGCAACATTTTCTAATCCTTTCAGTCTTTATGATATCAATAAATTGACAAATTTAACTAAGGCACATAAAATTTACTAACTTTTCATATAATGCATAACACATTCTAAAATATTTCTATACCATCCAATATATTCATTGTAGTCTTGTTAGATGCTATAGGAATTGCAAAGAAATAAATCTGGATTCTACCATCAATCGCCTTATGGTTTATTCACATCTATGACCACTATACTAAATAATAATTTAAGGTAAAAAAATATTTTTTTCAAAGCATTCGGAATGACTAGTTATCACCATCTTTGTGTGAGGAAAAGCAAATGACTAAGGTCAACTCAAACATGGGGTATGAAAAGTGAGCAGTGGGAAATAATTTGGGAATGAAAGAGGGAGATGGGAGTGGAAACCTGGATCATGGAATCTTGACTGAAGGCTTTGGGACTTGACTTTAAAAGCCCATTCCTAATGGAGCAATCAATCAGGACCTTTTTTTTTTTAAGTAACAAATTAAATTTAAAAAAAAGATTCTAATCAACTATATAATAAATGAAACTCAAGCCTGAGGAAGCAAAAAGAGCTGAGGTAAAATTAATCCATTATTTATAATCCATTTTACTTGCTTCTCAAAATGCATGAATTCTATGATTAATTACTAGCTATATAAATGAGTTGATTTTAAAAAATTGGAAGCACAAAACTTTTAGTAAAGAGCATGGGCACACAATCATCTCTACTTTAAGAATAGAAGGATTAAAAAAATAAAACCAGCCAAACAAGGGAAATAGTTACACAGCATATACACTGCGCGTAGAAGATACTATATTTTTCAGACTATAAGATGCACTTTTCCCCCTAAATTTGGGAGAAAAATAGGGGCTGCATCTTATAGTCTGAATGTAGCTTACCTGGCTCGCTGGCGGGGGGGGGGGGGGGGCTATGTTATTTATGTTATTAAATATTTTACCACATTTTTTGCTTCAAATTTTTTTCCTATTTTCCTCCTCTAAAACCTAGGTGCATCTTATAGTCCCAAAATATGGCAATTGTCAAAGCGAAATATGATGCTATCAATTTCTCTTTAGAAAAAAGGGTAAAGTGAAACAAAGGAGCAATTAGTTGTATGCAGAAGAACCACTGATAACCACTTATTACTGGTTATATGATGTGTTTTATAAGTGTGTAGATTCATGTTTCAGAGACATAAGCTTTGAAAACTCAGTTGCATCTCTTTGAAGACAGGGATTGTTTTATATTCTTCCATATTCTACAGCTATGAGAAGTTTAACATTTTTCACAAAGCAGATTATTCATAAACACTCAATGAATTGAATCACCATAATTTTAAGGACATCAGAAATTCTATCTACCCAAAATGTTCAGGTCTTACTGATTTAACTGATATTCAAAATGGGTCACCCCAAAGTGTGTCTCTGTGGTACAGAGATTGTTCTGAGCTACAGGCAACCAAACTTTGTGGGCTCAAGAGAAATTCTGCTTCCTCCTGCCCCACTTAACCACCTAGGAAAATTTAAAATAGACAGCATGCCCATAATAGGAAATTATCAGATAGATGTGTTGACCTATCTGTACGAAAGGGAAAACTTCTAATATCTGCTCTTCTTATCGTTCTGCAATGAGCTTTCACCTCTGTGAACCACTCATACATGCGAAGTCTCTGACTCTCTCATGTGTGCAGGGGTCTCATAAGTAGTAATTAATTTCAGTCATTTTATCTTGTTAAGCTTTCTCACGTCTATTTGATTATTAGACCAGCCAAAAGAACCTTCATGGTGGAGGAAAGTTCCTTTCTCCCCTACACAGGCTTACTAAAATCCCATTGTCCTCAAAGAGGTATGACAAAGTAAGCTTCTTCGGCTCACTGACCACTGTTAAAGGCATAAAATGTAGAATGGAAGGGTCAGAACAAACCACAGAAACTTTCCAGGATAGCGATTCACAAAGTACATTTTGTAGAACACAAACCCCATAAATTATTTTGAGAAAATAAGATTGTATTGTCAAAATGAGTTTAGGGAATACCATGTATAATATTTTCCTTCCAGTGATAATGTACATTACAAGAATAAAGGATTTAAAAAGACTTTGATTAAAGAACAAGGTTTAATTTCCTTTAAATCCATATGTCCCAAGATTATTTTAAGTGAATCTCTTTCAACTTCTCTTAGTCATACAGACCCATGAACATGTGTTAGGAAACATGGTCCCAGTATAAATGCCTTGTTGAATGGAGACACACAGACAGTGGGACATGTAAAGGTTAAGAGCTCATGGTCTGGATAAAGACAACTCTGTTATTCATGAGCTCTGTCACATTGAATAAGTTACTTTTATTTTTCTAAGTATCAGTTTTCTTACCCTACAGTGGAGATAATAAGTGTACGATCTCATAAGTGGTTATGGTGATTAGATATAAAATGTTTGCCAACTACATGTACATATTAGCACTCAATAGCATCATATGTGATTGTTCTAATGATGAGGTAACCAAGTCCAGAGCGATGAAATACTCAATCCAAGTTGCTAGTGACAATGGGCCAAAGTGGGTTTTCACTTCACCTTGCCAGCCCATTGTTTCATTTGTGTTCATAATCAGTACAATATTGTGAATTTTAAAAAATATATATATGTGGCCATTTGCATATAATCTCCAAATGTATAAAATAATAAATATCCATATAATAAATCTTAATATGCATAAATTTCCATGCATATATGGACACATATACAGAGTCCAGAGGAAGCAATGCCTGTGTGAGTGTGGTTGGTAGGGTAATAACATGGGTGTAATAATTTATAGTTTTAATTTGAACATTTCACCTAAAATGTCATGTGGTGTGCTTATGTGTGATATGGTTATGTTACAGAATTACATGCTTATGATCTTGTAATAAAACATTTTGTAATAAAAACAGGGGGCATTATTTATGCTGCACACTGTACATCCTATCGTCTCTGTTTCTCTGGAGAACACTGATATCCTCACAGCTCCGATACGCCCGCACCCACACCTGCTCTAGCTCCACAGTTCTCCTCACTGATTACTCTCTACCCAACATTACATGACACTTGGTGTAACTATCAAGTAATATACTACCTTGTAATAGTTTTAAGGGATCAACTAAATGAGAGGAAGGCACATATTAAGGGCTTGTAAAACTGTATGATTTCACTCATTCTGGGATATAAAACTGAAAGCAACAAATGAACAAACAAGACAAACAAAGACAACAGTGTGCTGGTTACCAGAATGAAAGGGGATCAAACATGTGGTGACGAGAGGAGGTTTGCCTGTGGGTGATAAACGCACAGTGCAATACACGGATGATGTGCTATGGAACTGTGCACTTGAAACCTATATAATTTTATTAATCAATATCACCCCAATTAATTCAACTTAAAATTTTAAAAATAAATTATGTTATAAAGCTCAAGTAACTATAATGGTATGGTATTGCTGTAAAAACCCTCAAATTGAGCAATGCAAGTGAATGTATATCACAAGAAAGAAGTATAGACATACCATTTAGTACATAATAAAGTATCTTTAAAAGCCTTAAAAAATAAGGTATGTGCAAAACATACACAAAGGCACAATAAGGTATGTGCAACACACACATACACCTGTTCTAGAATTTAAAAGACCTAAGATCAATGTGGGAAGAGCAACACACAAAAGAAAAAACACATATTTATAGATTGCCTAGAACACATTCTAGGGATTCATTCATAATAAAGGGGTTGCCTAGAACACCCTGGACACTTATTAGACAGGAAGAAACTGAGTCGAATCCTTGATTTCAACATTGAAAGAAGGTTGTGAGAAGCCATGCTTCTTGTTCTTGGTGTTAAATATGAACTGAATACAAATAAATATATTTATATTAGATGTTGTTATTTAATATATTAAAATAGCATTTATAGATATTCAGTTTATATATCTTCTGGAGACAGTTATTCTCAACTTTTCTATTAAATATATAAAAGTAGCACTTTTAAAAAAGTTTTAGCTTAAATTTACCAGAACTATACTTGAAAATTGTAAAAAGTTTTTCATCATGCCATAGAAAAACTAAGGGTGACCTACTCTAATAACTATTTACGAAACTAAGGTGTAACATTAACAAAGAAGGAAACCTTTAAAAAAGTATTTTTCTTTGTGTATGTCTTCAACCTCCTGCTCATCCCAGAAACTGTTTCTATAAAACCTTCCCTTCCTCTGTTGGAAATCTTCAGCCCTGACCAGCCTTCTTTCCTCAGAAACCCCTCCATTCTCGCTCTTGATCCTTCCTTCCCACATTCTTTAGGAATAAACACACAGAGAAGTTTAATGATTAATCTGTACCCTCTCAGCTTATAGATAAGAAGGTCAACTCTCAAAGAATAAGCTTTCATGGCCCAGTTTACCCAGCTAATGATTGTCCTAAGTGGGTTTCAAAGTCTGATTTCCTGCCACTAAGCTCCTAATTTTAGGCCCTTAACATTACCTGAAAAATATATATATAACTCTCACTAAAACCCACTGAAGATCAGGAAGCCATCTACAACAGATTTATTTTTTCCCCTTTTTAATCATTGTTCAAGTACAGTTGTCTCCATTTTCCTTCCACTACACCCTCCCACCCCAGCCATCCCCACCTTCCCACCCTCGAGCCTACCCCTCTTTGGCTTTGTCCAGGTTGTCCAGGAACATGGATATGACAGATTTAGAATGATCATTAACATCAGACTAAGCGGATACAAAACGATACCATACCTTTCCCACTGCCCCAGCCCAAATTCCCAGCCTCATACATTTCTTTCTGTCTGAACAGAAAGCTTGTTTCCTGTTTTGCAAACTACCTTCATATCTTTAAGTATATTTTCAAAAGTTATTTTGTTAGGAAGAGCAGACAGTAAAATTTCATCCAGATTTCTTATGAGCCACAGTAGATAATTTTTAAGCCCCCCACAAGTTATACCATGCACAATGACCAAAATACATTGCAAAGTACTTAAATGTTACATGAGAGGGCACAAAAAAGACACACACTCACTAATGTCATTGCCCTTGTCTTCCAACTTTGCCTAAATAAGAACTGCATTTGCTGCAGATGGGCCAACAGTGACTTCCATACTATAATCGATGTGAAGTACCCACACAGAACAAATACAGCTACATTGCATTTATATAGACCAAATTGTGTTCATCCAACTTTTCAGGCAACAGAATCTCCAATAGTTTCTTCCCCAGGAGAGCTGTCTCTATTGACTGACACTAATTATTATTACAATTATCTTACATAAAAGGCATAACATTTTTACATTATATTCCCTCCCTGTCACAAGCAGGTCCTGATTTTGACATTGAGTGTATACAGCAAGAATTTGACTGAGAGAAGCTTATTAAACTTCAACAAACAAAAATAATTTTTCCTATTGCTATGGATATTGCAAGGCATCATAAAGAACAAGCTTTACTGATTCTGAAGACTAGAAGTACGAACAACAACAAAAAACCTCACAAGACTATGAGAAATAATTACCTTGAAAGCCGCAGGATGGCTTGATGGACATCTAAAAGAGAACTTATGTGGGCTTATAAATTATAACCCCATATATCTTAAACCCTCACCTTCAGAAATCCATCTGGGTCACGGCTGGCCCTGAGTAATTTAGGAAATTAATAATGCTGTCTTTGCCATACTCATTCTTGATTCCTAAGAGTTTTTCTCATTTCAAGGTACCAATTTCCTATGAATGCAAGAATTTATTGCCCAAAACTTCTGTCCCCCAATCCCAGCAGCTGTGCCTGTGTCAGATTTCTTATAATGGGGAAAGGCAGGGACTCTTAATAAACAGTTAAAAAACATATTTGATCAGCCACTTAACTTTGAAGAAGTCACTTTGCTTCTTAGATTCCTAACACATAAGACACAGGTAAGATTTCATTCAACATGTGATTGTGAAGGTCTGTGCAGGTGACATGTATGAAAAAATATTACAAATAAGGAGTATGACATCATATTAGTCATGTACACACCAGTAGAAGATTAAATTTGTGCACTGTCTATGCACATTGACTATTTTCTCTAATTATGAATGCTCAAATGTTTTTAAAATGTCAAAGACTAATGAAAAGATGGTATACAGAATGAGGCAAAAGTAGGTTTACAGTTGTGAGCACATGCAACTGAGTTTACTCTTATATTTTTTATTAATTATTGTATTTTTTCCAACTATAAAACTACTTTTACCTGGCCTAATACACAGTTGCAACCAAAGATAGGTTTGTTTCCTCCCCTTGCTCTCTTTTGGATTACCTCTGCCTAACACCCACACCCCACACAATAATATATTTGCAATGCATGCACCTATGAAGGACTAATTTGTCATTTTTAGTTCTTGTGACTACCAGACATTGTTGTACTTGCCATAGACACTAACATCTAAAATCCCAAAGGAATTTTGGGCTCTACACTAAAGCTACCAGATGATCAAGCTTGAGTGCCCACTGTCCTCCAAGAACCTGTCAGGACTAGCCGTCTGGTCTCATCTCTAGTTTCCTTAGCTGACTCCTAAAGTATAAATCAGCCCTTGCACATTCCAGTGAATTAATAACTCCTTTGTCAGTCAGAACACCTGCACGACCCTCATTAACCATGTCAGCTGGCCAGCACATCCATTCCAATATTTTCTCTCTGAATGTCTGCCTTCTCCTTTCTGCACTCCTGCACCCACCTAGCTCTCGCTCACAATGTCAACCAAGTCACTCCCAATAACACCCTGAATTCAAAGTACCTGTTAAAAATGTTTTAATGCAAAATCTGACTCAGGAGACCTGACTTTGGCCTGAGGTTGCCAGGTGAGGTCACAGAACACACTTTGAGTTGCAAGGTTGTAGGTGAGCACGTCAGGAAAGACTGAAGCTGGATTGATTGGTACAACTGTAAAGTCGGTTCATTCCTTAGCCGTCTGCCTGAACCAGAACCACTGACTCCTGTTATCTCTGTATTGAAACTTACTTTCTCGCATTCTGCATAGATTGTTTGAAAGCTTCTTCCCAATCTGTTCTCTCTCCCCATGTTTTCTTCCCAGCCAGTCACCTTTCTTCTCCTACTTTCTAAAAGAGTGGTTTTCAATCTTGTTACACATTAGAATCACCTGGGGAAACAAACAAATTCCATCTACAAATTGTAATGTCTACCACATTGCAAGAAAATGCATCAGCACATCCAAGACAAGTGTCGTTTTTAAAACGTGCCTGCTGATTCCAATGCTGCAACCAAGTTTCAAATTCTCTGATCCAGAAGGAATCAGCTTCCAGTCACCAAACATTAAAATTACATGCAACCACACTCATACTTAAATTTCTTTCTATCTATTAAGATCAATTTCTCTATGTATGCTCACATTCTTATTTACTTCTACTTTCTCAGCCATCATACATTATTATTTCTTAAACATCACCAGGTATCTTCCATCATGATATATATAAACAAACAAAAATGCTTTCAATGCATGAAGTATCTATGATTACAGTAAGAAGTTTCCTAAAATACTGAAAAATCACTTAGAGAGTAGACAGTTTTGGTTTTATTTGACTGTGATCTTATAATGATTCTACTAAATTAAAAAGATTAGGTAACTTAATATTGAATTGAAAATTACATTTTTTCTAACAATGATTTGGCATTGGGTAGATACTTTCTATGATTTGGTACTCTTCTTTTTTTCCAGTCACCTTGGCTGTGTGTGCTTAGAGGGAAAGCCTAGTTCTTATCATGCAGTGCCATCGTAGCATTCTGTGTGGATAAGGGAACATACTGATGTTAGCACGTTTTTACATCCCTTGTAGGGTTTTATTTGGGTTTACTGGAGGCAAGAGTAAATTAGATACTTCGATTAAACTAGCCATCTTTATAAATGTCCCTATGCTTTATAAGAGAGAACTCATGGGTGCACAGGCTGGAGAATGTTCGGAAAGGAGGATTATCTTTCCATTTCTATGTAAGTCTTTCTCTCACCATCTATTTTTTACAGATGGAGACAATTTCATAAAACAATGTGCCATTTTCACATGCCACCAAATATTGATTAATTGATTGATTTTTTTTCAATTAGAGTTGCCATTTATTATTATATTATGGTAATCTCGGGTTTATAGCATAGTGGTTAGGCATTTATGTAACTTATATAATGATCCCACAAAAACTCTAGTACCCATCTGAATGCCACCAAATATTTAAAGATTTCTGCTATTTGACAAATATAAGAACCTCTTTTTTTTTTCAGGAAAATTACTCATTTTAGAATGAAGCATATATCCTATATTTTGCTGTGTATCATGCACACTTGTCTGCCCAAGTTTTTTGAGGGAAAAATAAGAATATGCTTGATACATGGGTAGTACTAACTTGTTACAAGTACATAAAATTTCTTATGCCTTGTATCTGTTCTTGTGTTTTGTAATTATTTGTCATATAAAACTCTTGTACCATAATAAGTTCAAAAATAAATGCTAAAATTCCTTTATAATACAAAAACAAGTATCTGAATTTAAATAAATAAAAATTGAATTAAAAAATTAAAACGAAAGATTTTTTCTTGAAAGTTTGGGCCAAAACGTGGGTGTGCATTACACACAGCAAAATACGGTAGGTGTCCAAGGGTGAGTGTGGCAGATATACAAAAAATCTGTAGGAACTGGAGTTCCCCCTAAAGAAGCTGTACCTTTAGCAGCATCTGAACTCTTTCTCAATGTGGGAAGGAGTGGTATTAGTAAAGTGAAGTGCTGACTGCTGTGGCTTAGTGTGTTGGGTATCATCCCACAAACCAAAAGGTTACCAGTTCGATTCTTGGTCAGGACACATGCCTGGGTTATGGGCCAAGTTCCCAGAGGGGCTATGCAAGAGGCAACCAATTGCCCCTTGTCTTCCTCTTTCTCCCTTTCTTCCCCCCCCCTCTATAAATATATAAATAAAAATTTATTTAAAAAAAAGGAAAGAAAGAAAAGAAATTGGGTATTGTCATCCTGGGTCTTTGGAATGGAAATTGGACCAAAATGGCTGATCAAAGCCAACCTTTTGCCCAAACAGCATATTCCCTGTTCCCCACAGGACACTGCATTTGTGGCCTTGCTGTTCACCAGATTTAAAAGCCCCTGACTCAGATCTGAGAAGAGAGTTTAAGTGACAATGAGGAGAGTCAATAATAATCCACCCACCCTAGTTTTGAGCAAAAGCCAGCTCTGAATAAATTCTTGTTCAATAATGATTCACAACATCTTCTACACAGAGCCTACTGAAATACACTGAAACACAAGTGGAGATGGGCATAACATCACAGAGCATAACTTTTTTCATTGTTTTTCCTATAGGAAACAGGAGTAAATTTTAGAGTAAGTTTGTGTTAAGAAAATGAATTAAAAATATATTTTATGAAGTGATATAATAGGTAATATAACAAGAAAACAGACTGAGATACAAAGGAAGCAGGCTCATAGAAAAGAAAGGAAAAAAACAAACAAGAAAAAATATCTTAAAGAACGTATAAAATGAATCACTGAGTTAATAATTGCTTGAGAAAGAATGGTAAATTCAAAACAGAGATATATAAGATATATAAGATATATAATGGAATATAAGCCTGTGAGGTGTTCACAGAACTCTGAGAGAAAACATAGACATTCAATCTGAGAGAAGATTGATGAGTAGTGTTATCTAAGTATGATGTTTGATTTTTGAACACTGAGTTTGTGATGTCTATAAAACACTTATGGGTGGTTTTCCAGTAGACAATGGGTTATGAAATGACCTTTATTTAGTGTGAGTAGCCAGCGCAATCTTGAAAAAGAAGAACAAAGCTGGAGGCATCAAATCTCCTGGTTTCAAACTATATTACAAAGCTATAGTAATCAAAAAAAATGGTAATGGTGTAAAAACAGACATGCAGACCAATGGAACACAATAGCCAGCCCAGAAATAAACCCACTCATATATGGTCAAATAATCTTTGAGTATTGTGCTAAGAACACACAACGGGGAAAGGATACACTCTGCAATAAATGGTGTTGGAAAAATGGATGTATGAAAAATTAAAATTCAATCTGTATTTTATACATCTCAAAAATTAACTCAAAATGTATTAAAGATTCAAATGTAATACCGGAGACCAAAAAAAAACTTGAAAAAAATGGAAAAATTCCTTGATGTTGGTCTTGAAAATGATTTTTTGAAAATGACAGCAAAAGTATAGGCAACGAGAGGAAAAAGAATGAAGAGGAATTACAACAAAGTAAAAATTTCTGCACAGCACTAGGAATAATCAGCAAAATGAGTAACAACACATGGAATGAGAGAAAATATTTGCAAATAACATATCTTATAAGGAATTAACATCTAAAATATATATGAAATACATGTAACTCAGCAGCAAGGTTCAGCTGAATTTTTTTCAACCCTTAGTAGCAAAGGTCCCAGGTTCGATTCTTAGTCAGGACACATGCCTGGGTTGTGGGCCAGGTCCCCAGTAGGGCGTGCCTGAGAAGCAACCACACATTAATGTTTCTCTCTTTCTCCCTCCCTTCCCCTCTCTAAAAATAAATAAATAAAATCTTTAAAAATATGTAGAGAAAGGGAACCCTTGTACAGTTGTTAGAAATGAAAATGAGTACAGCCATCATGCAAAACAGTATAAAATTCTTTTGAAAAGTAAAAACAGAACTACTATATGATCCAGCTTTCCCACTTTTGGATACATATTCAAAGGAAATGAAATCAGTATCTTGTATATGAATTCCCAAGTTCCTGAGCATTAGTAACAGTAGTCAAGATACGGAAACAACCTAAGTGCCTGTCAATGAGTGAAAATGTGAGATAGATACAAATATCTATATCCAATTCAGCTTTTAAAAAGAAGGAAATCCTGCCATTTGGCAGGCAACATGGATGAACCTGGAAGGCATTGTGCTAAGAGAAATAATCCAGACAAAGACAGACAAATAATGCATGGTATCACTTATATGTGGAATCTTTAAAAAAAATTTTTTTTGAGCACATAGAAACAGAAAGTTGAATGGCAGTTGCCAGGGGCTGGGAGTAGGAAAAATGGAGAGATGTATATCAAAAGCTACAAAATTTCAGTTAGAAGATTAATAAATTCTAAGGATCTAATGTATAGCACAGTGACTAATAATACTGTATTGTATTTTTAAAATTCATTAAAAAACTAAATCTTAAGCATTCTCACCTCAAAAATATAAAAAGGTAACAATGTGAGGAGATGAATGAGTTAATCAACTTGATTATGGTAATCATTTCACAATGTATACATATATCAAATCCTCACATTGCACAGTTTAAATATACACAATTTTATTGGTCATTTAGACCTCAATAAAACTGCTTTAAAAAGACAAATAATATATCCTTTTAATATCTCATGAGGGGAAGAGAAACCAATTTGTGTCAAGCAGATGAACGGAGAGAAGAGAGTTCAACAAACCACAGAGACCCTAAGACTTGGGTGGCAGGCCTAGGAAGAGGAGCTCTTAAAAAAAAATGAAAGAGGCAGCCAGAACTATAGTAGGAAATATAAACAGGGAATGCTATTGTAGGAGCCACAGGTGTAAAAAAATCTCAAGAATTACAACAGATTTAATAGTGTCAAATCCTGCGGGGAGGTCAGGAAAGATGAGAACTTTAAAGAGGCCTTCGCATTGGCAAGAAAGAAACCACTGGTGCATTCTATACGCTTCAACTCAGAAACAGAATTGAAAACTGTGAACAGTAGTGAGTTGCTGCTTCCTGTAGGAAAAAAAAAGAGGTTCTTTTGTTTGCTTGTTTTTTGGTAATATATCTAAATATAAAATTGGAGGTCATAGAGAAAGAGAATTGAAATCATCTTTTAAAAATGAACCCTACTAAATATGGAGAAAAATTAAATTCCATTTAGCACTTATTTGTAATAATTTTCTAATGTTTCTATTTGATATGATACTTTCTTTTAGCATCATAAGATCTTTTGTGCTAAGCATGTGGGGTGAGAAAGAAGGCTCAGTCGGTGGTCATCTCTTCATTAGAGGCAGAGCCGAGGCTGAAAATTGGGACTTCAGATTTTGGTCCTTTTTTGCCCTCCATTTTTTTCTCTGCTGACTCCCCAGAAAATAACAGAAAAGACAGTGTGTTGCTTTTACTTCAACATGTACAAAAAATGTTTTAAAAAAACACCGCTGTCTTATTATATGAAGGAGAAAAAAAATGAAAATAGAGATAGTGTTTTTATTGGCAGAAGAAGCTGTACTTTTCTATGTAAAGAAAAGATGCACGCCATCTAGCTCTCTCACTTTCTTTCTAAATCCCCTTCTTTCTCACCCTCCTCCTTGCTTGTCTGGTTCCCTCTCCCCTCATACAATATAGGTATTCCATCCATAATATTCAATTTTCAACTCATAAGTCAGGGAGCTAAAAATATAATGTAGTTTAACAAAAGAATACAAATTATTTCTTGAGGTTTTCAAATAAGTTGCTGACAGTGGAGATGATGAAGAAAAATGTCCATCAAGTGGTTACAATCACTTTGAGTGATCAAAAGACTTTCATTATTAGAAGATAACTATGTTATATCCCATTAACAAAACATTAAAAGCAATCAATAAGCCAACAAATAACAAACAAAATTAAAAAAACAGTTACATGTTGACATTCAGAAGGGATAAGTTATAAGACATCCAAGACATCTCAATGTTATAAATACTGCTTCATCAAATCATTCAACCCATGTTTTTTTTCTTGTTTTGTTTTGTTTTTGTTTGTTTGTTTTTGTTTGTTTTTTTTTGGGGGGGGGGTTCTTACAAGTAGACCATAGGAAGGAGCTTTGAGATGTGGTTTTGGTGTCCTGGTTGACTTACTCACTTCTCTTTGATGAGCTTGTCGGTGATGTGTGCTTCAGCAAAATTGCACCTTACTGTAGCTCTTGGGCCTTAAAGGGCACTTGTAGGTAGTTGAACCTCAGAATGCAAAATCTAAAAATGTTGAATATCTGCTCTAACACATCTGGTGACTATTTTTTAAATGGCCAGGTTTATGAACTAATTTAATAACATTTTATTTGTAATTTATTTTCCCCTGATGAGCAACTTTTTAAAAAATATGTAGACATCAGTAAAGTTAATGTGTCTTTATCAAATATTTGCAGCCATAGTGTGTTATAAAACAACAATGTTATAATTGTTATTATGGAGGAAATATAACTAGGGCAAATAAATAAAAACACCAGCTAGATAATATCCTTTCTGGGACCAACATATAGCAATATCCAGCTTAATCAGCATTATAGAATATAATTTCTGGTATTTGAAATATCCTTTAACTTTTCTTAAAGTAATAAATCTATGTGATTTTTGAACAGACTTAGAAACATAAAAAGATTGAGTTCCCAACATCTCCTGAAACTAGGAAAGAGCTGGAAATCACCCCTATTTTACTTCATTGTAAATCTGGGGTATTTTTACAGTATGACAGACCTTATACAATTCTCCAAAATTAATCCAGTACTGCAGATGCAGAGTTAAGGCTGAAATCTGGAACTCTTCCCAGGTCTTAATTTTGTGCTCTCTATATTATAGTCAGTGGGGAGTCTCTATCAAATATAGAGACTGCAGACCAATTTCTGGGTATGGATCTCAGGAATGTTGCAGAAGACATTCCTGCATCAGGTAGGATCTTGAAGTACATACAGTTGTAGTGCTGTTTTGGTGCCTGCACATAACATGCACTAATGCATTAATGATACCAGATTATATTGAGTTCAACACCATAGCAGAATAACTAGGACTTTAAACAACAACAACAACAACAACAAAAACAGCTAAAGCAATAATAAGTGCTAGACAAGCAATGCTAGAATCTCTAGGATAGGCAGGCAGGGAACAGGCAAGCTAGACCCCCATGAGTATGCACTGAAGCTTAGGGTCTCCATAAATTCCAAGGTTCATGGACAAATGTACATGAATTACAATTTGGACCACTTTTCAAATACTTTCTTTTGCCTATTTATAATTTTATTATGTTTCTTTTAATAAATTCTGAGTGAATTTCATTGCAATTTATAGGCTTTAAAATATGATGCTGGCAGAGTAGAGCTACTTTGAAGGTATAGCAGATAAATTAGTGAAATTAGTCATTTGGCATAAAAAACATATACTAGTTTCCAGAAGAATATGATTCTGTATATCTCCTATGCTTGGGGTTACTATTGCCTTCAAGCCAATATTGGACAGTTCCAAAGAAAGACCCCTGAAATCCATGAGAATGGGAAAGCTGGAGTAGTGGGAAGCATGGGTTGGGCAATTCTGTACTGAGAACAGAATCATTATGATGTAGCACTAAAGCAGGCCTGGTGGAAGAATTCAGGTTTTCCCCTTCCTTGGCTGGTTTCCGTTTCCTTATATAAACCATAGACGACACACATCAGTTCTGAAACGCTACAGTATGAGTTCAAATGTTAGAATGCTTTCAGAACTATAAAGTTTTAGAAGTGACTAATCCTTAAAATTAGGGAAAGCAAATCTGTACTCTTGAGGGGATAAAAATCTATTTTGAGGTCAAAAGAAAAGTTATACCTCAGTATAATACTTAAATACACACACACACACACACACACACACACACACACACACAATTTGATTAGTATTCAGAAAATATAATGGAAATAGTTTAAGTGGGAGATCCCAGGACAGTATCTGCCAAGATATTAGAAACTTAATGAAAAAAGATCACATATTTGGATTGTCTGGTCAAATTTATAAAGGAAATATTTCATGAGTATTTCTGCTTTGAAGTTAACAATTAGAAATTAAAACTTAAAACCCACATTAGGAACTATTTCTCTTAAGGACTGTATTTTAATATATAATATTGAGATTGAAGAGAAATCTAGATTAATGCATTCATAAGCAGATTACCAAGGTGCTGGGTGGGATCTAAAAGAAGGTTCATGAGGTCTATTCTTGTGCAGAATGATAACTAGTATACAAAAGATACATGTGTTATTTTAAATCCTACTGTTTTGAGTTTCAGTTAAGCAATAAGATTATTTTATACATTTTTAATGAGATGGGCTAAGCCTATTCAAACAATGTATAAGGGTGTTTTACAATTGGTGTTTTCCATATATATGTTTTGTATAAGCGATTCATTACACTTGTCATTTTATACCAAAAGAGGGAGAATATCTCCTTGCAGTAATAGCTAACATGTAATGTTTCCAAAAAGAAAAAAATATCATTCAAGTATTAGTTAAAGGAGCTTCAAAATTCCCTGTATGAATTAAATTAAATTTAAATTTTTATTGCATATCTATTATTTGTCAGTAAGCATGCTAAGTTCTGGAAATGGAAAATGATTGCCATTCAGACATCATCAAAGAGTTCTTTGTCAAACATGAGTGACAGACATGACACTGAAACATTTGCAATATAGTGTGGTAAATCTTCTAATAAATAATACTATTACACAGTAGAGTAGTCAAGAAGTGCAAATTGACATGGGCAGGAAAGAAGATGTGACTACTGAGGCAACTTGTAATGGATATCATGAAAATTTGAGGTCAATCTGAATTTTCCACATTTCCAGAAAGCCATTTTTCAAAAGAAAATTAACTTAAAATGTAGAAAACACTCTGGCTTTATGTAATATGATTTTTACAAAAAAGAACAACATATTTCTTTTCAAAACTATACAGAGAAACTGTTCTATAACCAGTACTTTTAACCAGAACTAAATTTGAAAATATTGGGTTGGCTAAAAAGTTTGTTTTTTTCTATAAGATGATTTTAGTAGTGTTTAGTCATCTTTAACTTCATTTGAAACAATTTTGTTGGATTGTATTGTGACAGCTGTCATATCAGTGTGCATTTAAAAAAGAACTTATCAAAAATTGGTGAATTTTTTGTAGTCATTTTAATATTGAAGATGGAAGAAAATATACAACATTTTTAGCAGATTATGCTTTGTTATTTCAAGAAAGGCAAAAATGAAAGTGAAATGCAAAAAAAAAAGTGCAATGTATGCAGAAGGTGCTGTGACCAATGGAACATGTCAAAAGTGGTTTGCAAAGTTTGATGCTGGAGATTTCTCACTGGACGATGCTCCATGGTCAGGTAGACCAGTTAAAGTTGACAGTAGTCAAATCGAGACATTAATTGAGAACAATCAGTGTGACAACACATGGGAGATAACTGACATACTTAAAATATCCAAGTCAATAAAGATATTGGTAAAAATGAAAAGTATCTTATTTTACAAAAAAAAAAAAAAATGTACTTTTTGGCCAACCCGATCATGTTAGCTCCATTTCTAGGAGAATTATATCACACTGATTTTTGTAAAATTATTTGCCACAGCTCACATGAAATTGTGTGACATTATTATTAGGCAGCTTGACGTTAGCTGTGCATAAAGCAGGTCCCTTTTCCTGCGGGATCTGGCAATTCGGATCATCTGTAGGGTTTGTCTCTTCTATTCATGAGTGGCAACACTGCTACTGTTCCAATTGTTTAATATAGCCCTGTGAATTGACTGTAAAAGTAATCATATGCTTGGAAATCAAAAATTATTTTTGCAAACAAATACAAAGCAGGCCTAGATGGATAAAACTTCAGCGGACTGCACCCAGGACGTGTTGAATGAGGGAGGCTTAGGCATGGAGTGGACATCTTCTGTTTTTGTCTGGCTGGTGTTCATTCCCATTCTTCTTGTAACAACAACTCGATTTTCTTCAGGAGCCATCTATTCTCTATTAAAATTACTCAGTTTTGCCTCGGATCTAAGCCAGCCTTTCCAAACTTTTTTAATATGCATGGCCCTTGGGGATTTTTTGGAAACTATTTGAAAACAGAAGTGCTCCTTCTGCTGGGGCAGATGACCTGGAGGGATGAAAGGCTAGCCATCGTTCTACCACATGGGAAGACCACTCCTAAGAAAGAAGCTAACACAGAGGCAAGCTGACCTGCGAGACGGAAAGAAACAGATTTCTGACCTCATTTGAGTACATGGATCCATCCATGCCTGAAGCCAGTTGGTGTCTTGGCTAATAAATCCCTTTGTGTATTGGGTTCCTCTACTTGTTGAAGAAAGTATTCTGTTCCATCTAAAATTTCATGGGGTGACCATGGTGATTTCTAAACTCAGTTATTTACAGCAACTAATTCTGGGTTCTGGGAAACCATGGAAACCTCAAGATTCACCAGCCCAATATGGAAATACCCTCCATTGCTAACTGAGGACTTCTTTTTACTAGAGTTAGCTTAGAGATAATATCAGATATACAAACACAGAAGGCAGCTGCCAATTTCTATGGCAAAGGGAAAGGCCCTCTGGGCCCCCAAACTATGTATATACAGGGTGGGGTAAAAGTAGGTTTACAGTTGTGAGTAAGTAAAACACAGAGTTTATTCTTATATTGTTATTTATTAATTATTATATTATTTTTTCATGTGAACAACTGTAAACCTACTTCTGCTCCACCTGTATATACATGAAGATTGATAGAAAAAAAAATCTGACTTACAATTGCTTCACTTACTAACATGTTAATTACCTATATATTTTTGAGGTCTATATTCAAATTCATCTAAAAGAGTAGCCTTTCTCTTGATGACTATAAACAAAAAGGAAAGTGGTTTGAATAATCTAGCAAGGGTGCTTTTCTTAGAGGGGGCTAGTTTAGGTTTGGGTATAATGGTAGTTGGTTGATTTTAACAACCTTATTGAAATGTAATTCATGTTCCATACAATTCTCCAGTTTAAATGGCAAACTCAATGGTCTTCAGTATATTCACAGAACTACACTTGTTACCACAATTTTAGAATGTTTTATAATTTCAAAATGAAACCCTATACAGATTAGCATTCACTTAAACTATTTCCTCCAAACTTCTGCCACCCTTAACCCCAAGCAATCACTAATCTAACTTTTTGTCTCTATAGTTGTGCCCATCTTGAACATTTCTTGTAGATAAAAACCATGCCATAATTTGGTCTTTTGTGACTAGTTTCTTTCCTTTAGCATAATGTTCTCAAGGTTTGTCTGTTTTTTTTTGTGTGTGTGTCCAAATTATATTCCACTGTATACCATATTTTGTTTATATATTTATCCATTGACAGCCATTTGGGCTGTTTCATCGGGGGCTATTATGTTGCTAATGTTGCTATGAACATTGATGTAAGAGTTTGTGTGAACATGTCTTCAGTTGTCTTGGACATATACTTAAGAGTGAAATTTCTGGATCAAATGGTAACTCTACGTTTAACTTTTGAGAGCTGCCAAGCCGTTTTCCACAGTGGCTGCACCACTCTACATTTCCACCAGCAATGTGCATTGGTTCCAGTTTCTCCACATCCTCAATAACACTTGCTATTGTCTGTCTTTTCGATTCTAGACATGTTTGTCAGTATGAAGTGGTATCTTATTGTGGTTTTGATTTGCATTTTTCTTCACTAATGATGCTGCGCATCTTCGTATGTGCTTACTGTCCATTTGTATATATTCTTTGAGAAAATTCTATTCAGATTCTTTACCAATCTTTTAATTAGGATATTTGTCCTTTTCTTATAGCATTATGAATGTTTTTTATGCATTCTCAATACCAGTAACTTATTAAATGTATGAATTAGAAATATTTTCTTCCATTCTGGGGACTTTCTCACTTTCTTGATGGTGCCCTTTAAAGCACAAAAATCTTCAACTTTGTTGAAGCCCAATTCAGGTTGTTCTTTGTTACTTGTGTTTTGATATCAGATCTAAGAAGCTATTCAGGGTCACAAAGATTTACCCTTATGTTTTCTTCAAAGGATTTTATAGTTCAATCTCTTAATACAGGTCTAGGATCCATTTTGAATTAATTTTTGTATATGGTGTAAGAGTCCAAATTCAATCTTTTCTATGTGAATATTCGGTTGTCCCAGCATCATTTTTTAAAAAGACTATTCTCTACCTAATGAAGCCTTTGAAATCTTTGTTTAAAGTCAGTTGACTACAAATGTAAGAGTTTGTTTCTGGACTCTAGACTCTATTCCAATCTGAATATAAGAGTAAGAATGAAAAATATTGAGATGTCTGAATTAGAAATATTATTACCCATTCTGGGGGCTGACTATACTCCTATCCTTAGGTTAGTACCATACTGTCTTGAACAGGATAGGTTCGTAGTAAATACTGAAATCCAGAAATGTGAGTCTTCCTAGTTGGTTCTTTTTTCAAGATAATTTTGGTGATTCTGGGTTCTTTGCAGTTCTATGTTAGTTTTAGGATCAGTTTACCAATTTCTGCACATGCACAAAAAAAGATAGCTGGTATTTTAATAGGGACAGTGTTGAATTTGTAAATAAATTTGGGGGTCCATTCATTTCCTTTGGTTGTCATAACAAATTACCACAAATGTGGTGACTTAAAACTATAAAAATATATTATCTCACAGTTGTGAAGCCAGAATTACAAAAAGGTGTCAGCAAGATCATACTCCCTCTGAAGGCTCTAGGAAGAATCTGTCCTTTGTCTCTTTCAATTTCTGGGGACTGTGGCATTTTTTTTGATTTGTGGCCACATCACTCCAATCTCTGGTTCTGTGGTCACATTGCCTCTTCTTCTGTTTGAAGTCTGAATCAAGTCTCCTTCTGCCCCACTATTATACAAACACTCGTCACTGGGTTTTTGAATCAACTTAAATGATTAAAGTCTGGCATGATCTCCTCATCTCAAGTTTTTTAATTACATGTGCAAAGATCCTTTTTCTGAATAAGGCAACATTGATTTTTGTCCTTTATTGATATGATCTACTACATCAATTGATTTTTGGATGTTAATCCAACCTTGCATTCCTGTGAAAAATCCCACCCAGTCATATTGTATAATCCTTTTTATATGGGGCTACATTCAGTTTGCTAGTATTTTGTTAAAGATTTATGCATCTATATAGGCACAGTTTATGTATGTTCTTTCTGTAGGGAGAAGGGTAATTTCCTTGTCTCACAATTTTCACAAAGTCCCTTTAAAGAATCACGCTGTGTGTAATTACTCATATACTCATAAGTTGTCATGAAGTGTCTCAGCATGCCTCATGAACCACAAGTTTAGAGGGCATTTACTTCCCTCTCACTCCCAAGTATGATTTAAGATATATTAGAAATCACATTATAAACCTTGTTGTTTAGTACTGGTCCACAAATTTCATTACAACTGCTTTCCCCAGAGTTAAGCTAAAAGTCCTCAACAAGGAAGTTCCTATCCCCCTGTATTTCAATATCAGTTACCGCTTTCAGAACTGAATCACTGTAAATTATGACTTTCATAATTTACAGTGATTCTCTGCATAGATGAGAGCAAACAGAACTAGGGGTGTTGCTACTTTCTCTACCCAATTCGAGGACCTTACAGTCTCTACAGTTTAACTCTTCTCCAAAGCTATTAACAACCTCTTCCCCTTAAGAGCCATGCCTGAAGAATATATACTATATCTCCTCATAAAATACTCATTGTGTTATACATATACACACACACATATACACATTGTGTTGTGTGTGTATATATATAAAACACTCATTGTGTTATATATACACATATATAACATATATACACATTGTGTATACATATACATATATATAACACAATGAGTGTTTTATGAATGTGTGTGTATATATTTATGTGTGTGTGTGTATATAGTCTGTCCAGAAAAAGTCCAGCCATTGTTAATATAACAAGAACAGTTTGCATGACACTGATATAACCAGGCAGCCAAGGAGAATGGAATGCACATGTGTGAACAATGATGATTTCACTGTACGAGTCAGTGGGGGTAGTAAACACCACTGAGTGAGCATGTGTACTGTGTGGCTATTGCATTCAATATAACTGAGTGAGTAGAACAACAAATCTATATTAAAGTTTGCTTTAAGCTTGAACATTGCTCTGTAGAAACTATTGAGATGATTCAGAAGGCCACAGCTGTGGGCAACTGGTGATTGGCAGCTTCATCGTGACAACACGCCCACTGAGACATCACATCCCCTACGTAGTTATTTGGCAAAACATAAAATCACCCAGGTGACTCAGTCCCCCTACCACCCAGATTTGGTACCCTGTGACTTCTGACTTTTCCCAAAACTAAAAGCACCTTTGAAAGGGAAGAGATTTCACTGTTGATAAGATTCAAGAAAATACGATGAGGCAGTTGATGGCCATGGGAAGAATTGTGTGAGGTCCCAAGGTGCCTACGTTGCAGAGGACTGAGGCATCACTGTTCTATGTACAATGTTTCTTGTATCTTGTATCTTCTTCAATAAATGTCTATTTTCATATTACACGGCTGGATACCTGCTGGACATGCATGTATATGTGTCATCTGCCATTATTTAACTATCATGATTTTAGGCAAGTTACCTAACTGTCTGACTTCAGTTTCCTAGGGGTGTTGTTAAGGTTAAATAAAAGTATGTATATCAAGTGTCAAGCATAGTGCTAGACACCCAGCACTTAATAAATGGCATCCTTTTCACTTTAAAGGTGGGTGAGGATTAATGGAAAATATTTATCAAAGTACTTAGGACATACAAAGAATTTGGTAACTACCCACAAGATTTTGTCATCGTTGGTGTGATGCCAGTGATATTAAAGATACTGAATTAAAAAACTAGGCTTGGAATCTTTGATCTACTACTTGCTGTTCATGTGAGGCTGACCAAGTCTCTGAGCCTTATTTTCTTCATTTGTAAATGAAGATGATGATGCCTATTTCACAAGACTAGTGGAAGAATGAAATGGAATTATGTTTATGATAGCACTGTTTATAGTGTAAAGCCAAACACCAATGTGTTTTATTGCCAGTATCGATGGTATTGTGCCTGCACAGTGCAACCATTCAGTAAAGTTTGAATCAATTGAATATTAATATATCCCTGGATAGGTGTGGGATAATTGGGCTGATGTGTAAGGATTTTTCAGCTATCAATAGTACCTGATTTAACAGTAAAGTGTTTAAAGGGCAGAAATAATCTCTCATTAGAATAGCACCTAGAAAAAAGTATTTAGAAAGGACTTTTGGAGAATAATTTTAATTTTTATCTGGAAGAATATACATAGTAGCTTTAACCACAAAGGATGTCAGGGTGAAGGGCAAAGAGTTCCAGCTAGCTGTTAGGGCAGAGGGTAAAGAGGAAAGGATCAGCGTCAGAGAACCAGAATCATTCTGGGTTATGTCCATCTGCTAAATGAAACCTTTATTAAGATGTAGCCTATCCCATAAGTAGCATCCTAACTTTTCCTGTAAAATAAGAAATCCCAGGGGTAAAATTCCAACCCATGGCTGCCTAATAGCTTCTCTACAGTAGAGCAGCAATGTTTTTCAGAGCAACTCTAAACAAATAACAAACACAGAGTGAGCCCTGTGTGACCCCAAGCAAATCATTTAACCCCACTGTGACTCATTTTTTTTTCCATCAGCAAAATAATACTACCCCCTATCCACCTTCAAACTATTGTGAAAATAAAGGAGGTGATTCTTTCAAAGCACAGGGAGTTCCTGAGATGAAACATGCTCTGTAAACACAAAATGCAATCACTTAATAATTTATAAATGCTTGTGCTTATTTTACTTCATTTTTTTTTGCTGAGACCTGGAGTGGGTATTTTAGAGAAACATTTTTTCCTGTTCTATTTTTTTTACTTTCATAAGAAAAAGCTGCGTAAGTGAAAGATCTTGCTACAACTTCAGAGTCAATAGCACACAAGATAGTTAAATATAGGAAAACTCTGAATGATCTACCATAGTTAGAGACTGAGATTTATCATATTCTTAATGTGATAGGTACCGTATTTTCAGACTATAAGACACACTTTTTTTAACCACATTTTTTGCTTCAAATTTTTTTTTGCCTATTTTCCTCCTCTGAAACCTAGGTGTGTCTTATGGTCCAAAAAATAGATGCACCTAGGTTTTAGAGGAGGAAAATAGGGAAAAAATTTTTTGAAGCAAAAAAATGTGGCTAAAAAAAGAGAGTGCACCTTATAGTCTGAAAAATATGGTATATAAGATTTGTAGCCTAAATAGAATACACTTCCTGCCAGAAAATGTACAAGCCCTGGGAATATTCAAAAGACAAAGATAAATAGTTAAAATGTGAAATTGCTAAAACTGACTACTTTCAAGATGTTATTGAAACATGACAGTGGAAGTGACTAGTGTGTTGTTTGATTTGGTTTGTTTTCATTGATAAGAGCCATGTGGACCAATCACAGCTGCCGGAGCCTCTTTGGAGCATTCATGACCAGCAGCGGGGTAATAGAAAAACCAGGAATATCACCCCGGGAGTTAGACCTATACCCTGGGCCCACTGCCACAATTAATTAGCGGGGCGAGCCTTAATCTCATTGTCTGCAAATGAATTTGTTTGCTAGTTGATTATTAAGATTTTTTCCAGTTTCCATACTAATGAAACCTTTCTAGCATGGTATTTTTTGCTTTTATCTTTCCCTCCATCTCCTTAGCCCTGCATCTTTAAATTATTTCAAGTTAAAAAATATTACTTATTTCTTTTTATTGTGGAAAATCAACACAATTATTAGGCCACAAGAGAAGTTAACAGATTACTATCCAGAAATTGAGATTTCAAACTGACCCTTTTTGTCAGCCAGCAAAAACCTGCCTGCATTTATGCTTTGCTGCTTCCTGGAAGATGGCTCAGCCCTGTCAAATATTTTTATAAGGTTAAGAAACATATCAGTATGAGTGGAATGACAGCGACGACAGTGTTACTAGACATAAATGAGGGACCATGAAGAAGCTTCCTGAAGGGAAATGGATGAACAGATTGACTAAACTGGCTACATATGAAAAATTGATCAACACAGTGCAAAATAATGAACAACCCTGGGATATTTCCACTTCTTGAGAAAAGAAAACAGATTATTTTTCATTTTAAAATCTCTGTTGTAAACACTGAAAACACTGAGGGCCTCTGTGACCCTGAAAAACTTTCAAGTCAGGACTCACTAGCAGAACAGAACTCACAATGACCATTCAGACCGTACACAAAGGGCTGAGAGACTGACCAGAATAAACTGTCTGCTCAGCTAGGAACTGTCTAAACATCACAGAAAAAATAAAAAGTAATTTAAACATGTCATTGTTTGTGGGTGACAAGGGAAGGGGAAAATACATGCATTCCCCCCTACCCTGAACTTGAACTTCGGATAAGGAGTGAAGGCAGCTTTATTTAGAATAGTGGTTTAATCGAGTCCACATTTCTGTGAGCTCCTGTCACTTTTCCTTTGCAGCCAGTGGCTGGGGATACCAGTGGCCCCAAGCCCCACATGCAGGCATGTGCCATCAGGTAAGGGCACTCCACACCCAGGGGATCCTTCCCTCTTACCATCTCATTTTTGCATTGCTTCAGATTTTCCTCTCAAGGGTTTGTCATCAATATTTCAAGTAACATCACACTCAAACTTGGTTGTCAACATGGATGTGCTTTGTCTTTTTTTTTTTTAAGAAAAGCTTAAAGCTCAGTCATTAAAATTTTGATTAACTTTTAAATACTGAAGTGTTTTATTCTGCTTCTGAGAACTTCATGATTCAAGCTGTGATTCTTTATGTGGGGCTGAAGGGTATTTTCAAACGTGGAGCCTTAAGAAAAAGGGCAAGTGAAGCTCAACTGAATGCACCAGGGATGTTAGGAACACAAATGAATGCCAAGGAGGAGTATTAGTTCTGTGGAGCATAAACATTTGCAAATGCCAATGGCTGGGCGAGATTGGAGTGCTGACCTTCAGGGATGGTGAGGGGGAGAATGGTACAGAGATGAGACAAGAAGTAGGAAGAAGCCAGATCACAGGAAGAAATTTAATTCCAAAAATAATAGGAAGAGAGTTGAGGTTTTTAAGGATGGGTCTGATGTGATCTGATATGTTTTTAAAAGAATGTTTTTAAATTTTTAATTACCTCTTAATGTGTATACATGTGTATGATTGCTAATACACCGAATGCTTACTATGTGCCACATAATATTGAATGGGCTTTATCTAGAACCTTATAACATAGATATGATTGCGATTTCTCTTTATAGATAAGGAAGACAAGGCACAGAAAGTGAAGTAACTTGCCCAGAGTAACACACCCTGTAAGCGGCAGAGCTGTGATTTGAACCCAAGCCACATGACTGAAGCACTCGTGCTTCTCAACCACTACATTACACAGCATGAAATCCATGACCAGTCAGTTGAAAGTTCCTGTTACTGCCCCACACCCACAAACTGCGTTCCAAAGAATTTATAGAGAAGTCACTCAACTGCCTCACAGGTGGACAACTTTTTAAGTATGATGAATTCTGGAGCTTCCACTCTTTCTCATTTTTCCAGTGAAAAGGGATTTTCGGTGTGTGTGGTAAGTGCATTCTTGTGCCTCACATGAATTTCCCTTAAAAAGTGCCTCAGAATAATGATGATGAGAATAATAACAAGTAATGTACATAAGGCAAAATATCCTTCGCCCTCAAATGTCCGCTCTCACTTTCCTGCTTTAATTTACAAAAAGATATTCCCTGTGGGCACTTCTTTTACTAAAAAAAAATTTTTATAATTTTGTTTTTTAATTACAGTTGACACACAATATTATGTTAGTTTCAGGTGTACACTATAGTGATTAAAAATTCATCAACCCAATGGTCTAGCGCCTATTTGGCAACATATATGGTAATTACAATGTTATTGACTGTATTCTCTATGCGGTACTTTACATCCTCATGACTACTGTTGTAACTGGCAATTTGTACTTCTCTGGCAAATTACTTCATATTTTTCACCCATCCCTCATACCCCTTCCCATCTGACAACCAATAATTTGTTTTCTGTATCTATGAGTTTGTTTCTGCTTTGTTTGTTCATGTTTTGTTTAGATTCCACATATAAGTGAAACCACATGCCATTTGCCTTTCTCTGACTTATTTCACTCAGCATATTACCCTCTAGGGCTATCTCTCCATCCATGTTGTCACAGAAGGTAAAATTTCATTCTTTTTTATGGATGATTAATATTCAATTGTCTATACGAGTTTGTCCAAAAAGTATCCAGCTATATACTATGAAAGATGTATTGAAGGTACAAGATACAAGAGATATCATACATAGGACAATAAACCTCAGTCCCCTCCAAAGCTAGGACCTTCTTGAGGAAATCTGGTTTATTGGTAGTGGTTTGAATCAAGTCATTAGCAACTGCAGCACGATATGTCTAGTAGCAGAAGCTGAGGAACGAATTTTTGCCCTGAAACATTCATGCCAAGATCCCGCATCAAAATCTCAGACACAGTTTTTGGAATCCCCAGACCAGCTTCCAGTTCTTGCACTGTCAGTCACAAATCTTTGTCGATTGCAGCCCATACATGTTCAACATTCTCAGGTGTTCTGCTTGTTGCAGGCCTTCCAGAATGTGGATCAGTTTCAACAGATTCTCAGCCATCTTTGAAGCACTTGTGGCACGCTGTTATTTGCACTGCACTCATCACATCATCCCCCAAAGCCTTCTGAATCATCCAAGTAGTTTTTGTCAAGGAATGTTCAAGCTCAATACTAAATTTGATAGAGATTCATTGTTCTACCTGCTCAGTCATTTTGACTGTGACAGCCACACAGTACACATGCTCACTCAATGGCGTCTACCATGCCCACTGACTAGTCCAGTGAAGTCATTGTTCAAGCATGTGCATTCTAGTCCACTCTCCTTGGCTGCCAGGTTACATCGATATTGTGCAAACTGTTCTTGTTATATTAACAATGGCTGGACTTTTTCAGGACAGACCTTCTTTAACCATCAGTCCCTTGATGCACACTTAGGTTTCTTGCATATCTTCATTATTATAAATAATGTTTCAACAAACATAAGGGTGGACATATCTTTTTGAATTAATGTCTTGGTTTTCTTCAGGTAAATAAATATTCAGAAGTGGAACTCTTCCACACTGTTGGTGGGATTGTAAATTGGCACTTCTTCCCTTTCAGCCTTTGTAGCTTTTACCTCCTACAGTTAGAACAGGTGTCTACCTTGCTACTCTAAATAACTCTTGGACCCTTCTTCCTCAAATCACACCTGCTTCTCCTCCTTGTTAAGTCATCTAGTGACCTTTCAGAGACATTTTGCCTAGTGATTCCACCACTTTCCTATAGGCCAGCAGTTCCTTGCCTTGATTTCATGACTCATCATCATAATCATGTTCTTGTAAATACCATGTTTCTCCCTTTTTTCCTATCACACTTGACTAGCAGAGCCTCTGACCACTTGCTTTTTCAGTCCCTGATTCTTAAAACTAAAGAGCTTCAGCACTAAACTTGCGACTGCCAACTTCAAATGCACTTCAAATTTCATTTCTGCCACAAGCGAGTATCTTCCATAGCCCCAGGTGAATTATTTGGAAAATTTTACCTGGGCCCTACCCTAGACCATTTAAACCAATCTCTAGGGGTTGGGCAACGTTTAAGGTGTCTTTAATCTGCTTGGATGATTCTAACTTGCAGTCATGGTTAAAAATCACTGTCTTCACCACTTTCAGCTACTGATCTTGTTTCATACCTTTGTGAGAAATAGAAGCCATCACTTAAGAATTCCTTCATCTTCCTATAGCAAATTCACAAAACCCTGTCAAGTCTATCTCCAGATTATGTCACAAATTTGTCCACATCTCCCCATCTCCACACTGCAACACTGGCCCAAGCCATTAATATCTCAAATTTGATCTCTGGAGCTTCCCTTTGGCTTCCCTAATTCTATGTGCTCCCCTACAAACTGTGCTCCATCCAGAATCTGCACTGTTTTGTTTTTTAAATGTTATAAATACTCAATGACTTTTCATCTCTGTAAGAATATAATCCAAACCTTTGCCAAGGCCTTCAACATCTCTGTGATCTATTCCCTGTTTAACCACCAAACATCATTCATTGTATGTCCCCCTTCTCCTCCCACCGTGTAATGAAAACACTACCCTCCATCATTCCACAGCTCAGAGCCTCCCAGGGTTGCCACTGCTGGCATGATTTCTGACCGACCCTCAGGCCCACCTCCACATTTCACTTGGCTAACTCCTACTCATATGTAGGATTTCTACCTAAATATCTCTTCTACAGAGGGAACTTCTCTGTTTCCCAGGAAAAGTTTGTTCCTTTCTATTTTCCTTTCTCATAACATCCTGAATTTGCCTTCTTAATACTGCTGATATTTTGTGACTATATTTCAAATTTATATTTAGATATTGAACAGCTGAAAGCTCCTGAGAGCAGGAACCACAATAGTGAGATGTTCTTCACTATATACAAAGTGCCTCGCTTGGTGCCTGTCACATGGGAGAAAAGCAGTGTCTATATGCTGATCATTTGCTATATTGAAAAAAATAATTTTAAATCACCTTGAGCTTCTTTCCTAGGGAATCTTGGCAATTGATTCCTAATAATAACAATTTATTATAATTATAATGTTGTCAAATTATACTAAAAGCTCTTTGGATTTAATTATACCATCAATCAGGTCATGTGTAAAGCATTTTTCTCATAACAGTACATGCATAATTATGATCCCTGATACCCAGATTACAGTCTATTCTGCAATTACAATACATCCAGGATTAAGTGGACATCATCAGTATATGTTTCCTTGTGATAAATAGACTACCTTTTATCTGTCATTTCTGACTTTGACACTTTGATCAAATTAAATATGTATACACTAATCCAATTTTATTAATCAATTCAAAAGACCTCTTCTGGCTGTACTGATCTTTATGTTGAATATAATATTTGCAATTTAATTTACTCTTATCTATAAATTTCATTTTATCTTCTTTGATTTGTTCTTTTATTAAATTTTAAGTTGAATTCTAAGATCACTAATTTCTAGTCATTAAATCAGAGGTTGACAATTTATAGCCTGCAAGCCAAATCCAGCCATGTTTCCTGCCCCCAAGGCTAAAAATGGTTCTTACAATTTTAAATGGTTGCAAATAGAAAATTAAAAGGTATTTGTGACTGAGACCATATGTACCTCGTGAAGCCTAAAATATTTACTCTGGCCTTTTATGGAGAAAATTGGCTAGTCTTTGATTTAAATAATGCTTTAACTGCATTTCATGATTTTATTATTCATTATCATTTAATTGTACAATAAATATTTCTATTTGCCATTATTTCATTTTTGATCATGAAAATGTAGAGGTGTATTTTTGATGTCATGTTGCTTTGTATTTTGTTTCATTGTTGATTCTAACTTAATTTCTCTTAGGTAGGATGACTTGGCATACATAATAGTAAATACATAGCAGAAGTCCAGCTTTGCCTTACCGCACTATCAGTGGTTTTGTATGAACTATGTATGCTTATAAAGAATACTTATTTTTTCAAGTACTGGCTGTATGATTGTATTCATGCCCATTACATCTAGTCCTTTCATCAGTTCACTCAAATCATCTATGTCTTTATTGTAATTTTGTACTTTAATCTATTAACTACTAATATACATGAGCTAATATATCCTGTAACAGTGGTAAATGTATCAATCTGTCCTTGTACTTCTGATTATTTTTGCTTTATGTATCTTAAAGCTGTATTATCAATTGCATCCACATTCAAAAATTCTGTATCTATTGGTTACTTGAATCTTTAATCAATATATATAATGGACTTTATAGTGGATGTAGCAATGTCTTTTGCCTTCAAACTAATCTTATCTGAAAAATATTTGTCTGGTTACCTTTAAATTACTTTCAAGCTTACTGTATCACTATAAATAAAAGTTAACTGGAATATTATAAACATGTGTAAATCTGTCAGTCTTTTAACTGGAATTTATAGTTTATTTAAATTTATTTTGATTACTGATATTTGGATTCCTTTTTACCATATTAGTTTACACCTTATGTTTTCTATATCTATTTATTGTTTTTTTAATTTTATTTTAATTGTTGTTCTTGTACAGTATTCTGTCTTTTACTACCATCCCAGCCCACTGCCCCAGCCCTCCCCACCTCCCTCCTAATTCTACCCCCCCCCAGTATTTGTCCATGTGTCCTTTATACTTGTTCCTCTAAACTCTTCCCCTTTTCCCCTGAAATTTCCTCCCCTCTCCCCTCTGGTGACTGTCAGTCTGTTCTCAATTTCAGTGTCTTTGGTTATATTTTGCTTGTTTGTTCATTTTGTTGACTAGGTTCTTGTTAAAGGTGAGATCCTATGGTATTTGTCTTTCACCACCTGGCTTATTTCACTTAGCATAATGCTCTCCAGTTCCATCTATGCTGTCACGAAGGGTGGGAGCTCCTTCTTCCTTTCTGCTGCATAGAATTCCATAGTGTAAACGTACCATAGTTTCTTGATCCATTCACTTACTGATGGGCACCTAGGTTGCTTCCAACACTTGGCTATTGTAAATTGGGCTGCTATGAACATGGGGGTGCATAGGTTCTTTTGGATTGGTGTTTCAGGGTTCTTAGGATATAATCCTAGCAGTGGAATTGCTGGGTCAAAAGGTATATCCATTTTTAGTTTTCTTAGAAAATTCCATACTGTTTTCCATAGTGGTTGTACCAGTCTGCAATCCCACCAACAGTGCAGTAGGGTCCCCTTTTCTCCACAACCTCTCCAGCACTTGTTGTTTGTTGCTTTGTTTATGATGGCCATTCTGACTGGTGTGAAGTTGTATCTCATTGTGGTTTTAATTTGCATCTCTCTGATAGCTAGCAATACTGAGCATCTTTTCATGTGTCTCTGGATCTTCTGTATGTCCTCCTTGGAGAACTGTCTGTTCAAGTCCTTTGCCATTTTTTAATTTGGTTGTTTGTCTTCTTAGAGTAGAATCATGTAAGTTCTTTACATATTTTGGATATTAAACCCTTGTCTGAGGTATCATTGGCAAATATGTTTATTGTTTTAATTTCAAACTCAGTTTTAACTCTCATTTGATTCTTTCCAACAAAAAAGGAAGTAATGAATTCTAATTACCATAAAAACATGAAAATGTATACTTAACTGGATAAAAATCTATGATTAATCAATTTATTTACTAGTTTTATTAAGAAGGAGACTATGGCATTTAAACTATAGTCATTCCCTTTTACGTACTATATATTAACAACAATTTACTTGGTCTTGCTTATTTTATATACCTTCAAACTAGATAATATTATTGTCATCATATTCACCTTTTGTTTTGCAGTTTATCCCAATGTCTGCAATGTCTTCCTGCTTGTGAAGTATCCTTCATACAGTCAGTCCTCAATATTTGTGGATTCTATATTTGTAAATTTGCCTACTTGCTAAATTTTATCATTAACCTCCAAACTAATCAGTGTGGTGGTTTTGCAGTGACTCTAAGACATACACATACTCAGAGACACAAAAAAATTTCAGTCACACAATGAACTTACAATGTCAGCAGAACATAAATGACAAATCAAAAAAGTAATCGTTCATGCTATGCAATCTATAATGCTTAACATTTTTGATACCTATCAATAAAATTTTTCACTAGCATCTCATCTAGAAAATAATAAAGACTTTTGTAATAATAAACTAAATTTGTTAAAACAAAAAATATGTCTTACAAACAATACTTCTTTACCACTCTGTCAAACAGATGAACAAAGGAAAATTGGGAGCAAAAATGAGTTAAGACTGTTTTCAGGTAGAAAATGGGAAAAAATTAAATATTTTTAACTCAAATGATAATGAATATACAACATATTAAAGACTGTGAAATGTAGTCAAAGCAATGCTGATGTAAAAATGTATGGATTCAAATTTATAAAAAAGGAGAAAATGCTACAAATTAAAGGCTCCAAGCTTTCATTTCAAAAGGCTAGAATAGAATAACAAATCAAAACAAAACTTAAAAAATAGAAGAAAAAATAAAAAGCAGGAGTCATTGAAATAGATAATGAGTACAAAATAAAAAATTTAATAATTGTAGTTGGTTCTTTTAAAATATTAATAAATTTTTAAAATCACAGGCAAAACTGATCAAGAAAAACAAAATAAAAACACAAATTACCAGTATAAAAAAAGACAAAGGGTACTATAGACATTAAAAGTTGTTATAAGTAATTTTACACATATAAATTTGAAAATTTGGGTGAAATACACAAATTCCTTTAAAAATACAAGTTACCAAAGCATACTACACATATAAAATAGACAATCAAAATATACACCTAATCAAATCTTTTATTTAAAACCTTCTAGGTCCACATTGATCTATCCATGAATTCTTCTTAACCAATCCAAAATAAAACCTTGTAGATATTAAAAAAAGAAAAGAAAAAGGTCTTCAACATTTTAGAAGCACTAATACAATCTTGATTCCAAAAGCTGATGAGGACCAAAGAAACTTTGAAGCAAAAAAAAATACTTATAAACTAATCTCCCTCATAAATACATTTGCAAAATCCTAAACAAGATATTGGTGAATAGTCCTGGCTGATATGGCTCAGTGGATTGAGTGTCAGTCTGCCAGCCAGAAGGCCTCTGGTTTGATTCTCTGCCATGGTATATGCCTGGGTTGGGGGTTCAGTCCTTGGTTGTGGCATGTACGAGAGGCAATCAATTAATGTTACTCTCCCTGTCTTTCTCCCTCCCTTCCCCAGTGTCCAGAAAATTATAAATAAAACCTTTTTAAAAAGGTTCATAAGCTGAAATTTACTCTAACAAGTCATTTCAAATTCAGATCTAACTTGAGTTTGCAATTGCATTTTATTTCAAGAAGCAAGAGAAGCTGATATGTTATTCTCCAGAATTATTCTGATTTTTTTCTTCAATGTATCTTTTCTTACAACCCAATGATTTAATAGGTTATTCTTATAATTAAAATTATGTTTCCAGTGAATTACAAAGTTATTCTAGGTTATTGCACACAGAAATGATGTTTGCTTTCAAAGTACCTGAGAGCAATACACCTAATTTTTATCCAGTGTCACTGAATGACCACCACATCATCAACTTCTGATTGCACAGTAGAATTTAGTGTCTACCAAAGTCATAACAATGCCACATTTAAACCTGTTAACATCAGGTAGCTTACACATTTCTCTAATTAGAAATATACTGAGTATATTTCAAGCAAATAGGGTACAAAATTAATTTAACTATAAACTAAATTTCATTGCTTTTAAACGGGACTGCATTTATGGTAAAAGAAATTTTATCTCTCTCCAGTCAATTAATTGAATGTTATATTGTGCAATCAAACTTTAAAATGGTAAAAATTTCCAGTAGGTTATTTCAAATATGATTCTTCAAAATCGTATTACTTGAAGCAATAATTTATAGTTAAAATCAATTTAATACTTCATCCCATTAAGATTTTGAATTATAACTCAGTAACTAACCAATTGAGGGTTTTATGACTACACATACTCCTGTTAATCAAGTTTTATTTTTTTATTGGTCATAATAAAGTACTAAGGCTATCCCTTAAAATGTTCATAAATGTAATGCATATTTTCATTTAAAATATTTATTTAATACTCTTGAAAAAATTACAGATACTGTAAGCAGATTTAGTATTATCTTTTTCCATTTACCTAAAAAAATAAAAAGTTTAACATTTAGGGAAGTGTATTGTTAGGTAGACAAATGTAATGTTTATAATTAACATACTACATTCTTGAATACCAATAAAAATTTAGTTAATGAATTATTTAATACCTATTACCAGTTAATTTTGTACCAAGTTAAGTTTTCTCTGTGTGGAGAAGTAAGTGAAATTATATTTGGAGGAAGAAATAATTGAAGAATAAATTGTTCAACAGTTTTTGCAGAGCATGAATTTAGACACATGGGTATTGACATTATCCTTTAAGATGTCAGAAGCTATGGGAAAAAGAAGACTCATGTCAGAGGTCAAAGCCCTCAATGAAGGCAGTGGATCCATTAGGAGGTCAGAAGAAAAGAGCATCCAGAGGGGTATTGGGCCGTATTTTCAGGTGGTCCATACATATACTTGAAAGCAAAAGAAGTATAAAAGTAACAACAGAAGCAAAGAGAACATCAATAGCAGAGCCTAATTCAGTACTTGTTAAAGATTGAAAACTCATTACATGTTTGTTGAATGAATGTTTGCTGAATAGATGTTTGTCAAACAAGTGAATTAAAAAGGAACAGATAAATGCATTAACACCACTTCTGTTTCCTGATATACCCAAGTAATGAGGACAAAGACTGTACTCAAAATAAATAAATAAATAAAGCAAAAAGAAACCTTCTATAAAGAGGGTAGGTCTGAGAGTGTAGGAGGAGCTATAGAACAGTGGGAAAGGAGGCAGATCATCACTACCACAAAGAGTGACAAGTTTGTGCTCAGAAATTTTTGTTGATAGCATTAATGGAATCCAAGAGGAGGGTGTTCAATTTATGCTAGTTAATTAATATGATACACTGCATCAATAAAATGAGGGATAAAAATCATATAATCATCTTAATACTTATAGAAAAAGCATTTGACAAAATTCACCACCACTGATGAGCTAAAAAAAGAAAAACTTTTGACAAATTAAGTTTAGAGAAAACATAAATAAACATAATAAAAGCCATATATGACAAGCCCAGAGCTAATATCATACTCAATGGATGATCACAAACAAGATAAGGATGCTCACTTTTGCCATTTTCATTCATCATCATACTGGAATTCCACAAAAATAAGCCAAGAAAAACAAAAGAAGGTATCTAAATTGAAAAGGAAGAAGTAAAACTGTCTCTATTTCAGATAAAATGATGGTGCATAGAAAATCCTACCAAAAAAACCATTAGCATAAACTCAGTATAGTTGCAGAATACAAAATCAATATACAAATACAGGTGTATTTCTAAATACTAATAAAATTATTAGAAAGGGAAATTAAGAAAACAATCTCATTTACAATTACATCAAAAATAATAAAATGCCTATGAGTATATTTGACCAGGTAGATGAGATCTGTACACTGAACTCTGTAAGACATTGATTAAAAAAATGAAGACACAAATAAATGAAAAGATAATCTATGCTAATAAATTGGAAGAATTAATATCACTAAAATGTCCATTCTTTCCAAAGTGTTCTGCAAGTTCAATGCAATTCTTATTGAAATTCCAATGTCATCTTTCACAGAAATAGAAAAAAATAATCCTAAAATTTGTATTAAATCACAAAAGACACTGAGTAGCCAAAGCAACCTTAAACAACAAGAACAGAGCTGGAGGCATTATGTTTCCTAATTTCAAACTATATTACAAAGCTACAATATCAAAAAGTACAGTATTTGCATTAATAAAAGACATATAGATACCTAGAACAGAATAGAGAACTCACAAATAAACCCATGCATATATGATCACAACTTATGACAAGGAATGAAAAAAAATGGGGGAAAAATAGTGTCTTCACTAGGAAAACTTTACAACCACATGCAAAAGAATGAAACTGGATCCCTACCTTATACCATAAACAAAAATCTACTCGAAATGGATATGAATCTTGAATGTGAGACTAAAAACCATAAAACTTCTAGAAGAAAACAGAGGGCAAGCTTTCCAACATCAGTCTTGGCAATGATTTTTTTTTTTTTAATTGACACCAAAAGCAAAGGCAAGAAAGGCAAAAATGAACAAATGGGGCTACATCAAACTAAAAAACTTGCATAGCAAAGAAACCATCAACAATTATAAAGGCAATCTACCTAATAGGAGAAAATATTCGTAAACCGTATATCTGATAAGAAGCTAATATCCAAATTATATTAAAAAAATTCACCAAACACCACAGAAAAACAAAACAAAACAAACAAAAAAATATGATTTTAAAAATGGGCAGAGGATCTGAACAGATATGTTCCCAAGGAAGACATGTACATGGCTAACATGTACATAAAAAGAAGCTCAACATCACTAATCATTAGGGAAATGCAAACCAAAATCATTATATTGCCACAACCTGTTAGAATGCCTATTATCAAAAAGACAAAAAATAATATTGCCAAGGATGTAGAGAAAAGGAAATCTTTGTGCACTGTTGGTGGGAATGTAAATTGGTTTGACCACTATGAAAAACAATATGAAGATTCCTAAAAAAATTAAAAATAGAGCTAGCATATGATGCAGCAATTGCACTTCTGGGTACATATTGGAAGGAAATGCAATCACTATCTTAGAGAGGTGTATGCACCACCAAGTTCATAACAACAGTGTTTACAGTAACTGAGACATGGGAACAACCTAAAGGTTCATCAATACATGATGAATGTATAAAAATTATTTATATACATATATATGTATATGTATATATGCACACACACACACATACAAGGTCTGTCCAGAAGGTATCCAGCCATGTAATATGAAAAATAAACATTTACTGAAGATACAAGAAACATTGCACATTGGACAATGATGTCCTAGTCTCCTTCCAAGTAGGCACCTTGGGACCTCACAGAGTTCTCGCAGTTGCCACCAGCTGCCCCATCATATCTTTCTGAATTTCATTAACGGTCTGAAATCTCTTCTCTTTCAAAGGTTATTTAGGTTTTGGGAAAATCCAGAAGTCACAGGGTACCAAATCTGGGCTGTAGGGGGGCTGAGTCACCTGGGTGATTTGATGTGTCTCAGAAAAACTACACAGACATGATGCTTGAGTGGGCAAATTGTCGTGATGAAGCTGCCAATCATCAGTTGCCCATAGCTGTGGCCTTCTAAATCACTGAATAGTTTCCATGGAGGAATGTTCAAGCTTAAAGCAAAATTTTATACATATTCGTTGCTCTACTCGCTCAGTCATTTTGAATGTGATGGCCACAGAAGTTGTCATTATTCATGCATGCACATTCCAGTCCACTCTCCTTGGCTGCCAGGTTATATTGATATTGTGCAAACTGTTCCTGTTATATTAACAATGGCTGGACTTTTTCAGCACAAACCTTATGTTGTGTGTACACATACCTTATATGTGTGTGTACAAATAATTTGGCCATAAAAAAGAAGATCCTGCCATTTGCAACAACATGAATGGACCTTAAAGGCATTATGCTAAATGAACTAAATCAGAGACAAATACTGTACGATTTCACAATTTCACAGATTGGTACTTGACAGAGGTAGGTGTGTTGGGGGCAGGGGGCAAAGGAGTAAAAAGGTAAAAATTTCTGTTGCAACATAAAAAAGACTTGGGATGTAATGTACAGCATGGCCACTGTAGGTAACAATATTATATTGTGTATTTTAAAGTTGGTGAGTGTATCTTAAATGTTCTCATCATAAAAAATTATAACTATGTAATATGATAGATTTATAAACTTATTATAATTATTTTGCCATAAATAGTAGCAATAGATTAAATCAATATGCTTATGCCCTAAACTAATAAAATGTTATATGTCAATTATATCTCAATAAAACTGAAAAAAATAAACAATTAAATAAACAAAATAATAAATTGATTTTCTGAGTTATTATCCAGATTATGGCAAAATACCATCCCAATGTCTAAATTCTAAACAATGCCAAGTGTAATAAACATATTTCCAAGGTTTCTGGGTCAGTATGATTTCAAATTTTCTGTCCCATTTTTCCTGTATTTCTCCCTGTCAGATTTGATATCTCAATTAATTTTCTAAAAATATACAGTCATCGATATTATAAATTCAAACCAATAATTTTTTAAACTTTACTTATACTCTATGACCTTAAAAGTTATAAAGCCTCACATTTAAGAAAGACCATAGACCACTTTCTCTCCTAAAGCCAGAGACCTTTCCAATGTGCCTGAGAACTACAGCTTTCGCTGAAACCCTCTATCCCCAGGGAGCTTAGTACCCGGGAAGGGACCCTTTCCGTGACGAGCCACTTGTCCTCCTCAGCAGACCCCTCACCATCAATCACCAATTTTCTATGACAGTCCTCGCCTGCTGATTTCCTCTGAACCCACAAATATTTACTCCTTTTAAATGATTAAAGTAATTGATGAAAACCTACTTGTTGTAAAAATAAAAGTATTCAAAGAATGCGGGTAAAGGCAAAGACCCCAGTGACCACAATTTACAGTCATCCTTTTAAAATACTGTTCTCCATCTAACTAGAGACAGAAGTAGGTCTAACATCTTTTTTGCTCCTAAGTAGAATGACTTTTCTCCTTGGAGTTTTCAAAAAGCTTTTAAACTCAATTTAAAGGTTTGGGGGAAAAAAAACTACAGAAACCTTAACACCTATCATTTATCCATCTACTAATTTATTATTACAAAATTATTCAGTGACTATTTTGTTTGGAGCCCTGTGCAGTACCCTGAAAATACTACAATGAATGAAAGATGTGTAGAGATGTAAAGGACAGCATAGGAAATAGAGCTAGTAATATTGTATTAACTATGTATGGTGTCGCGGGGGCACTAGACTTATTGCAGGGATCACTTAGTAAGTTACATAAATGTCTAACCACAATGCTGTAGCTGACTACTATAATATTAAATGTAAAGAATAATTAAAAAATAAAATAAGTAGTCTACTTAGAATTTTGTTAGCTGAGAGAGAGAAAGAGAAATGTTACCTGTTCTGGAAGCTTACTACCTAGTATAAGAGGTAGGTCTAAAATGAGTCATTTATCTGCCTATAAAATTATCTGTCAAATTCACAGTTGTCAGGTCCTCACATGAACAAGTTTTTCTTACTTATGTTGTTCCTAATTTGTCTTATTAAAGCACACAGATGTGAACACTTAGAGTGAAGCAGCCCAGGTGACTCCACACCAGGATTCTTCAGAGCCAGCACCAAACAAACACAACCACAATTCTTAGTTCATAATGTATAGAATTTTAGTTTTGCTGGGTCTTGTTACAATTAAAATGCCTCTATTCTGAAATACATGTCACTGTTGGAGATTACCTAGTCCATTTATTCATTGCAAAAATCATTTCTCCAACATAAACAGTAGATTTGTATATCTTCTGGGAGGAATTCACAAACTTGAGAGGGAATCATGTCCATTGCTAAATGGGTATGAATCTCTAAATTGAATGGAAATATGTTTTTCTATGACTTCAGTCCATTTTTTACCATTTTATTACTTGAATTTAGATAAAATAAACCTACTTCTATTCTTTTAATGTTCTTTAGACTCTTAAATATGTGAAGAAGAAATGCTGCATGAATATGTTCATGTTTTGGCATAGTCGTAGCTTGCTGAGCAAATATTACTGGCATGCTGGATTTTAAAAAAATGAAAGAATGGCAAACAAGTCTTAAATGTTAAAGACAGATATCTCCCCTGGAGCTATTTATTTACATTCCAAAGGGTAATATACCTAGAAACCATCACCTTTTCCCCCTAGAGATTACTTATATTACAGAGTAAAGCTCTGTCTCACCCTGCTTCCTCCTCCCATATCTCCCTTTCCTTCTTCCTTTCCCTCTATGTCTCTATCTCTATCCTCCCGGAGATAAAGAAAAGCTTTGCAGACCTGGAGATTATTATGCTAAGTGAAATAAGCCAGCCAGAGAAAGGCAAATACCATACAATCTCACTCACATGTGGAATCTAATGAACAAAATAAACTGACAAACAAAATAGAAACAGAGGCATGGATACATGGAACAGACTGACAGCTGTCAAAGGAGGGACCTTGGGAGGCTGGATGAAGAAGATGAAGGAATTGATGGGAGAACTCAATGATGAGGCAACTCAGGAGTTGGAAAATTGAGTTTTAAATAATAGTTAAGCTTAGTAGTCAATGCATGTAAAAAGCTGTTGTTTCAGAGCTGAAGGTATAGCCCACTCTGACTCCAGGAGACCACAAGTAAGTCATCATTTGTGCTCTAGAAGAGACCATAAGCAATCAAGATGGTATCTGAGCCCTTGTGTTCCAGAGAGAGACATCCCACCACTCAAGGCACAGATAAAGAAAATCACCCAGGACATGGCACACACCACCCAGATGGAAAATCACTGGTAGATGGATGAAAAGATGTTAAGGAAATTGCTAAACTGCATCCTTTAACTGATTATCCTCTTTCCTGAATTCCAAATCCCTTACCTACACTTTTTCCTCCTTATAAAAAAGGCTGGATTAAAAGGAAATATAAAATGACCCGTTAGGGTATATAACCCTGGCAATCTTCTCAGATTGCCAGCTGTCTGAATAAAGCAGCCATAAAGATTTGATCCCTGTCCCTGCTAATCAGTTCTGGTACAGGCAGGTGGCATGAATGTCAACTTTTCTGTTTTCGAAATCAGCTAAAGAACATGTATGCATAACCCTTAGACACAGCAACAGTGTGGTGATGGCCAGAGGGGAAGTGGGGAGTGGCCAAAGAGGAGGAAAATGAAAACAGTTGTAATCGTGTCAACAATAAAGTAACGTTAAAAAAAGAGAGTGGGAGAACAGCTGTGCCATCAGCCCCTACACAAGCTCAGAGATTCATAATTTTGCAGTACTTGCTCCTTCTGTACGTTGTGGTGACATCTTCTCTCATTATGTCACCCATGGGAGTTTGGATGGTAGAGAACTGATTAAAATGTTCTGTGAGTAATTAAAAGTCTGTCACTGAGCCAAAAACCTCTTATTTCCTGTCAGAATAAAATAAATATAATGACTTAGCAAAAGATAACTAATATTAAGACTTCTCTTCTTCAGGCTGAACATCTTGAGATCCCTCAAGCCGCAAGCTAATTATTCTCCTGAGCATATTAATAACTGTTTGCTATTAGCCTTCTAGTTTGCCAACATCTTCCATAAAATAGGCCCCTGGAATTAAATAAAAGGAAAACCTAGAAAACTTTATGTCAATCTTCTTAATGCAACTTTACCTGTTTTTATTAGTATGCAGAAAAGGATACAATTCAAAGAAGACATTTTTCTGTGTCTTCATGTTCATGAGTCATGACATCAGTCTACCTTAAACTATCTAAATTCACTTGAAAACCTGTCCCTGGCCTTCTACAAGTCTCACTGTGTATGTCTCCTGTTAGACATTTCTTGGCAGTCTTGGAATGCTGCCTGTAGACTTTTGGAAGAGATCCATAGCATTTTGAGTCACAGTATTGTCTCAGGAGATTGAAAATCAGTCCTAACATCTGCTTTCATGTTCTCTTCAAATATGATTCAATAAAATAAATTGAATTATGAATTCAACTTTTAAGCAAAGTTATATATTTGTGCAAGGTGAACTCTATGCAATAGTAAATGTTATGGGAGAGCACTATTCAAGAACACTTGTCCTTATCTAACAGAAGGACAATAAAGAAAAAATAAAAGTTTGCCTAAACTCTCCAAGTATGTAACATGATGATTTTGAATTTGAATTCTTTAAGGCTAAGATTTTAGACAAAGGACACTATCAAAATGATTGGCCAATGACTGCATGTAATAATTACTTTTTAACATAAACTCTTACTCATTTTGTTACCTAGACAGCCAGTCAGAGTGCTCTAGAGACTCCCCCATTGGCCAAGATGGCACAGGGGGAGGTTCTTACACTGAAGGCCATTGAGAGCTAGAAAGATGAATGGACAGGACCATAACTCACGCAAAGCTAGCAAGATAATTGGATAGATAAAAAGTCCTCCCCTGCCTATTCCTGACAGCTGCAGACTTGGGCAGGAGTTGGGGAAGGTAACTCCAGGTCACAGCACCTGAATAACCTCCTTCCTTTTGCACCAGAACCTGTGCCACAGTTTGGCTTTCACTGCAGCAGGCAGCCAAACTGCATTTTGTTTACAGTTTCATGAACATTTTTATGTCTCCTAGAAACATTTCGAGACATTTCCTGGTCTGACACATCAGGTGTTAGTTCTAAAACATTTCTATCTCTGAAAGAAACAATTTACTGAATGGTTGTATTTATCTGCAATACAAATTTCAGTAACTAGAAAGCCATCCTTTAAAAATATTTTTTCTATTAGAAAAATGTACCCATTTGCTACATAATCTTTTGCTTACCTGACCACTTAGATTTTTCTGTTTTTTTTTCCAAAAGGACTCCATTCTGTATTATAAACAACCTAGTCTATAAACTTTCAATGATATAATTAAGTGTCTTTTAAAAAGCAGTTTTTATCCTAGGATTCTTGTTTTTAACCACTGTCCAAGTCAATTTGATATTAATATATGTCAATATATCAATATATTTGATTGATATTTTGATATATCAATCAAAATAACATTAAAACTTTATTACTTCTCCTCCCTTAACAATAATTATTGGCAAGGATTAATTTATTGATATATAATTATTATAAAATGAAACACAACAGAATTTTTATGTATAAGTGTAAACAATACATCTTTGCTCCTCATCCCCAAATTTATAGCATGACTTTATTCTAAATAGAGGGAACAATTTTATTATTTTAACTGATAATGTCATTGTTCTCAGACTTGCCTCTATTCATTATTGCTGTTCTGGTGTTCTTTCTCAGAACTTTGCATTTGTGATGGATCAGGTTCAAAAGGAGAAACTTCCTATCTGAACAGCGGGCTCCCTTCTGTAGTGCCCTGGTTGACCGGGTACGAGACGCGCTTACAGCAAGTTTGCCCAGCAAATGCACTTCTGGCTGAATTGGGCAACCATCCACACTTCAAATGCCAGCAATTCCCGCTGAGCCCTGAATTGTCAGCTAATTTCAGCTAAAAATAATTCCTACAGTGAGTTTCTTCCATTAATTATGCCTAAGAAACAGTTAATTGTCAGCACGATGTTAAAAGCAACTTTTTCCAAAGGTTTCTAGGCTGTATTAACGCCCTTTTGTGCTTCATTGTCGCTGAAGCCCATGGTACTCACTCTAGTGAGGTGTTCAGCAGCAGGTTGCCATCTCTTGTCTTTGCGGCAGCTGGTCCATGGGCGGATGTGACAACACACCACAGTAACCCCAGCCTCTCCCAAAACCATCCTGCTGAATGTCTTTTTCTGTTTCAAGATCAGGCTCTGTGGAAGGAAAATATTGGATGAGATTATTATCATTATTATTATCCTTATTACTATCATCAATCTCTGAGAATGAGGCCATATATATTTTCCTGAGGTTATCCCCCAACAGCAAAAAGACAACAATAAAACACAAAAACAAAAACAACAAAAACAGTAGCTCAGCACTCACATCAGCACTTTTAATATACCTCAAATTAGTTTAGCTATAGCTCAAAAAACGTTTCACTGCTTCACATTGTTAACCACGCTGTCTTGTAAAATGAAGCATGTTTACTGTCATTTTGCAAAAGTCATTTCTTCCTTTATGAATTTGGTAACAAAGAATTTCAAAGATACCAGTGTGGGATTGTTGTCATGCACCCGCCAAAGCTGTCAGGCCTCATTACCTCCAAGACAAAAATTACAGACTAATGTATTAAATGCTTGACTAGAAACACACCGTGCACCACCTCAGCTGCGTGGTAATGGGATGGCACCAGCAGCCCACAGGCCGAACTTCAGCCGCCTCCCCTCCCCCTGCGCATCGCAGTGCACAGAAGTGGAGAGATGATAAACATACAAGTCAAAATGGAATCGCTCGATTTACTGCCAGCAGGACCCAGCAGCGCTGCTGTTCCTGTGAATGCAGTGCATTCATTTTAACAAACCCCATTCCAAGGGGTCTGTCGCGAAAGACACACACTTATCTAGCATAGCAGCTCCCAGCCCCGATTTATCTCTTTTAAAAAACAAACCAGAAGTCAGTTTGAGGGGTTTATTCTGATTCTGTAAAACAAATTGCTTTCAGTGATTACATAATGATGCCATCCCGACTGAAGTAGATTCTTTTTTCCTAGGTATTTATAACTTTCCAGTCATTTTTTAAGAAGTTCATGTGTGTTTCTCTAGGAGGTTTCTATTTCTAGATTTTATAGATAAGTCCTTGAACACATTTTGCACCTCTTAAACAAATAGATGAGGTCACATTTTAAAATCCATCACAGTGACAGTGACCTTTCCATCTAGTATACACACCTGGCCAGCAAAGACCTCAGAATTATCTTTTCCTGCCTGCACCAAGGCTGTCAATCCCAGCCTTCCTGTTCTATATTGTTGGCCTGCTCATGACACACAGGGACTGTGAGCTTCATGCTAAGTGGAATGAGTCTTTCTCTTCTCCTAAGCAGGCAGATGCCTGAGCATGCGTCTCATATTTCCATTCTGGAAATTTCTAAAATTGTCAGATTGTGAAACATGTTCAGGAAAGCTTAGACTGTTTGGAAGAATAAGGTGAAATAGGAAGACCATGAGATTTAGAGTGAGACTCATCAGGTGGGAATCACAGCCTTATTTCCTACCAGCCTTTGGTTCCTAACTTCAGTTTCCCTGTCTGTAAAGTGGAGAGAAATAATGCCCACTCTATAGGGATGTTGAGAGGAGTAAGAACTATAATGAATGAAGTTCACACAGAAAAATTTAATGGCATTAAGTGGGTTTTATCATTTGATTTTGAATAATTGTTTTAACTCATGCTATTAAATATTTTCATTTGCCAAAATGTTATGAGCTTCATAGTGATAGAATAAAAATCTAGGCTGTTACATCTACTTACAGCAATGTTTTCTAGAATTGCTGTCTACCTCCCCCCCCCCATTCTTTTAATGTTGTTCGGTTACATTAAATATCTACTCAGCCATGAACAGATTCCATGTCAAAACTGGGAGGCTCTGGGTGAGCACGTGACACCGGGCTTTTACAGGGACACAAGTTTCTCTCTTCCTTGAGCACCACCACTTGCCACTCCATGGCCCTACCAAGGCTGGTCATGAATCTATTAGAACACAAATAAAACTCATTATTGTTCACTCATGTTTTACTTCAACATTTCATTTGCCTATTAGAACCTAGTACATTTTTTCTTTTTTAAGAAAAAGAGCATCTAGGATGAGCAATGTACTTTATGTTAGGTGCCAGAGTAGACACCTCTTCCTTCCAGAGGATGTATTTGAGATGGCTGAAATAAAATGATACCCAAACGACTAAAATAGAAGATGAAATAGCACAAGTGCCATGTGAGAAAAATAAAGCCCTAAGAAAATTTCATAAACTAAGGGAACCAAAAATAACTTCTAGGAGATGGTATTTGTCATAAGTCTTGATGTATGTTTAGGTGCCTTTTAAATTGAAAAAAAAAAAAAAGAGGTTTGATTTTGGGATGAAATAAGCACAAAAGAAAGGACAACAATTCAGGGTGAGGAAAATGCATGTGGGGGGAAGAGTAGATGTAGATCAGTTTGTAGAGGATCTGGAAACTCAGGTAAGATTTTATCCTTAAATTGTAAGCGATTGTTAAATACTAGAAGTGTTTGAACAAGGAAATAATATGATTTTTATAAATTCTGCCTTAAAAGGATGATGCTAGTAGAAATGTGAAGGTAATAGGGAAATGGGGATGGACAGGTTATTGCAACATGAATAGAATCCTATTTCAGGAAATAATTAATGAGGGCCCAAAACATTATTAATAAGCTTCCAGGCAGTACTACACAGTTCTCCCAGTAAAACACCTATTATAACCCTGACCAGGTGACTGAAATAGTTGGCTCACTGTCCTACACACCAAAAGGCTGCAGTTTGATCCCTGGTCGGGGCACATGCCTAAGTTGCAGGTTTGATCCCCAGTCAGGATAAGTGTGACAGGCAGCCAACCGATGTTTCTCTCTCTCTAACTCAATGGCCATATCCTCGGATGAGAATTAAAAAAAAAAAAAAAAAAAAAAAAAAACAAAAACACCTCTTATAGAACTTTGTTAAAATAGGTAATTAATAATTTTGAAGGGGATGCATGCCTATTAAACAGCGAAGCCACCTCATCCTTTCACGCATGCCGACTCCTCATCACATTCTCTTCCCCCCTATGCTCATAGAAATGCCTGCGAGGGCGGCTCTGGCCTGCCTGGCCCCCTCGGTGCGGGTGCGGGGTCGCGCCCTTGGCTGTTCGCACCGCAGAGGAGCGAGGGCTGAGAGGGCGGCCCGTCCGGCCTCCCTTCCCGGACTGCTCTCTTCTCAGATGCCATTGCAGGCCGTGTACGGCCATCGGCGGTCATGAAATCCGTCGCCTTTTCTTCATTCCTGGGGCAATAACTAAATTCTTCTACTTTTCTAAAGCATGTTTCCTTCAATGGACTCGAAATGTTCTTTTAATAATCCTTTCAACAGCCCTCTGTAGGAAAATTTTGCGCAAGAATTATCATTCTGACCTTACGGGTGGAGAAAAACTGAGACAAGAAGATTGAGAGCCTTGCCTGCGGCCACGCAGCAAGTCAATTTCCGAGGCAGGAATAGTCATCTTCACCACGTCTGCACTGCTGGGCACAATGCTCCGTCATCGTGCGAACGCTCCTTGTGAGCTGTGTCGGTGGCGGCAGGAAAACACGGCACCCGTGTTAGGAAGGCCACGGGAGACAAGGAAGCTCTCCGGGAGGAGGATCACTGGGCTACGCTCCCGGGGCTCCCTCTGCCCAACGTAATGCATTCTTAACCTTTACTTTTTACTTACTTTATCTAGTTCCTCACCAAAACTGAAGTTTACATAGTGTAAGATTCTGCCCAATGGGATAATATGCTTCTCAGAATCACATTTTTTTTTTCTCTTTACCTTGTGGCTTTCACCATTAAAAGGACACAAAAATACTGTAAGCTTAGATAGGCTTTTTAATGAATTCAGTACTTATTAAATTCATTAGAGATGCTTTAGGCTAAAAAGAAGAGGAAATCCAACTATAAAAGGGACTTAAACCATAAAGACAAATATTGGTTATTCAGTAACAAGTGTGGAGGTAGGTGGTCTCCGGATTAATTTAGCCATATAATTATGTCATCAAATACCCAGGCTCCTGCACTGACACCTTTCCCATAATGACTCTTCTTGTTACCTCATGGTGATAAGAGGGCTGCTATACATCAGACGTTGAATCCTTGTTCAAGAAAGGAAGAAGCAGGAAGTGGTAGTAGCAGCAACAACTATCAGCTATGTGTTTCTTTTTTTACCAGGAAACAAGAAGCTACCTGGAAGAAATTTATTTATATCTCATTGACCAGCAGTAGACCATGAGGCCACCTCTAGCTTAAAGAGTAGCTGGAAAGAGATTATCTTGGTTTTCTAAGGAAAGATAGGAAAGAAAGGAAAATGGGGATAGGAACCAAGTGCCAGCCACAATCCTCAGGTCAATCAATGGAGATTTATAAAACACAAGATACACGTTCTTCACTTATTTATCTTTATAAAGCTGCTCTTTGGGTAAAGAGTAAAATAATATTTGCAAAGAAATCAGAGATATGAAAGAAATAAGGGTAATAAATGAACAAGTGTTGAAGGGAAATGATTTACAGAGAGAGAGACAGAGAGAGAGAGCACGAGCGAGCGCGTGTGCATGTGCTTTGATGTGATCAGATAAACAAAAAGGTGTCTTTCACAAGAAAAATGCCTGCACACTTTTGATATATAGCATGAAAATCATGCACAGAAATGAGGCACGCAATTCAGTGTATCCGATCTCACATTTGAGTTCTCAATTTTTTACTCCTCCTTTAGCAATAGTATCATGTGTTAGCTAGGACTGCTTTACATAGATAGTGTCACATTGTATTACTTATACGCTTTGAGCAAAATAACCCTTACCTTTCCAATCATTCAGTAAAACATCGGAAATGAATATAGAAAAACTCACTTAACTTTCTTACTCGTTTGCAATATCTATTCCAAGTACACCTAAGAGGTTCATGATGTCCATGTATGCTTGGGGACACAGCAGATAATTGAGTTTTCTATCTACAGACCCTGGGAGTCAGTTTTCCCCTGGGTGGCCTTAGCTGGTAGAATGGCCAATCCATCAGGATTCAACAATCCTCCAATTGGCAAATATGCAAGGCATAGCAAGAAAACATTTTAAATGGCACCTCAGAGCTAACAATGTAACAATTTCCAATTGCTACTGCCACTCCGCTGTTTGCATTTTAAATAAAAGAATTTAACTTTGTAGCCATGCCCCAGGCAAGTCCATCAAGGGTGGCATCAGGTTATAAATTTAATAAATGAAATAAATAATGTTGTCCATGGTGACATCTTAATGACAAGCATATGCAAAGCCCTTTCTCCTCATATTCCTAAGTTCCGGTAAGTGCTAAATGCTCTCCCTGGTAAAGAGAAAAGTCAGGCTGAACTGCGGTGCCTCTGCACTGTTCATATTTACTCCTCCGGTAACACGACGTAATAGCAAACCTTTATGGAGCAATTATGTGCCAGGCCTAGTGCTAGGTATTTTATGTGTCTCTTAATTTACTCCTCACAATAACTCTGTAAGGTAGACAACATTATCCCTTTTATAGATCAGGAAACTGAGGGTCAGGGATATTAAGTAATTTGTCTAGTGTAACACACATTAAGTCATTGGTCACAGAGCTAGCTCTCGGACCAGTTATACAATCAGGCCATTTCTACTAAAGCCATTCCAGTTTGTATCAATACTCTGTAAAACTTTTCTTTTGTATTCTACCCTTCTAGGAATACTAGAAACCTCTCAGTTCAGAAAATAAATGCATTTCTAATGCAATAGGGCTTGCCATTGTGCAGATTCTTAATAAGTGGTTATTAAATTGAAATACACTCTTCAGCTGCATGTGTATATTTCTTTATTTTCCAAGGAGCATTGCTTTATCAGAATCAAAATGAATGCTCCGGAATGGAGCAACAGGGGCCATTCAGGTTATTGCCACCAGGAAGCCTTTACATACGATCTGCCACGAGATGTACTCTCTAACAATGCAGACCCGGTGGGTACAGGCAACCAAGTGGAGTCAAACAGTTCATAGCTTAATTGTCTTCTAAGTTTTTATAGCACCAAGAAAAGGCTTGACCCTACCAAGCAAGCTGGCAGGAAAATATGTCTTCTTAAAGCCTTCTGACCTTGAAGCACTCATTTTGAAAAACTTCTTCTACCCATAGGCAGATGTTTATCCATCAACCTTTGGGTGAGGGAAAATGAGTCTATGGAGACACATTTCACTAAAAGAACTGTAGTTTGTTTTTTTCTAAGCACTCAGTACACGTGCAGCACATTTCTTATTTTCAAAGGAAACTGATAGGAAGCCCCACAGAAATGCTACACTGATAGCATTTCCAGGACCTGACTCCTCGACTGTCTATACATCTAAGGGATTTCTGACTTCTACAGAATATCTGCGTGCCAAACAGCAATTAACCCACTTACAAAATGGAATAAAAGCTTCAAGCTTCAACAAATTTTGACTCTGCTTTATCCAAATACTACTAATTTCTGAAGGTACCTATTTTTACAGGATTTGGTATCTCTTGTCCTTCACCATAAAAAAATACTTTTAAAAAATGTTATGTCCCTAAATATACACACAGACACATGCTTCACACATAAAGGTGTCTGTTGCAGTTAAAAGAGCACTGTTTTGCAATATGGAATTTTCTCAGAAAACTAAAAATGGATCTGCCTTTTGACCCAGCAATTCCACTGCTGGGATTATACCCTAAGAACCCTGAAACACCAATCCAAAAGAACCTATGGACCCCAATGTTTATAGCAGCACAATTTACAATAGCCAAGTGCTGGAGGCAACCTAGGTGCCCACCAGAAAATGAATGGATCAAAAAACTATGGTACATTTACTCAATAGAATTCTCAGTACAAAGAAAGAAGGAGCTCCTACTCTTTGCAACAGCATGGATGGAACTGGAAAGCATTATGTTAAGTGAAATAAGCCAGGTGGTGAGGGACAAGTACCATATGATCTCACCTTTAACAGGAACCTAATCAACAAAACAAACAAACAAACAAGCATAATATAACCAAAGACACTGAAATAGAGAACAGGCTGACAGTCACCAGAAGGGGGAGGGGAGGGAATTTCAGGGAAAAGGGGAAGGGTTTACAGGAGCAAGTATAAAGGACACATGGACAAAATAGGGGGGTTGGAAATGGGAGGCAGGTGGGGAGGGCTGGGGTGGTGGGCTGCGCTGGGAGTAAAAGACAGAAAACTGTACAAGAACAGCAATTAAAATAAAATTAAAAAGAAAAAGAAAAAGAAAGAGCATTGTTTTAGAAGTCTTTGCTGTGCTACTTCCACTGCTGCCACCCAGGTGAGCCACCGCTCACCTGATTTGAATCTGTTTGCTCATGTGTATAATTGAGGTAAAAGTCTCATCTACATTTGACTGTTATCATTGGTAGTAAATATGTTCCATAAAGTTGCCACAAGCACTGAATGAACAAATACAGGACCATTGCTCCCGGTAAAAATACAAGCCTCAGTTTCTGCAAGTCTCTGGTCACATTTCCATCAATCGATGATTACACAAATTTTGTATGTGTGTTTCTGTTTAAAGACAGCTTATTCAATATATACTGGTGATTCATTAACATTGAACTCACAGCCTACAGCACTATAACTCAAGCCTGAGTGAAGCTTTTCCAACACTCCTTTTCCTCCACAAGTCACATCACAACCTTCTCTCAGTTACAAACATTAGACAGCACTTCAGCGCTGTGCGTGTGGACCATATTAAACAGCAAAATCACCAACAAAGAGTATGAAAGCGTGAAAGACATGGCACTAAACTAAACAGGCCATGAAAGGGACACTTGTTTGGGTATGAGATCTGAAACAAGAGAGCAGAGCGGAGCCTCATTCAGCCTCAGCTGGAAATGCTAGCATGGGGCAGCTCAGATTTTCACCACTCCGCGCATGGCTACAAACAGCCTTGCAAGTCCTGAGAGTATTATTTGGGGGTTGCAAATAAATTTTAGTGTGTAGGTGGATGCACAAATACAGAATCAGCTACTAATGAGGATCTACTGTGCTTGGGAATATTTAAAGTCAAGTTTTGATTTCCTTAGATATAATTGTTTAGATGGAATAAAAGCCCTGGGAGTTGTCATTAACATGCTGAGGGTGTGTAGACTTCCTGCTCTGCCTTTTACATGACCTTAGGGCTCAGAAGATAAAGAGAAGGCAGTGCTCCAACAAAGATTGATGAAGATGTTGATTTGCAAGGGCCCAAGGAGCCAAAGCCAGAAAGAAAATGCTGCTTGTGAATTGTTTACGTCAAAGCTTTTCACTCACTCATTTATTCAGCAAACAATATTATAGAAACTTGGCCAGGGAGCATGCACAAGGAAAGAAAAAAAAAAAGAATGCAATATAGTCACTCCCTTCCAGGACTGATCTCAGCTTCTTAGGGGATATACACAGGCCGGACTCTTTAGCTCTGCCTGCTCATGCAGGAGATGGCAACACAGGCTTGTGTTTGCTTCCATTTGTATCTTCTCAGACTAGTATGTACTCCCAGAAAAATCGTACTGGGGAAGTGGGATGAAGACTGAGACAGAACAATGAATATGCCCCCTTCCCTGAGGGTTACTATAAACATGTGAGAGCAAGATGGAAATTGTCAAGGAATTTGACATGTTAACCTATTGTTATTATTGATGATGGGAACAAAGTTAGATCATCATCATAAGTCACCGACTTCATATAGTAGTAGCTTGTATTCTTTGAATAAACTACTATTTTGAAGAAGCAAGACAGATTGATTTTTAGAAGGCTAATGCTTTTTGACATGCTGAAAACTGCTGGCATGTGCTCTCTCTGCTGCAGTTTAAAGATTTCAGGTCATCAATATACCTATGTAACAAAGCACTGATCGTGCCTCTGCTCACAGAATACATGTCAAAATTCAGTGCTGGTACAAATAATTTATATTTCTGGAGTTAAATTTTTAATGTATAAAATTAAGAAACTCCAACAGTAGTTCATTTGTAGATGATCTGAGTTTGAAACTACCTCATGGAAAGCAATTCACATCTTCCCCTACTCCCATGGTCAGTGGTGGTAGCATCATCAATCCTTCCAGACAGTGGGTGACAGAAAAGAGTTTTAATCATATTTTAAGGTCAGTTTTTCATTATCCTTTTGTTGACCCCAACTATCCAATTCTCAAGAATTGGATATTATGCACATTTGGTTCTAGGATGTTCATTGCAATTAATTTCATCTTTTTTGTTACACATAAAAGTAAATTGGTCAGAGAGGAAGCAATTGTCCTATTTTTTTCTCATGTTAACATAATGCTAGGGTATTTGTAGGTTCTTTGCAAAAGCAAGGGAATAGCATTTTTCACTTTGGAAATATTAAATTTTGAGTGAAAGAGCTCAATATCAGTAATCATGTGACTATAATTTTATTATAGCACTAATTAGCACATGTGTTCACCTACATATTTCTTACTAATTTATTAGTAATCATTCCCTAAGATCTCCAGAACTTCAATCATCCACCAAAACTAGCTAAATTTGATCTGAATGGAATAATAGTACCCAAGCCCCCTTTATACTTTTTTTTAGATTCCTTTCACACATTCCAATGAGCTATTTCTCATTCTTATTTAGGATGTTGGTCTTGATTGTTCCTGGATAAGAAGTGAATGGAGTTACAAGAGAAAGAACCTATTTAAGAAAATACAATTCAAAGATGGAGGCATAGGTAGACATGCTTATCCTTCTCATGAAACCACCAAAAGAATTTCAACCAAATCTCAAAACAATTTAACATGCAGAAATGTCAGAAAATTGAACTGTATGGAAGTCTGAAAACCAAGGATTTAAAGAAGCCACATTCACCCGGAGAAGTAAGAAGGGCAGAGACACAGAGACAGGACAGAGGGGTGAGGAGATACAGTATGCTGCAGAGGTAGAACAGGCATGCGTAGCCCCACATTCTCGTGTGGTGGATAGAACAGGGAAGGATACCTGGAGAGTGACTAATCCCAGCCCCAGGCCAGACCACACAGCCAGGATTCCAGCACCAGGAAGATAAATCCCCATAATTCCTGACTGTAAAAACTAGGGGGGATGAGGCAATGGAAGAAACTGCTGGATTTTCAGGAAATTCCCCTTAAAGAGACTGCACAGTCTTAAAATATATGCAAACCCCCCATTCTGGGATTCAACACCAGGGCAACAGCTGGAAAAGCTCCACTTGCATAAGGGGAGTGGGTGAAGTGACAGGAAACAGGGCAAGTGCCAGGCACACAACCAGAAGCCAGGCAGCACGACAGTCCTCTCTGAGCCCTCTTCCCACAAGAGCCACAAAGCAGTAAAGCAGATTATCCCACCCTGGCAATTACCTAAGGCTCCACTCCACACAATTTACAGGTACTTTTTATAGGGAGTCAAAGCACCCTACCTAATACACAGAAAAAAACACAGGGAGGCTGCCAAATTGAGGAGACAAAGTAATATGGCCCAAATGAAAGAATAAAACAAAACCCCCAAAAAGAATTAAATGAAATGGAGATAGACAACCTATCAGATGCAGAGTTCAAAATACTAGTGATCAGGATGCTCAAAGAACTCATTGAGAATGCCAACAATATAAAAGAAGAAGTGAAATTTACACTAAGTGAAACAAAGAAAAATCTACAGGGAACCAAAGCTGAGATTTGAATCAATGATTTGAAACATAAGGAAGAAATAAACATTCAACCAGAATAGCAAGAAGGAACAAGAATTAAAAAAAAAAAATGAAGATAGTAAAAGAAGACTCTGGGACATCTCCAAACATGCCAACAACAAAATCATAGGGATGCAACAAGGAGAAGAGGAAGAGCAAGAAATTGAAAACTTATTTGAAAAAATAAAGAAAGAAAACTTCCCTAATTTTGTTAATGAAAGAAGCAAAGAAGTCCAGGAAGCACAGAGAATCCCAAACAACTTGGACCCAAAGAAAAATACACTAAGACACATCATAATTAAAATGTTAAAGGTTAAAGATAAAGAGATAATCATAAAAGCAGCAAGAGAAAAGCAGAAAGTTACCTACAAAGTAGTCCCCACAAGACTATCAGCTGATTTCTCAAAAGAAATTTTGCCAGCAAGAAAAAACTGGCAAGAAGTATTTGAAGTGTTGGAAAGCAAGGACCTACAACCAAGATTACTCTATCCAGCAAAGCTATCATTTAGAATGGAAGGGCAGATAAAGTGCTTCTCAGACAAGGCAATGCTAAAGGAATTTATCACCACCAATCCATTGTTACATGAAATGTTAAAGGTACTTATTTAAGAAAAAGGTCAAAACTACAAACATTAAAAAGGCAACAAATTCACCACTATTGACAACTGAATCTAAAAACAAAAACAAACTAAGCAAACAAAAAGAACAGGAACAGAATCATAGGTATGGACATCATTTGGAAGGTTATTAGCTGGGAAGGTGAGGGGGGGAGAATGGGGATAAAGGTACAGGAATTAAGGAGCATAATTGGTAGATTCAAAATAGACAGGGGATGTTAAGAATAGTATAGGAAATGGAGAAGCCAAAGAGCTTATATGCATGACCCATGGATATGAACTAAAGCAGGGGTGGTTATTGCTGGAGGGAAGGGGGGTACAGGGAGGAAGAAGGCAAAGGAGAAAAAGTTGGGACAAGTGTAATAACATAATCAATCAAATATACTTAAAAAAAAGAAAGAAGAGAAAATTCAGAAAGAGAACCAGGACCCAGAACAGTAAATAACAGTCTGTGTGCAGTCCTACATATTTTTAAAAATTCATAATTTTTCTCAATTTTCATAAACCAATGGCAGGGTATGAAAAAAGATTTGAGTGACAAATTATTGCCTAGAATGCTGTTACAGAAAAAAAATAAGCTTGAAAATTTTTAAATAATAAGGAGCATCATCTTGATATTCTATGAAAAACAAACTGTTGCATAAATCTGAAATGAATTCTTACTTTAACAACTCTATCTTAAAATATTATCAGAGTATCTCCCCAACTATTAAGGATAGTTCTGAGTGTTTACCATTAAAATTGACTTCAGGCAATTTATTTTTTACAAACCTAACCATGGAAAGATATTTGAACAAAGTTTTCTACTAGATGTCTAAACTGAAATATAAGGTGATGTAGCATCCTGTGGATTTCATTCGAGACCTGGGAAACGGTTATATACAGTTTTCAGATGAGCCTGCCTAATCTTGATACATGCTCCAAGGGAGGCAAGCCCAGTCATCCATTTCCTGTTTAAGGACTTAGTCAGGTTCTGCTGCTTTCTAGGTACTGCACTGAGATAATGCTGGCACTCGGAAACTATTGGACATTGTCTAATTTGAATGGATACTAGGTGGGGTTTTATCCTGGGTGCAATGTTTAATACAGCCACACATTACTTCATCTTTTAAGAAAAAAATAAAAAGTCACATTATGAGTGCTAACTATGTGTCGGGCATTATGCCAGAAGTTTTTACAAGTGATCTCATTTAATCCTAATATTAACCCAAAAGGAAGGTCATTTAACTTGTATAGAGGAAGAAGCTGAGTCTTGAAGGAGCCAAACAAATTTAAATAGGGACATGCAATTTCAAAATGGTGGGGCTAGAGACAAAATCTAAGTTAATCTGAATTCTGTTCCATTCCATTCTTCTTTGGTCTTTGAGTTATGAAGACTTCTCTACCTTCAGAAATCCATCCACTATACTACAGCACATACCCTCAGGGGGATTGTAGACCACGTTTCTGTCAGGGAGAGGATGCTTTCACTTCTTAGTAGTACTTCAGGAAGAATCCTCTGTCACCTGTATGCTAGAATAAAAGCCAGGAATGGCATCATAGCTGGCAGACAATCGGGGCCTAAGTTAAAGGAACAAGGAAAGAAAATTCTTTTATTTCCAGTCTTGCCAAACACCAAGCTTACCTGTATGATTTTTCTTTCCTGATATTTTGATAAAATTGATTTATCAGAAATCAATATATTTATGAACTATAAAACCCTACAAAATACCTAGGGGGGGGGAGGATTTTCCCCATTTTGAGGATACTGATATACACAACTTCCAATGTCCCTGAAAAATAATAGGTGAGCTTATTTTTCACATGCTTATACTTCTTTTCTTTCATTGATTGCAAATGTCTCCAGATATAGACTCCCCAATCTGTTCTTTGAGTGCTTTTCTTCTGCATAAAACATGAAATTGTCAGGCGTTGAGGACTACACAGTTCACTGCAGCCATCAGAAGTCATTGATTCCTGCATTTATTTCTTCCAGATTTCAAATCTATTTTTTATGCTGCTTGTCATAAAGGGTTGACATATGTCACAAGATGCTGCTACATACTGACGTGATGCATAAGCATCAGACAAAATTTTCAAAGAATTTTGCATTTTAAATGCTTCTCTGTTTAGTGTTTAGTGTGATGAACTCAAGACAATTGCCAAAAATCAACATTTATGGGAGCAATATAAATACAACGAAGTTATCTCTCAGTTGGACCTCAAAAGACCAATAAACAACAAAGATCAAAGAGAGAGAGGGTCTCAGCTTAATTATTTGATGACTTAAATGTACATAATTACCAATTTGTTTTATTTTTAATTACTTTATTGTTGTTCAATTACAGTTATCTGCATTTACACCCCTCACTGTCCCCCACCCCAGCCAAACCCACCTCCCTCCCTTGCTTCCAGTCTACCCCCTTGGTTTTGTCCATGTGCCTTTTAAGTTTGTTCCTGAATAATTTGTTTTAAAATGTCATTGAAAGATTAGTTGATAACTTCTAAACTCTCTTCTTGATATCTCATAATCTTGGATTTCAGGCCCCTGGGATTCTCATTTAATTGTGGTACTGATTTTCTCCGAGCTGTCTGGAGATCCCTTTATTTTCTAAAGATCAATTTTCCTCATCTTTTAAATCTTGCCTCTTCTCCAGAAATTATTAGGCCCAAAGAAAATGCATAGAAGAAGAGTCATTTTTATCTAGCAGCACATTTATTTGAGTATTCCTGTAATAAGCTGAATACGTGTGTACACGTGTGTTTATTTGTATATGTGTGTATATCACATACTACATTTATAGATGAAGCAATAATAGTTATGTCACAGGACCACAATGGTACAAAGTGGCCCATGGTTTAGGCAGGGAATCTGGATAGATTACAGATGAGTCATTATTCTCTGCCTCACTGTGAAAATGTATAAAGTAAAAATAAAGAACCAGCATGCCACATTACCCTCTCTGTCCTAACAAAATGTGTATCTTTATCCAGAGTCATGTCCCATACAGAAACAGAAATGAAATCCTGGCACAACCTTCTTACTAGGCAAACTTCTTTGTAGAGAATGGGCACAGTTAAAGTAAAGTTGAATTAAATATTCTAAGGTTAAATATATATGTGTGCGTGTATATATATACACACACATACACACACGTATATGGCATTCTTTCTATCAACCAATAGAAAGATGCTATCTTTCTATTTGAATATGGTGTTCCTTCTTGACTCTTAGCTTTGAGTTATTCAGAAAGGTGGTTATGTAATTCATTCATTCCACAGGACTTACATAATATGTATTTGGTGGCTTTTAATCTGTCTCAATGCTTGCCACTTGCTCTGATTATTTCTGCTGCATAATTACTAACCTATTAGTTTGAGCTAAAGAAATTGCCAATATTGAACCTTGCAGACTATAAAAATGGCAATTTCGTATTTCCGCCCAAGACTTTATTTAGTTCACCAATCTCACCACGTGACCTTGCTCTGGGCTCCAGTCTGTGCTCAGGTAAGCTCTTCACTTGCTTTCCCGCACTCAGACCCTTTCTGCCTTTGCTCGGCTAACTCTACTCATCCTGTAGGGCTCTGCTTCTATGCCTTTTCTCTAGCAAACCTTTCATTGAAAAAAAGGTGCTCTGTGCTTCTAAAAAATAGACAGGGGGAGAGGGTAATGGAGGAAAGAAGGGGAAGGGGCAAGCAAAGGAACACAAATAGAGGACTCGTAGGTACAGACAATGAGGGGCAAGGGGTAGGAGTGAACAATTGGGGAAAAGGCAGGACAACTGTAATTTAACAATACATTTAAAAAAAAAGGAAAAATGCATCAATAGAGAATAAAAATATATATATAGGGTCAAATCTTTGTTATTCTCATACATAAAGTTATCTATAGCATCCCCTGTTTCAAACATAACCCCACTGAATTCTTCTGTCTACATTGTTTATCATTCTATTGCTGACAACGCATCTCAACACTTGTGTTGTTGGGGATTTATTCAATCTTTGTGATAAAGCTTTTTTTCCAATGGTATTCACCTTCCTCAGCCAGATTAGCAACCCTAAGTACCTGCTGCAAGTGTGGTATTCTCTAAATTGCATAAATTCCCCAACCTTTACACTTATTGCTCAAAACTGGTTCTACATACAAATAATTGCTTCTGTTAAAGTCATAGGGGAGCCCATATTTTTCACCTTATTAGTTGCCTATACAATTCCAGGTGCTGCCAGTCCCTAATCTGATTCTAATCAATATGGATTAATATCTGTTCTGACACAAGGATGCTTCAGTAAAAGAGTCCCTCCAGGAGCTATTATAGATCCAGATATTACTCCTACTGTAGCCTAGCTTAAACCTTTTGAAATGGATAAAATTTTTGCAACTCAGTAAAAAATCTATTGCTGATTATTAAGGGGGAATTTCTAATATCAATACATTCCCAGCAGATCAACAATAGCATAAACACAACTTGTTTTTTGTTTTTTGTTTTTTTTTTTCAAGAAAAGAGATCACCACAGGAATACAGCAATCATTGATATGGGATAAAAAGACAACCCAAAGGTTTTCCCTCTAACAGAATATATCTTGACAGATCTTTTAAAGTAATTCTTTTCAGACTAAAGCTACACTGTGAAGCAAAGATACAGGGCTATACTGAAATTTGGACAATAAAACAATTTGAACTACCAACAAAGTAATCACTTCAGGTTACTTAAAGTAATTTGTGAAGAGTTTAATATTTAGGTTAAAAGAGCCACTAAATCTATTATAGTTATCAATAAAGTTTAGTACCCAGAAAAAAGTAAAATAAACTCTTATATATATAAAAACATAATTACTGAAATATGTCCACACACATAACAAAAGTATAAATAAATAAATTCTCAAATTATATGTTTTTCAGTGAAAGCAACTTAATTAACTAATCTGATGAGTGAAATATATTCACACACTTCATTTAACAACTATTTCTCAATACTTTGGCAAAAGTATGTGAGTATGCAACACACAGAGTTTATTCTTGTATTATTGTTTATTAAATTATTGCACTATTTATCTGTATTATAACTTTAAATTTACTTTCGCCCACTCTCGTATTTATCAAATACCTGCAACTGTACTGGGCACTGAGAAGACAAAGTCAATGAACAGAAGCTGAACACATACAAGATTTCAGCCCAGTAGAGAATAAGAAAAAACAAACAACAAGGAAAAAGTAACTAACAAGTACCATGATTCATCACTCCACCTACTGTGACAAGTCTAGGAGGACACACTTCTGCAGGACCTCAGCAGACTGCACAAATTTATAGCATAGTCTTAACAAATCTCCCATCACACTGATTTGCTTTCACCAACCAATATATTTTACCAAGAAGCAAATAGTTAACAGAGTCATCTCCACTACATTTGGCCAGACTAAAGGGTTCAGGTTTTTGTTGGCCTTCGTTATTTAATGGTTTTTGATTAATTAAGCAGAGATGCACCATGGTGGACAAATGGTACTGACATTTATGCATATTATAATTTTCCCATGCCTTGTACATTCCAAAGTTTCATGGGACTTTCCTTTCTGTTCAACCCCAATGCCTCCCTGACTTACTCAGAAAGCTTAAAATTAAAAGGCTTTTCACATGTTGGTGAATAATAACAATAATGATCAAAATCATCCGATTATCCAGAAGAGATAATTAAAAAGGAGTGTTGCACTATGATATAACAAAAGGATACAGCAGCCAGAGGAAAATAAACAAGAAACTTTAGGTATATCTTTTAACCAAAGACAGAACTGGCTGACTTTTTTTCCAACGAAAGCATTTGAGATAAACTTAATTTTTACACAGAAGAACCCAGGTTAAGAGATTTCTGAAGTCAAGAAGGAACTTTTGTTTGTCATGCAAGCTTTGAACTTGTTGAGCTGAACCTATCAATGGGGTCAATTCTATTGCACCTTCAAAGTAGATACAGATAGTTTTTCAATTTAAAGTGAGCTCTTACCTTTAACACTAGGAACCACCAATAATGTAGTATTGGATTTTGCCCAAAGGGTGAAATAAGAAATTTTTCTTTGAAGGTAAAAACATACTTGTCATCTGCTACATATTTTTAGGACTATGTATGTGTTACCCTTTGCAAAAAATAAAAATTTCAAATTAAAATATGGAAAGCCATTATCTGGAGTTGAGACAATGCCCTTGCCAATGTTGCCAAAACAAAATAAAATTGCATCTGTCAGATGATTCTGGCTGATGTGCTAAGTTGTTTTATCATGAGAATGCATAACAGGAATGGACTTCCTGTTCTGGCCAAGGTAAAGTAATGAAAACCACATTTACCTTCCTGACTAAAACATAAAAACATAGACTAAATATTGAGATGAATCATTTTTAGACAGTGGACATCAGGCAGTACAGAACTGTGATTCCTGGAGGAAGGAAACAAATGACATGAGCCCTGTGCTTGCCCTAGCTTACTTTCTTGAAAAGATTTCCAATCTGCAGCAGCTGGAGGGGGGCCAGAGAGAGCCTAGCAATCTCTCATAATTGAGGAGACAGAGCTGGGAGTCTGGAGAGGACAGGTGGCCTTGAAAAACTGAGGACTGAAGAGGAGAGAGCTGCACCAAGAGAAAACTTTGAAGATCTGCAGGGCTCCTAATCCAGTCTTAGAACTAATGATAAACTCATATGTGTGAGGAAACTACTTAAGACCAGGGTAAGACCCACTTGAAGAGATTAGGGGGAACAATTTTCAGAGCTTACACATGGCTGACAATAATTTATATTGTCCCCAGTCAGAGTGACAAAGAGTCTTGTAAATTACAAAACTTTGGGTAGAGTACTCAGACTGTGCTACAGAGTGCTTCATTAATGGAGAAAAATCTAGACTTAGCTAAACACAGATCTGGTCCCACCTAACAAATATAAAAATAAAGACCTAAAAGGATCAAGGAACTTAACTGTGTCTCAGAAAAAATTTGAAGAATATCTACAGAAATATGGAAATTTCCATTAGTCAACAAGGTAAAATTCAATTTGGCTGACAGTCAAGGGTATCCAAACAAAGGCATGAAAATGCACCCCATGACAGGGAGAAAAATACATTGATAAAAACAGACCTAGTAATCAGATAGATGATAGAATCCATAGACTAAAAGACTCAACCACTTATCAAACAGCTATTTGAACTATATTACATATGTTCTAGAAGACAAAAAGAAGGAAGATTTGATAGAAACTTAAGAGTTGGAAAATTTTAGTTTAAATAATAGCTAATAAGCTTAGTAATCGATGCACGTAAAAGCTTTTGTTCCAGAAACTGAAGGTATGACCCACCCTGACTCCAGGAGACCATAAGCAGTTCCACCTTTGTTCCTCATGACCACAAGCAACTCAAGATGATATCTGAGCCATGGTACTCCAGGGTGAGATGACCACTGCCCAGGACACAGCTTAAGTCCACCTCCCAGGACACAACTAAAGACCACCACCTGGGGCCCAACTTAACACACTGCTCAGGACAAGAATGCTGAAATCGTTTTTTAATCCAATTAACTTTTCCCTGAATTTCAAAACCCCTCACCACACCTTGTTTATTCCCTGCTAAAAAACCTTGGCCTGGAAAAAAAAGAAAAGATGGTCTGTTAGGGTATGAACCCACCATCTCAGATCACCAGCCATCTGAATAAAGTACCCATAAAGATTCAATCCCTGTCTCTGCTTATTGGGTTTGGTAGTGACAGGCAGCCCTAATTCCAGTGTCTTTTCTGGTTTCAGATTGAGCATGTTAAGTAGAGATATACACGCAGATCAGACTTTTAGTCATGAAGACTATAGTATCTGAGATGAAAAACACCAGACATTAGATTGGCATCAGATTAAACACTGCAGAAGAAAAGATTGGATAACCTAAAGACATAGCAAAAAAAAACTCCTTAAAATGAAATACAAATAGAAAAGAAAAAATGAGAATAGAAAAAAAGGAATAAAGCATCAGTGAGCTGTGAGACAACTTCAGGCAGTCTATTATAGATGTAACTGGAGTCTCTAAAGGAAAGGAGAGAGAAATGGGAGATTATATATATATATATTTAAAGAAATAATAGCTAAAATTGTTTCAGAGGATTCTTTGTACAAAACAGCAAAGAAAGACATTGTACTTCTCACTTCAAACAATCTAATACAAAATGCAGTGGGGTCATAACTATAAAGTAGTAAATGAAAACAAACCTACCTTCCTATAATTCTACATACAAGTTACTTTTCAGAAATAAAAGTGAAATAATTACTCTTTCTGACACCAAAATGTTGAAAGAATTCTTTGCCAGCAGATGCTAAAGAAGTCTTTCCCACCAAAAGAAAATGATACCAAATTGAAATACAGACCTATGCAAAGAAATGAAGAGCAGAAGGAGGATAAACCCTTTAGAGCATGTAAGAGGATGTTAAAAAATGAGACGCCAATCCCATAGACAGATACTAAAGCATTAGACCAGTTCCTATGTGCAGCATTTATAATGGAAACAATCAGTAACTGCTTTTGTGTCCCTTGCACCCTCAACCAGGTAAGACATGAAAAAGTGCTCAAATACTTTGGAGTGAAGATTTACTGCAGACTTTTTTGGAAGAGAATGCTGTCACATAGTTTTCTGTCACCTCCTTTAGTGGGGAATATGGAGTACTTTCCACTTCATCTTAAGCTCTGGGAAAGGGATGCTTCCAGGAACCCTTGGAGGGTTGGTAGTTCAAGTCATGGAATATCTGTCCCTAACTCATATCTAAGAAAATTTTGAGTCACCTAATGCTGTGAATAGAAGTGAATGTACAGTTTGTCCCAACTCCCAAGTTTCTAAGAGCAAGGGATATGTGGGTGTTTTCTAGGATAAGCATTAATTACACAGGAAAGGGAGAGTATGCCATGATGTTGGTTGTTCTACAGAAGGATGATGAAACCACAGTAGCAAGTGCATGAAAGTGAACACCAGATGCCAGAAAGGGTGTTGCAAGCAACTATATGGCATAGAAAGCCATCTGCTCAGGTCAAGAGAACTGCAGAAGAGTAGTCTTCAGTGCAGCAGAGGGAACTCATGAAAGTGCCCCAAGTGTTTCCTTTAACCATCTGCTAAACTGAAGGGATGCAGTCACTCAGACAAGAATTGCCCTACCAATTATCTCTCTCATCAACTGCCCCATCTGCTGTAATTTTATCAGGGCACAAAATAATAGCTATCAAATGGGGGAGGAAAGGAAGTAAAAACCCACCACACTTTTTCCTGAAAGTTAGAAAGCCACAAACTACAGGTCAAAACATGGGAAGGACAAGAAGACGTACCTTTGGATGAAAATTACGTTGAACTATGCAACATATCAGCAGATATCCTGTTTAGAAAAAAAATACTGAGACTTCTGGCCAAGATGGAGGCGTAGGTGGACACACTGGGCCTCCTCTCACAACCAAAATTAAGGACAAAAATTTAGAATAAAAAAAAACAACCAGAACAGATAGAAAATTGAATTGTACAGGAAGTCCAACAACGATTCACCCAGATCAGTAAGAGGGGCAGAGTCAGTGGCTGGCAGAGAGAGAGAGCAGCAGGAAAAAGCAGTGGCTAATGGTCCTGGACCCGCAGGCAGTGATTGGCACACCCCAGGCACACAGGCAGTCATTACTAGGCACAGGGAGGCAATGAGCAGACCAAGCGAGGCACACAAGGTGGCTGACCACAGTCATACATTCGCGCCCAGATAAACCAGGTGAAAACAGGCAGCGAGAGAGACTGCGCAACCCAGGGCCCCAGTGCCAGGAAATTAAGCCTAAAAACACCTATTGAAAACACTTGTAGGGGTTGAAGTGCTGCGAGAGACTCCCAGACTCACAGGAAAGTTCATTGGAGAGACCCACAAGGTCCTAGAATGTGCACAAGCCCACCCACATGGAATTCAGCACCAGAAGGGCCCAATTTGCTTGGGGAAGGGGCAGAAGGGACTGGAATCCAAGAGAGGGTAGAGCAAGTGCCATTGTTCCATCTCGGACCCCGCCCCCACATACAGCATCACAACCCACCAACTGGGCTGCCCCGCCCTGGGGAACACCTAAGGCTCTGCCCCTTACTACCTAACAGCCGAGACCAGAACAAAAGAACACTCAAAAATGGTTCAAACGGGAGAAGAGATCAAAGCCCCAGAGCCAGTTCATCTAAGTGACCAAGAGATAGCCAACCTGTCAGATCCATAGTTCAAAGCCCAGGTGATCAAGGATGCTCACAGAATTGGTTGATTTTACTCACAAATTAGATGGACAAATGAAGGCTACAATAAGTGAAATGAAGGAAAATGCACAGGGAACCAATAGTGATGGGAGGAAAACTGGAACTCAAATCAATGAAGTGGACCAGAAGGAAGAAACAAACAAACAAACAAACAGAAAAGAAGGAAGAAACAAAATTTCAAAAAAATGAGGAGAGGCTTAGGGAACCTCCAAGACATCTTTAAATGTCCCAACATCTGAATTATAGGGGTACCAGAAGGGGAATAGGAAGAGCAACAAGTGGAAAACTTATTTGAACAAATAATAAAGGAGAACTTCCCCAGTCTGGCAAAGGAAACAGACTTCCAGGAAGTCCAGGAAGCTCAGAGAGTCCCAAAGAAGGTGAACCCAAGGAGGAACACACCAAGCCCCATCATAATTACATTAGCCAAGGTTAAAATGAAGGAGAGAATTCTAGAAGCAGCAAGGGATAAGGGCACAGTCACCTACAAAGGAGGTCCCATCAGACTGTCAGCGGATTTCTCAGAAGAGACCTTACAGGCAAGAAGGGGCTGGAAAGAAATATTTCATGTCATGAAAGTCAAGGACCTACATCCAAGATTGCTCTATCCTGCAAAGCTGTCATTTAGAATGGAAGAGAAGATAAAGCACTTCTCAGATAAGGTCAAGTTAAAGTTCATCATCACCAAGCCCTTATTACATGAAATGTTAAAGGGATTTATGTAAGAAAAGATAAAAAATGAACAGTAAAAAGACAGCAAACTCACAGGTATTAACAACCACACCTAAAATAAAAGCAAACTAAGCAAACAAATAGAACAGGAGCAGAAAGAGAGAAATGGAGATCACATGGAGGGTTAGCAACAGGGGAGTGGGAGGAGGAGAGAGGAGGAAAAGGCACAGAGAACAAGTAGCTTAGAAGGTGGGTAGAAAATAGGGGGAGGGCAAGAATAGTGTGGGAAAAGTAGAAGCTAAAGAACTTATGACACATGGACATGAACTAAAAGGGGGAAAGTGTGTGGGAGGAGGTGTGCAGGGTGGAGTGGAATGATGGGGGAGAAATGGGACAACTGTAATAGCACAATCAATAAAATATATTTAAAAAAAGAAAAAGCTAAGTTTATTAAGGGGAAAATTATACTTTGCATCACTATTAAATGTTATTTTGAAATCTGTTGAGTTTTGAAAGAAAACAAATATATACATACATATATATTTGCCTGTACAGATAATTTTTGTAGACACATGGAAAATGATAAGTGCTTGCTTCTAAAAAAAAAAGACCAAGCAATGAGGATAGAAGAGTTTTCCTTGTGCATCACTTATACTGGACGAACTTTTTCTTTCCAGACCACGTGCACGGTGGCAGTCACTGTCAGCTGCTATCCAATCCCCGATGACCCCTTCCTGACAAGAGAATCCTGGGTTTGTTCAGACAGCAGCAAGCTCAGCCCCAAGTGTTGGATCTCAAATGATCTACACTAGTCATTACAATTATGTTCCATGATTTCCCAGCTCCCTTGAAACTAGAAAAATCATGTGACTCACTTCCTTAAAAAAACATCAGTAAATGGATTGCACGGCACTGCCTTATCTCTTCATCCCCTCTTCCTGCCACAAATGCAGACTGATGGCTGGAGGTGGAGCAAACATCTTCCAGCTTTGGGAAGTAAAAAAGAGTCATGGAGATTTTGATCCTGCCATTGTGAAACTTGTAAACCAAAGCTGTCACCTCTTGACCTCATGTTATCTAAGATTGCAAATGTGTTCCTACCAGCTCCAGAAGCACCAGTTGATAGCTTGTTAGAAATGCAGATGCTCAGGATTCATCATGGACCTACAGAGTCTGAAACAGCCTGTTGACATGGTCCCCAGGAGATTTAGAGGTACATCAGAGTATTAGAATATCTGCTCTACAAAAAATAACCCCCTGCTTCACTAAGTTCTTGTCAGGTATCATGTTAACTGGAGCTGAAATTATATCATACATGTATGCACTGACTCTCAATTTCTTTAAAAAATGACTACTTAAAATATAAGTAAATATGTGGTATAATAAAAATATTTATATAAAGTTTCAAGTGTTTAAAAGCTATTTTTTAGATGGGTATAGAAGAGCAAAATCTAATAATGGTAAATGAGGTTTCCATTTCTTTCAGAATAAAATATAACTTCAAATTAATTACAAATTCCTGTTTTAATCTGTGAGCCACCCTGTATGAAAGCTGTGATTTAACATTCAAAAAGGCATCAATAGAGAGATGTTATAGCTACAGATAAATATATGCATATAATAAATCAATTTTTTAAAAAATTTGCCGATTTTTTTTTTTTTTTTTTTTTGCCAAATGTTTAAACCCTAGATGCTGGCTAAAAATCACAGACTGAAATCATCTGCATTTGGTAAAAAACAAGTTCCAACCACTAGCATTTTCCATTTCTTCTCACTGCTCAATTGAACTGCTTATGTTTCCTGGCTCTGCTGTAAAGAAATTTTAGGCTCCAATCCCAGGATTGATTTCACTGCAACAAAATTGTCAGCTACAGAATTCTGTAAAATTTTCCTTCCTTCTACATTTATTTAACCCGAAGATTTGAAGTCTCTGTTGCCAAAAGTTTTGCACTTAACAAAAATTTCACAGGATAACTAAGAGAAGCAAAAAGAAGTGACTGAATCCATCTGTTTTGTGCCCATACTCAGAACACATTTATAGAATAGCAAATTTATCTATTTGAAAAACCTAAAAGTTATACGGTGTATTCTGTAAATACAGTGTGAAAATATGCATAGAAGCCTGAAGTGGGACAAGGCTCAGGGAAATAACTTGGGCATGTAGTTGTCATCAAAAAGTTAATGCATCACTGCCACTGAGATTTCATAACCACAGTTCATGTAAAGAAGAGAGGAAGTGATATTAACAGTAGCTTACACCTTTTGGTTTCACAATGATACTGAAAATACCACAATGATTAAAACTCCATAAAAATCCCATCAAACTGATTCTTCATTGAAATAGTATATTCTTTTTTTAACTTTATTTCTATTGCTTACAGATGTCCCCACTCTCTGCTTTGCCCACCTCCATCCAGCCCTCACCCCACCTTCCCTCTGGCCATCACCACACTGTGGTCTGTGTCTCTGGGTCATGCATATATGATCTCTGGCTAATCCCTTCCCCTTCTTTCATGTAGTCCTCCCCTCACCCTTCCCCTCTGACAGCTGTCAATCTGTTCCATTAACTTATGACTACTGTGGGTGGAAAGGGGCCACACACTAACCCCGACAGGCTGAGGGGAGACCTGCACAGCAGCTGTACAAACTCAGAGACCTAAAGTAACCACATGGGAAGGTCTGCACATAAAGATTTCTAACAAAAAAAAAAAAAAATGAGTCATAGCAGGTAGTCATGTTCTAGGCCAGTATCTTCCTTGACAAGGTCAATATTTACCTTAACTGAGCCTGTCCATTGTTGTTTTGTTTCTACGATAACATGCCTTTGGAATGTCAGAGTAACCCTTTTCCAGACCCCTCAGGTCACAATCTCCCACCGAACCCCTCATTGTTATCTTGTCCCCCAAATGCCATCTCTGTGTTGCTATAAATGTTAATTGTTAACTAGCTTATACCTACCACTGTAAAAGAAGTATTAGTCCTTTCATTTTTACTCTTTATCCAGTCTCAGAGATTTCCCAGCTTTGCTTTCTCTCACTTCCCTAAATTACCATGAATGGATTTCATGTAACACATTTAGGGCTCCACCTTAATAAACTGCAAAACTATCACCCTCCAGAGCTTTTTCTCAATTCATTGAGATTTTGCTTCCCAGCAATTGTCCTCAATTTGGTTCAAACAAACTCATAAAATTTCTCTACAGGTTTGAATGTTTTTTTACTTTGATGCTACACCACTTCAATACCTATCTTTAGTGGCTATTTTTCAACAGGCAAAATCTGAAAGATACTGTTCATCTCACAGCACTCTATTTTTCTATATTTTTTGCATGTCTATATCTGAGTCTCCTATTTGACTATGAGCCTATCCCTAGGACTTTGCCTGGCTCATAAATGCTCTTTTTTTTTTTTCCTATTTAGTTGTATGTTGGCCCCACTGAATTTCTAGTGCTCATAGAAATAAAGTTGTTCTGCATGGAACAGCTTGTGCTGTACCATGTCATCCTTGGATGCCCAAGAATTTTCTTGCTTGCTTCTGAGAGACCAGTTCTAAAGGTGGAAATCAGATATGAAATAAGAAAGCCACCCTGGGGCTGTGTGGGATTAAAATATAAGGCCTTGGATTCCTCCTGCCAAAAATTAGCTGAAATATTTTGAGTAAGTCTCCTAACCTCTCTGGGCTTTGTGTTCTCAGCAAAGTGGGGAATTTGCTCTAGATTCCACGAACTCCAGGGTCCATTTCATCCCTACACTCCATCTTCAACTTCCGAGTTCTCTGCGTTTCCTTATCCTCCACCCCATGGTAATTACCCCTCATTGCCATGCACGGGGCTGAGAAAAGTTTTAAGTGGTACCGTTTGCACTGGTAGCTAAATCTTAGTAAAGGAAGATAGAAATAGAATCAGGCATTATTAAGCATAAGCAACTAAGGAGCAAAAGCCAGCGTAATCAGGAAACTAAGGCTCCACATGCTCCAGGGAATGACAGCATTTTCCCACCAGGGGGATTAACACCACTCCCTCCCTTGTATGGGGAGGTAGGACCAGCTTTCCAATCTGCCTTGTCCATTCACCCAGACTATGGGTGGGGCAAAGGGGATTGGCACCTGTATAATAGGAGCCAAGATAGAAACCATAGAGGCCTGTCAGTCTACCCTGGAACAAGGATCAGATTGGATAAGAGACACAACCCTAGAATATCTAAGAAATAGATTGGTTGGTCGTGGACCCATCAGAAGCTCACAAAAGTATGGAAAGTAGATTGATTATTTTGAAAAAGCACCTGGTCCTTACCAAGCCTGAAATAACATAACCTGAGCCTGACAAAGGTGAAGGCCTTTTATTCCATCTTGTTTGATAACATGTGCTCACCCTGTTCATTCTCACATTCTCTCTGTAACAGCCATGTGGCCCTAGCAAAAGTGGAAGAGCCCCACTTCCACCAGCAACAGTGCCACTCAGCCCACCGCGAGCTCCCAGTGTGGGCCTGGACACAGTGCCAGCCAAAGCGCAGCCAGGATCACAGACTCAGCTAGCCAGATGGGGAGAAGGGCTGGACTGGACTAGCCTTGGCATGGCACAGAATTTCGGGACACCGGCCCTATTTGTAGGCCTGGTAAAGACAAGACTGGAGTTTTTCTGTGGTGGGTAGGGCAGAGAGGGAACATTGGGAACCCGGGGATTTTGCATCTGGTGCCACAAATGAAACATCACACCACAGTTTCCTGCACATGAGTCTCCTGGAATGCTTTCCTTGTGGCACTGCAAGAGTCCCACTTCCACCAGCCACCGTACCACTCGGAGTACATGTTTCACAACCTTCAAAATCCAATGGCAAAGGCCTCTCTAACATGATTATTTTTTAAAAACTATAGGTAAGACGTAGAAGCCCATGGACAACTTTTAATGAATAGACACCAAATTGTCATACCTTTAGGTGATGCTCCAATTCAGAAATAGGTTTCTCCTCCAAGATTAATTATGGCTGTCTGACACTATTACCCGCTAAAATGTTTTATAAGCTCACAATACCAAGAGTTTCAAAAAGTGTCACACACCAGCAGTTCCTATTACTGACAACACGAATATGACAATTGAATATAATGTGAGCGGGAAGCTGTCCCCAGGTGATTTTACCTGGCCCACCTTGCACTTCTGCAGGTGACAGTAATGAAAGCTGGCACTGACCTTGGTGGGACTACCTAGGACATCTTTCTATTAGTTAAGGTTTCCTTTTAAATGCTTTGGAATGTGGGAAATAAAGAAGAATTTTCTTGTCAACAACCAAAAGTGCTGCTTAGTATCACCTTTCTCTGATTCCTGGCACACATATGTAGATAGCAATTGCCAGGCAGAAACTCTCTTTGCCCTTCTAATTGGACTGAACTGCTCCTAGATCTTTCTTCTCATCCCCAAAGCAATAACAAGGGGGTGGAATTCCTTAAGCTAAAAAGGCAGAATTATTTATAGCACTCGTAAAACGATTCTAATACCAAAAGAGATGTTTCCATTCTTTCTCCACTTTCCTCCTTCTCACCTTCCCTTCTTTGATTATAGTTTTGCTTATGAACATCCAATTATTCCCTTCACTTTGTCCTTGGGTGTGTTGACTCTGTAAATGTGTGACACTGAACCGTGCTACAGTGTAGGTCAGCAGGAGCCCCTAGAGTAGGAGAGCCTTGTCGTATTTTCTTTTAGGAATGCTATCCCCACTTTGGGGGCCAGCACAAACCTTGGGTATAAAGAAGAGAAAGGAAGAAAAGTACCCTGAGGCAAAGCCTTTTCATGGCAATTTTTAGAGGGCTTCCTCAGGGTACCCCACTTGCTTTTCAATGTCTCTTCAACATTCTTTTCTCCCCCTTTCTCTGTCATTCCCCCATCCTCACCCCACTGAAGATTTTATCACACCCCTTCTGTAAATGAGAAAAATCATGGACATGTATCCATCAAGAGGATAATTTTGTAATGTGTTGCCTCTCCCTAAGGTATTATCAATATTTAAACTATATAAATAAATCATTAATAGTGAAGGTTTAGATTCTGCTCTACCTGTACTTTTTTAATGATTCTTGGGAATAGGATCCCTTTCTATCCACCCTTAGATCACTCTACATATGCAGCTATCTACTCTTCTGGCTGGTTTTGTCAAAAACTACTCAGAGTGTCAGCTGGTACAAGCCTCTACCCATTTTCTTTAACACCTCCTCACAGTATCCACATCCTTCATAGCAGCAAACCATACCATTGAAGAGAAGCAGAGTTTGCCACCCAAAATATGCCTCTTTGGAATATTGGTTAATTTAAGCTGGCTATTTTTAAAGTCCAGGAGGCTCGTGAAGAACCTTTGCCTTCCCCCCTAACTACCTACAAGAATTTAGATAGAGAACCTGTTCCAGGAAGGCAGCTAGCTATCGTCAGAGATCACAACAGTTTAATAAGAACTAGGTGTGACAGATAGGGAAGCACCCAGCAAGGACCCTCTGATCAAAGTCCTCCCTGTGCCCCACTGTTAAAGATGTCCAGAAATCACTTGTTTACCAAACATTTGCTTTTCCACCTCCATGTGAATTGCCTTCCTCCCCTGTGAAGTCCCAAACCACAGCCCTTCTTTCTTCTCAGCTCAAGATGGCCTCTAGGTCTTAACTGCCTGATTTGTCCTAGGGCCCCAAGGTCTTAAGGAACCTCCATCCATACAAATGTAATTAATTTTGCTTATCTTCTCCTGTTAATGTGTCATATCACTCTAATTATTCAACCAGACAGAAGAACTAAAGCACCCTCACCTCTACTGTCCATTTACTGGATAGTTCCTCACTATCCCTCTCACCAGTGTTGGTTTTGGTTCCTTTGCCAGAGCAGGAGAGAAACATGTAAGTTTCCTTGCAAAGGACCACAGGATTTTGAGTTGATAAACAATACAATAAAGATATCATACCATCAGTGTTACATTATTCTTTGTTGACTTTGAGATCCTCTGTAGGTAGCATGAATTAAAAAAGGGTTTCATTATTGTACATGAAATCCATTGTATAAGATTATTTATTGATAAAAACAAATAAATAAAAACTTCATGCTATGTGTTTTCTAAAACCTGTCTAAATATTATTTTGCATGAAATCTCATAAAAAGATAAAGAATAGGAAGAAAAGCAATTGCCCTAAAGTCCAGAGTATATTAAAGCATTTGGCAGGTGGTGAGAGGAACTGATAATGGAATAATAAAAGAACATTTATCCTGAATTAGAAAGGATATTTTTCCACATTTAACAAATATTCATGAATACATGCAGATAAAATGGTAAGTCAGACAGTCCCTGCTCTCGGGGAGCCTTGTACCTAGTATCCAGGAGAGAAACAATCACACAGGTAATACTCAACGGATAGCTTGGTAAGGACTGTGCAGATAGAGTACAGGGAGCCATGAGAGCATAGGAAGGGGGGTCGTGACCTAGTTTGCCAGGCCCAGGAAGATGAAAACAAAAGATTTCAGCTGTGATCTGAAGGATGAGTAGCTGAACTAGATAAAGAAGGGCTCAGAGAGAACTCTCTTGACAGAACTTAAAAGACTCTGGGGAGGAAGAAAACTTGGACTATTTTAGGAACAGAAAGAAGGTCAGAATGGCAGTATTAAGGGAAGCAAGTTGGCATCGGATGAGGTGGGAGATGTAGGCAACAACTAGCCATGGAGGGCAAAAGGGTTCAGAAGAAACATGCCTAAAACACACCACTTTGCCATGTGGATTATTTTAAGATGAAGGCAATCAAGACCCAGCCAACTCAGGAAGAATGTTTATCTTTCCCTTAATTGCTTAAAAGAATTTAGATATGGGCTTGACAGAGAGATAAAACTATTGCCAGAGATAATTTTTATCTGAAAGGCCTGTCTGTATAGCAGCGTAAACATCTAATTACCAAGCATCTGCTCTTCTTACTGTCCTGTGAATTACCCTCCTCCCCCTGGAAGGCCCAGGCCCCTGTCCCATCTTTAGCTCAAGATGGCATGTAAACCTCAACTGCCCAAATTGCCCTTGGGCTCGTATTTTTATGGGACTCCCATACATATGTAATTAATTTTTTCCTATTTTATGTCAATTTAATTAGTAGACCAGCCAGGAAGATATAAGGATAGAAGGAACTTTTTTTTCCTCCCCAACAGAGGCCTTCTGGATAGAATAGGATTTTGCTTTTTTTAAATAGTACACTTGGAAGAAATGGAAGTGTTTACACCATTTGAACACAAAAATGAGCATTCAGACTACACGATGGACAATAAAGGGTAGAAAATGTAAATATGGGCAAAATGCTTAGCAGGCATAGCAAGTCCATAAAATAATTCACTTGATACATTATATTTTGGAACACAGTGATGCTTATAAAAACAGGTATACAAGAAGAAACTGGGGAGAGATTTAAGAGATAAAAGATCTATTACTTGACATGGATGGAATGTAGGTCTAAGGATAAAGAAGAGCTGAGGATGTGGTACTGCTTACTGAAACGAGGATCACTCATGCGGGATTCTGAGGGCTTGATACTAGACGTATTGAACTTGGGATAACACTGACAGAGCCAGTAGACATGTCAAATAGTTTACTATGGAGTTTTAAAGTTTAAGAAACAAGTTTGACTTAGAGATTAGTAGTTGGGAATTGTTGGAATACAGGTGAATTGGAACCCTGGTAAAGGGAAGAGAAGTTGAAAAATTTGAGAAAGCTAAAAAGAGATAATGTGAAACAAGAATATATGCAAAATAATGGGTTCTAGCTGCAAATCAATGAAGAAAACCATCTTTTAATAGTACTAGGCTTAGACTTTAAAGAGGCACATACAGATCTATACTACTAGTGTACGGAACTTTTCAAGAGAATGGGAAGAAAATCATTGTGGACAGGGACCAACCAGAATTTTACATTCTTCATATCTCTCACAACAAAAAAAACTCTACCATCCACAAAAGCAGGAGTTCAATAAAGAAAAAAAAAAAGATAAAAAGAAAGAAGTCTAATTTGACAGAAGATTCTTAAATGGTGTTTGAGGAGACAACTTTCAATTTAACCTAAATGTGTATCCAGTTCGCTATTTTAATAGAGGATTCTAGGGGGCTGATTTGAGCAACCTAAGTAGCACAGTACATGTATTCATGTCTAGTTAAGACAATGACAACTGTTCTTTTAACCACTTAAGAGGATGTCAGGGAATAAATTAGAGGGAAACTTCAGTCACAAAGAAACTATTATTAATTTTAATATAGATCATATAAGTGAATACATCTCATTTCCTTGGTTTAAAAAACATATCTGCCTCAGTTTGTTTATCAGTTACTCACTTATAATAAAATATTAAGTTAAACTGAATGATAAGTTCCCTTCAGTAGAGGTTGTTACTGAAATATTCCACTAGGAAGTTTGTTTTCTCACTCAAGGATGCTATAGGTGAGATAATGCCATTCCACAGCATAGAGACTAAATGTTGAAAATAGTTTTTTGAAATGCCAAATATGTTTACTTCACTTCTTTTAAATATTCTACTCATTCTTAAGAAGAAAAATTACCTTTCAAAAGAGAATACATGTCTTATATTGAGCAAGCACAGTTTCTGCATACTGTAATTGAAATTCAACATTACTATTATCCAATGTTTTACTGAAAATAAAATTAAACACACACATTGATGTGTAGGTCACTATGTATGCACATTAACCCAGGGAGCACTGTGTTTAGCCAGATACTCTGCTATCAACTACGTCAGTCTTTCTTCCTCTGGACTGCTCTCTGGACCACTGGCCAAGGCAAATTTGCTGTCATTGATGATATCGCTGCAATGGAATTGGAAAATATTATACATCAAAACTTCAGTGTTTTTATGTAACCTCAATGTCACTAATTTCATATACAGCCAGCACTCAATGTTTTTCCCTCTGTTTATTCCTTCTCATTTTTAGTTTTCCTCCCTGACTACTTCCAAAGCTCCTTCTTGGTGAATATTTTGTATGCTCCCTGCTGGTACAATATGTATTCATAGTAGGAACTTAATAAATAATGCATTATTTAGTATGTGTGTGTGACAACATGCACATAAATTGAAGGCAATTATCATATATTATAATCAGAAAAAAATATGGAAATACCTTGATATAGGCATTCAATACCAGGTTTAGGAGTTTAGATTTGATGCAATACATAGAAGATCACTATTGGAACTTCTGGGTAACGGTGATCTGTATCAAATTCATTTTGTAAAAGATGTTTAATTCCATGGAACTTAGATGTAATTTACTTTAAATCATGATAATAAAAAAGAGGTTCCCTTTAATTATTTCCTTGACCCAAGAATCAGTCACCACTCTAAAATTCTGAAAATAGCATTGTTCAGCCAAAAAGTGTACGTAACAAGAGGGCCCTAGCAGCCAGTTAACATTGGAATTGACTCTGTCTGGATTCCTATCACATTCCAACCCCCCCCCTGCCCCGCCCTGCCCCCCAGCAAACCCAGAGGCCAGCAGAGCAAACCTAAGCCCTGACTGCAGTAGACTAGCTCAGGAGTATCAGTTCCCTCACTAAAAACAAATTCTCATGGAATGCAAAATGACCAAGGAATGAAAGTAGTAAAAGCAATAAAAAATTTCAGATAGAACTATTGGAGACAAGATTTTCTACTTTGAATTCTTGTTTTTATTCATTACTTAGAAGAGAGTTTTAAGGAGAAAAGAAGCAGATGTAAGCATTTTATCATACCTAGAAAAAGAAGTTTCCTTTTCATAACACCCTATTTCTTATGAAAACCCAATATACGAGGAAAATAAAATGTTAGAGAATGTCATATAATAAAGAATTTGCCTGGCCTTTGTACTTAGGTCCTGGAAGGGAACATCAAGGCCTTTGGGATGACAAAGAAGTTCCATGTTTGGGACTCTCTGAGACCTCACCCTATGCCTCTCTTCATTGGGCTGGCCCTCATTTGCACCCTTTATAATAAAACTATAATATAAACATTGCACTTCCCTGAGTTTTATGAGTCATTCTAGGGAATTATTGCAGTTGAAGGGCTAGTGAGAGCCCCTGAATTTCTAGCCTAGGAACCCAGGACCTTGCGGCAGGTCTGCAGTGAGGGGGCTCTGGGGAGGACGGTGACCTCACCCTGCAGAGTTCACACTTAGTGCCAGAACTACATTGCAGGGCATGCAGCAGATTGAGGGGAAAATGTATTAGGGGCTTAATTATTAATTCCCATTCTTGAAGATTTAAATTAAGCTCTTTAAAATCATCCATGTAAAAAAAATTATCTGGAGTATTTATTCTATTACCATGTGTCATATCAGGTTGTATTATTCATGCTGCTTCATCTTTTAATCTTCCTCTGCAGCCCCATGAAAATGGGATAAAAAAAACAATCTGAATAATGTTCATTTTGTGATTGGTATGCTGGTAACTGTGATTGTGATCCCAGGTAACTTATAATAAAAAAGAAAAATTGTCAGCCTGACCTAGCCACAGAAAAGAAAGAAAAACTTTCTTTACCTCATAATTTTTTATCTTCCCATTTCTCCATTGAGAAGGAGCAAATCCTTACATCCTTGGAAAACCCCCTTCAATGACCTTATAATTATATTTAATCTACTCAGTAACCCCAGCCACTACTAAAAAAGTAAGTGAACCCTGGCTGGTGTGGCTCAGTGGATTGAGCATGGGCTGCAAACCCAGTCAGAGCACATGCCTGGGTTGTGGGCCAGGTCCCCAGTGGGGCCACATGAGAGGCAACCACACATTGATGCTTCTCTCCCTCTCTGTCTCCGTCCCTTCCCTTCTCTCTAAAAATAAATAAATAAAATCATTTAAAAAAAATAAGTGAACTAAATCCTACATAAGCAAAAGTCAGCATTTCTAGGTCTTATCTAGGCCATAATCTGTGTGCTCTGTTTAATATTGCCTAAAATTGGGGTGACCAGGATACTTCAAAATTGTCATTGACAGTTCCATCAAATAATATAATGCCTTTATGATCTAAATTAATGATAATCTAATCTTAACTATAATTTTATTCAGTTTTTATAAGTAAACATCATAACTAACTTTCCATTTAATAATAGTTTGCTAAGTAATCAGTATATCACACAAATTTCTCCTGATAAATTTTGCTATTTCTCCTATTATAATTCTTATTAAATTTTTCTTTCTACAACAAATCTCTACCTTGTCATCTTTCAAATTTTTTTTCACAAATTCTGTGAGTGTGTTGGTGCATCATCACACACACACCCATGCCAGGTCCCTACACCGTATACTTTCTGCAGCACTTGAAGGTATGAGGGGGGGAACCTGCAAAAAAATTATCTTCTAGAGGGTGGGCCTCTTGTAGTACAGGCTTCCCCTACTAGGTGAGTGGTCTGGGAACCCATCTGTGTCAGTGTACCAGCTGGCATTGCTGTGAGAGGCTGAATTCTGCTTCAATGAACTTTTTTTGAAGACTCTTTCAACAACACATTTGCCCATTTCATGATGGGTAATTTACGAGCGCACCTGCCCACACTGTGCTGAGTGTTCAGCAATTTTTGACCAAAAATGGCATGACCCCCATGCCCCACCCTCCCCATTCACCTGATCCCACCTCCAGCAACTTTTTTGTTTCCTTGATGAAAAAAGTCCTCAAAGGGAAATGGTTTGCCGATGTGGAAGAAGTGAAACAAAAAACAGCAGAAGCGCTAAAAGGCATCAAAATCAAGTTTAAAACTGTTTTTAGAAGTGGAAAAATGTCTCAATAGGTGTATTGAATCAAATGGAGAGTAGTTTGAAGGTGACTGAAGTTTAAACATGTTAAAATAAGCACACAATTTTATAAATTCCAGTTTGGGGTTCTGTTCCTCATACATGGGGTAGGTTTGTTCTAAACAAATCTTCTAAGTTACAATATGACAAAATCACCCATACTCAATCCTAGGCCTTTGTAGAAATAAATAAATAGATAGATGATAGATAGATAGATAGATAGATAGATAGATAGATAGATAGATAGACAGACACTGCTGTCTTCTTTAATACCCTAATACTGCCTTTGAAATGTAATAAATCAAACCTCAGGATAAGGACACAGTGCCACCAACCAAATATTCCTGATGACCTACTTGCACCCTCTTTGAATTCCTTAGGCTGTTCTGTTTTTCAAAAGATAACTGCCCCTCAAAAGATAACTAATAGGCTTCCAAAAATTCTTCTCCGAACATTTCAGTGATAGTATAGTCTTCACCAAATTACTCCATGGCTCTGATGTGCAAACTTCTTTTCTGTCCATCCCAGTGGAAGAGAACTGTTACTTTGTCTTAAATTTCATGGGCACATCCTATTATGGAAAAGCCAAGCCATGAACACAGAGGCCAAGTATACAGTGTGTGTAAAATTGGGGGTGGTGCAGAGAAAGAGGCCAGCTGTTGGAGAATCTGATGGCAAAAAAATATATATTTAATAAATTGTCAGTAACTGCAAAGCTATGGTAGCAGACATGAAGCCCAGAACTTGGCATATTTTTTTCAGCCTCACTTTAAAAATAATTTTGATCAATAATCAAGAGGAAGAAGCAGGCATAGGTATGTGAGAAACTGAGATTATATTTTGACATTTCTCTTTTTTATATGCTGGAATACCATTAGCCAACGCCCATGAAACAATGCATGGCACCACCCATATGGGGTGAGAGCCCTGAGTGACTGACTGGAAAGGATTTAAACTGTCATGCAAACTTTTAGACATTTTTAGTTAAAGTAAATAAACATATAATATCTTAAAACATTACACTAATTTGCAAGTAGAAGCAGCATCAAAAACTTTACCTTTGCTACTATATACACCACTGTATATTAGTAATAGGAAAGTCCATATTATTGACAAACTTCAGCAATTTGGACTGAATTATAGGCCATTCTGATTTAGAAAAAGATCAAGATCATGAACTACCATTTAAAGCTAGACGGTTATAGTCAGTATGAGGGAGATGAAATGCTATCTCATCCAGGTCTCTGGAAGGCCTGTGCTAAATAAACTGCCCAAACAGAATTAAGGGGCACTTCCAAGGCTACCCTCACTTCTGATAGCAACTGCAAATTTGGGGTCCCCAAGACCACCCTTGGGGTTAGTAATTCGCTGAAAGGACTCAAAGAAGCCACTAAAAACTGTTATAATTATAGTTAGGGTTTATTATAGTGAAAGGGCACAGATTAAAATCAGACAAGAGCAGAGATGCATGGGCAGAGCCCAGAACAGCCACCTGCAGAGCTTTCAAGTGCCCTGAGTGGAGTCGTGGGCAGTGCCAATTTCTCCCAATACACGGAGTACTGCCAACCAGGGAAGCTCACCTGAGCTTTGCTGTGCAGTTTTTAGTAGGGACTCCAGCACACAGACATGGTTGAGTGCCCATGTAGCTGACATGTAGTCACTTGGTGTTGCTGATACCATATGGCCCAAAGCCCTCACCATAAATCACATTCTTCCACTAAGGACCAGGACCTCAGGTAAACAAAGCCACTCTTATTAGGCAGGACGTTCTAAGGACGTAGAGATCACATCCCAGGAACTAAGGTCAATGGCCAGATCTCGTCTTTGGGTAAGGGTGATTCTTTACTGCACAGCCAGGGATCATTTTTCCTGATCCAGATGTTAGTCTTGCCTTTAAAGTTTCAGGGGAAATTAAAATTGCTGTTTAAATACTTCTTAAAAAGCATTCTCCAATTATATGTACCTATTATGAAGAAAATCTATCAAAATAAGACATTATCCATCTTTCTTATTTTGCATATATTCTAAATTAGTAAAAACCCACATCAATTAACTTTGCTATTTTTTAAGATAGAATTAGCATTTTTACATTTCCAAAGATACCATCAAAATAGCTTATCTGTCTGCTATGGAGATAATATAACAACTGAGTAGTAAAAAAGAAGAAGTATGTTTTGTATTTTTCACCAGAAAAGGAAGTTTACATTGTGGAAAATGTGTAGCACTAATTCATGTAAAAGGCCCTGGAGGCTCTTAAAAAAGTATGTCTGTGTGTGTGAGTATGTGTGTGTATGTACACACACACACACACACACACACACACACACGAAACTAATCCATATGAATCTGTTGTACCATGATGGCATCAAATCAAAACAATGGCATATTTTTGCTTATATACACACAAATGTGATGTTTCCATGTATGTTAATTCATTTTTTTAATTTTTTGTCTGTAGTATTAATTCATTTTAAAAATATCCCTTTTCCAGAGAAGAATGCTATGTATATAAGAATTCCTAACACAGCCTATCTAAAGCTATGGCAACTGCTCCCTTAAAAACTGTTGTATGTTTATGTATGCGAATAGAAAATTCATTGAGTGACTAAATACAAAATAAAGTAAGAGCAATTCCAATCAAAAGAAATCAAGGACTAGCGAGCTGCATGCACCGACACCTTCGGCAGAATAACCCAGACAGGAAGTATCATTATCATTGCAACACTGTGTTCCTCATACATATTTTATGACCTAAGTTTTTCACACACTTTAGAGGTTAGCAATGCATTACATTTTTGTATGCTGCTTGATTTAACAGAATGAAATGCCCCAAAGGCATTTATTAAAACCAGAGGAGGAAAAAATGTGATTACTGTTAACCTCTGCCTGTAACGTATAAAGGCTTTCGTGAAATAAGTACCAAAGTGCACTCCGATCACAAAGAGAAACAGGAGCCACTCTGTCACTTAAGGCTCACTGCTACTTAGCATTTGAACATTAACAGTGAATTGGCCTGTGTTGGCTTAAACCATGGTACTTATGCTTTAATTGCTAACTTCTAGAGTCCAAATACATTAAAATGTTTTAATTACTGAAATTTTAGCAAGCACTGAGTTTTTTCCTTGTTTGTTTGTTTGTTTTACTGATCTTGTAAAGCACCCTGCAAAGATCACTGAAACAACCTCTGTTGATAAGACAGTTTGAAGTTTTTGCTCACTATGATAAAGACTGACAAATTTCTTGATGCCTCAGAGAGGAAAAGGCAAGGTCGGGATTTATTGAGAGTGTAAAGTTTGGCTTAGCTGGGTCTGTCAATGCAGGGGAATTAATTAGAGTTGACTGTGTAAGAATTGTAACATCTCAGTTTAGAATTGTTAGAAACAACAAGTACTCATTTTGAGGTCAAGGGTTTGAGGAGATTTGGGGCTTAAACTGATGATGCTTCCCATTGAATAATTGATGGGTGTTTCTGGAAATTTCCCTTATCAAAAGTCACTTGGAATAGTAAGGTTACACTAAGGAAGGCAATGGAATAGTAAAATTATGTTAAGTAGACAGTAAGCTGTCCTGGGGGTAGGAAGTTCGAGCTTCAGTGCCCTATGAGTTGTTGAAGGAAGAAACAACACTAATTACACTGCAAAGTCTGTCTCTTAAAGGAGTTTTGCTAAAATTGAACTAGAGCATAAAGAATTATAGCAGGGTATAACCAACTTAAACAGATGTACAATATGAACATTGAATTAGGCAGGGTTTTCTAATTTTCATAATAAATGTACATTTGCAAAAACATTCAGCATGGTATTATATTTAATAACAACTACTGTCTGTGCTTTTAAAAATAGAATCTGACTGCATCACTTAGTTTCACACCTATAGGTAGGATTGTTTATATTGCATAAGATGATGTTTGAAATGTCCTGCTCTATGGAAGCAGTATGAGAAAGAGAAAGTCAGATAAAATTCACTGGCAATGTGCAATAAAGGAAATTCATGTTAAGGATAATTTTGAAAGTAAAGTGTGGAAGATGATATCTAAGAAAGTATAAAGTAGCTCAAATATGTGATGAGAAGGCTTTGCACTTGAAGGAAAGGTCAGGCACCAGAGTAGAGGTGAAGAACAATTTATGTGTGAGAAGGGTGTAATCAAGAGTTTGATCTTTTGAAATGGACACTTAGGAATTTTAACCTAGATAATTATGTGACCCGGCTGTCATTAAAGGGGCCAAAGAATGTGAATGCTGCCGTAGAAAGACAGAAGTCTTCTCACTCTCTCTCTCCCCATACCTGCTGAAGAGAACTCTTTCTGAAGACCACATAGCTCCTTTTTCATGCAAATGAAGAATGAGTAAGACAGCAGAATGGAGAAAATGGCCAAGTTTTTATTATAGATAAGAATATATAATAAGAATATATATAAAGAAAAGACCTCAAAGGAAGAAAGAAGGAAAAGAATTACTGACAGAGAAAAAGAAGGAAAAAGGGGAAAGGAGAAAGAAAGAAGAAAGAAGTAGAGACAAAGAGGCAGAGAGAAATCAGCAGAATCTTAATTGAGAGAGAAGCAGTGGTGGAAAGATTCAGAAGAGTTAAAGAACCACAGCCATGGCTGGTGTGGTTTGCTGTGTGATATATAAGGCCTTGGGGCAGTTTGTCATGTGATATATAGTGCTTTTCCATCTCTATACTAACCCCAGGCACATACAATGAATGTACCAAGATGCCAACACAGGTCTTTCTTAAAGAGAGAACAATTTCCATGCAACAGATTTTGCAGGGCAAGGAGAGTCCCAATCAATCATTATGGAGCTGATAAGGAAAATGAAGTCCCCATTGAAATAAAATACAACACTCTCCAAAGCTGGCAAAGAAGAGTTTCTGAAAAGGTATTTCTAGATGGTAAAATTGGGAGGTAAGGAGAGGAAAGTTTATCTATTATGTTCATGCCATGTGCCAAATACTTTATATTTTTGTCCTATTTTATTGTTATCACAGTTCTACAAAGTGAGTGTTGTGAGGGTTCAGAATAAGCTACCTCAAGATGTGCCTCATTGGTATGCAGACAACTGAGTTAAAAACTACTTTCGCCACAGGCTTAAGAGAAACTTCTGCCCTTCCCTTTAACTACCTAGAAGAATTTGAATTAGAGGCCTTGCCCATAAAAGATGATCAGAAATGACTTCTTTTAACATCCATAGAGCAGGGCAAACTTCTATTTTCTTAAGCCAGTTCTTTTCCTGCATGACCCTTTGAAGCCCCCAAGGTGTATTACCTCATCCCCAGCTCAGGAGGTCTTACATACCTCAACCCCCTTTCCACCTCTGCACCTCCTGTGCTCTGGGGACTCTGATTCTCTCAGGTAATGGAGTTCTCATACATGTGTACATATTCAATTTGGTTATTTTCTCTTGCTAATCTGCCTTATGCCTATTTGATTATTAGACAAGCCAAGAAAACCTTGAGGGTAGAGGGATATATGTTCCTCCCTACAGTATTGACATTTCTATTTAGAGGAAACTGAGACCCCTTGGGCACCGCATTATGCTGCCCCAACTTTTCTCAGGATGATGAACTTCTGACAGAGAATAAATCTTGCAATGAGACAGTGACAGAGGAGTAGCAGCCATTCTTCTTTTGAATCTTTAATTCACTATTCTCAGCTTATAACCATTTGTCATAAAGAGGATCAGAAGAAACCTCCCCAAAATATGCCACTTTGGCATGTGGACTATTTTGAGCTGAAGGCAATCAACACCCAGCAGATTCAAGAAAAACTTTTCTCTCTCCCTCAATTGCCTAAACAATTTGTATAATGGGTACATTTGTTCTAAGGAAAGTACTGCCACCAGAGATAGCTGCGCTAGGTGGTAAGCTGGGGGAAGCTAGGCAGGGACTATTGTTTTCAATTTGAATACATTTTTCTCTTTTTCCTATTAACCTGTCTTATGTTAATTTATCAGACCAGCCAAAGAAGCTAGAAAAATAGAATGAAAATTTTTCCTCACGAACAGTCCACTGCCCGAGTATATTTATTTTACCTTCAAGCAACTTCTCCCACTAAAACCACAAAGAGCAGATGACAAGGAGGCAATCAATAGATTGAAGGAAATAAGTTTTTATTTAAAATAGGGAAATTACCTTTGAATTCTGCCTGCAAATTCCTTTCCTAAACCCTCCTTCCTCCCCCATTGATGCCTCTTGGTAGGTGTTTCACTCTGAGTTGACAGAAAAACACTGCAAGGCAGTATTCATCCAGAGCATTGATAACACATCAAAGCAAGGAAGAAAAGCTCGAGAGGAAGGGAATATGGAGGTCATGCTGAACCACAGTTTGAAGAGAGATCGTGCTGATAAACAGTTCTAGGAAATGAAAACCTACATGAGGGGCCACAAATCAAAGGACATTAGGATAAGGTAGACGGAGCATTCAATTTCCATAATGTAATTCAGCCTTGGATAAACTTGGCAGAATTATATACATTAGTGGGATTTATAAATATTCTCATTATGGGGAAAAATTAAAGGTCACACTTTATTAAATTTAGTCATAACCAAATTTGTCTTCTCTGTAAACAACACAAGTAAATACATAAATTAAACATATGACATTTGCTCTTTTTAAAAATACGTATGCTAGAATGATCAATAACTTCTTAAACGTCACCTGTGTAGCAGTGTTTCATAGTACCTGATACTCTCTGAAGAACGAAGAGCTACGTATAGTTAAGGAAATGATAAGGGGGAAAGGGTATCATGGTTGAATTATAAGAAATAGAAAGAAAGTTATATTATTACTGAGGATGTAGGTAGGGATCATATTATGCAGGGTCTTGGGGGCCACTGTTAAGGATTTTGGGCTTTGTCACAAGAGCATCAGAAAGACATTATAGAGTTTTAAGTAAAAAAGTCACCATATTAGGTGTGCATTTGAATCATTCTGACTGCTTCATGAACAATGAATAGGGATAAGGTAAGAGTGCAGTCTGATGGGAAGCACTTAGGGGACAATGGCAGAGTGGCAGAGAGAGGTGACATTGGCTTGAACTGGAGATTGCCAGTGGAGATGGGGAAAACAAATAACACCTGACAATATTAATTAAAAGTTTGGATTCACTTCGATTCGATAGCTTCTTAAACACGTGGGGTGAGTTGCTAAGAATGGATTTCAAATTTCTGGCAAGAGCACGTGGATGGATGATGCTTCAACACCCTGAGTAAGAAAACACTGAGAGAAGGTCATTAGTCCAGTTTGAGGATGAGGAGTTTGAGGTACTTGAAAGTCATCCAAGTACAGATGGGAGGCGAGGTAAGTTAGAGACAGAAACTTGGAAACCATCCTCATAGACAGACATGGAACTCATGTAAATAGATGAGAAAAGCCAGGGAAACAAAAGAGAATGGGGAAAAGGAGGAGGGCTGAGGATAAACCTGAGAAAACCCAACACTCGGATTTGGAGTAGAGGAGTTTTCAGCAAAGGTGATTAAAAAAGAGGGTCGGATGTACAAGAGAAAAACAGGAATCACTGAAACTACTGCATGACGTATTCCAGTATTTTTATGTTTTTATTCTAACCTTTATATCAGTTATAGGAGATCAAATGAAAATATGTGAAACAATAGTCATAAAAATATTCACACTGTAGAGAAATGAAGACTAGGGTTCTTCTTATAAGGTAGATTCCTTCTAGGTTGTTCACATCACGTTAAGCTTCCCCAAAACCTGTGTAATGGCATAACCCAGGGAGGTTAAACTGGGCAGACAGCGCCTTCGGTTAGTACCATTGTAAAAATACAGAATAAGTTTATTTAAAACTAAAAATAGGGGTTTTAATAAATCATACAACATGATATATAATTCCATTAAATATACTAAAACTAAATACTCAAGGGAAAAAACATTTTTGCTTTTTTTCTTCCCTTCTATTTTGATATCTTAATTATCAAAGCTAAAAAAAAAAATCTTTAAAAAAATAAAGTTGTGGTATTTAAATATGTCAATTGCTTTCCATTGGTGGTGGATTTATGGATTTCACTATGCTCATCTGTAAAGCAAATTTAAAATCTTGCTTTAAGGATGAGCACAGTGAAATCTATGCAAGCACAATAATGCAAGGAAAACAGCAAAAGGTTACTAGAGCTAGGTGCAGTAAATCTCAGAAGCAAAATGCTTTCCTGATATAATTAGAGAAGAGCAATCTTTAATTGAGGGTTTTAGACTGGATGGAAGATAATAATGAGCCTTTATCTCAGCTTCTTTCTCATAAATCTGAAGTAATTCCACCACGAGACAGGGCTAGGAGGGTCAAAACAAATGATATTAGTAAAACTGCACAGTTAGTACCAGGCTCACAGAAAGCACTCAATAAATATTCATTTCTTAAAAAGTCAAACTAAAAAAAAAATTATTCTGCTGGAAAACAGAGAAAATAATAGATGAAGAATACTTGGCCTTTTAAAATTTAAACAGGCTTCACTGGAGATCTTTGGGGAGACCTTGTACTGATAGGGTGGCTAACGGCCGTAACACAGGCACTAGGCTGCCAAGACGCAAATCCCACCTCTGCCTATTACCTGCATGAAACCTGGCTGAGTAGGTCAACTTCTCTCTGCCTCAATTTTCTTATCCATAAAATGTTAACCATAGTATCTACTTCATTGGATTTGATTAAATGAATTTACATATGTAATGTAATATATGTACAGGTAATGGATATAAAGCATTAAAAACAGCCCTGCACAGGATAAGTGCTCAAAAGTGTGACCTTTTATGATCAACATATGAGCCAACAATTCTGTGGCAGGATATAAGATATTAATCTCTGTCTTGGTCTTGTTGGTGCAGGAGAGAAAGAACAACAAATTTTCTCCTTTATCTTTCTCTTAGAATAACAGCCAAGCTTTGCATCCAAGGTCTCCATTTCTTATTATCCACAAAGAACACAAGTAAATATACGAATGTTATTATTATCTATCCTAGTGACTTTCTATCATTTTTATCTCATGGCATGTATAAACTAATTACTAAAATTCTGCAGCACATCAGATAATGTATTTTTTGCTGATCCAACCAAAAATAGGTATGATTTTGATTCATTCACACTAGTTGGCTCTTGTTATGTGGTCTGGTGTCATTTTTTTAACTTGACAGTCTAAGGGAAAAGAGGTCAGTGCCCCTGACTAAATAGTCAGGTATTGCATATTTTAAAATTTTTTGCCCTGGTTAGTGTAACTCAGTGGATTGAGCGCGGGCTGCCAACCAAAGGGTTACCAGTTCGATTCCCAGTCAGGGCACATGCCTGGGTTGCAGGCCAGGTCCCCAGTGGGGGCCACGTGAGAGGCAACCACACATTGATGTTTCTTTTCCTCTCTTTCTCCCTCCCTTCCCCTCTCTAAAAATAAATAAGTAAAATTAAAAAAAAATTCTTGCAGTACACATATTGAAAATCACCATTCTACTCCATTGAGGGAAGTTTTCAGCTGCCTTGAGATCCTAGGCATAATTAAAGAAAATACCTGCTAATTTCTTTAGCCATAGTTAAGTATCAAAGCAAGTGAACTAGAGGTCCCCAGAAAGTGATTAGCAAGTGTCTAGTGTTTAGATAGCTAGGAGGGAGTGACATTCCAAAAACTGGGAAAATAAATAGATTCTACAAGAGCCATGATTTATATCTTAGAGGCATACATCTGCTCAGGTGTGAGTTGGTGGAAGGGGATAAAGGGGCTGCTAGATGCCTTGGAGGTTGAACACCATGAGCCAGCTCAATAGCAATTGTTTCCATCTAACCAAACTTGTGTGTTCCAATTGACCAAGTCTGCCATTGGTCTATGGGACTGGTCTAAACATATCAGTGCCCCACAAAGTTCAGAAGAGTAATGTTGATGGTGGCCATAGTGATAAAATAGTAATTAACATAGCTACTGCCACTGGGGGCACATGATCCTTGAGAGAGTTTTATAAGCCAGGAAAGACATAGAAAGAGTCAATACTAAGCAATAAAGGATGTTCTCCCAACCCTTGTGTGTGGGGACTTAGAACCAGCTCTATTTTAATTATTTTTTTAATTTAATGACCTCTATAATATCTGCATTTTGGAGGCTCAATTTAAATAAATAAGAGTTCTAAATGTGAAGTACCCTATGACATTGATCTAGTTGAGATTGTTCTAAACTTGCCTGGAACTCATTGAACATTGACTGGTTTACAATTCTTTTGGAAGCTGCACCTAAGGATATATTGACTTTAATGAAATGGTGTAATGTCATATACTTTCTGATAGGGCATTTCATTTCCCATCTAATTATGTTACATACAAAGTAAGAGATAAAAGATTTATTTTGTTAGTTATGATTCTGCAATCCATTTGGTGTAATAAACACTTCAATAAGGAACACAGCCATAATATAGAATCTGATATCCATACTGAGTTTTAAATCATATGAACCCTTAAATATAAAATTAATGGATAAGCAATGACAGCATGTCTCTAGAGTTTATCTTAGGGAAGAAGACATAGTGACTCAAGAACATGGGTATACGTATACATGGTCCTTATGTCAGCTTTTACCCTGCAGTAGAGAGGGGTGGATGGGTCAGACCAACTCAGATGATTGCACTGGTTGTTAAGCATATACAAATCACTGTTCTTAAATGATTCTATGTTTGCAAATCAGCTTTTAATTCTATTTTGCTTCCCAGGAAAACTGGTTTGTAGGCAGTAAATATGCCAAGTTATGAATGCTGTTATAGTTCTGATAATAAATTAATAAATTAGAAATCAACACGTATGTGTGTGTGTTTATTGTAGTTAGAATCTAGTGACCATCAGAAGAATCTTAAAATATTATTCTCTGATACTCAAATTCTTAGTTATCAGGATTGGTTCATTTGGCAGCAGAAACAAAACATTTCAAAGTTAGGAGTAACAGTACAGAAGCATGTTTTGATATATTATATCCATTTGCAAAAGAAGCACAACTGTAATTCCAGGTAGAAATCATTTATTGATGAAAAATCTGCAAGTCTGTAATAGAAGTTAAATCTGCTTACATAAGTGTCCAATGGCAATGTTAAAGATGTTCAAGAAGACAAGACATCCAATCAAGAGAAAGTCATTGGAGTCATACATATTAAAGTTGTATGACTCCTGAAACAGCAAAATTTAGTGGGAAGTTTAAGAAAGACAATTCTGACCTGCACTCCCTGGAATCTTCTAAAAAGGAGTACAATTTGCAATTTACTAAGAGTTACACTTGAAATCTGTGAATGATATTTCAAAATTAGACAGCTAAAGCCAAGCATTTATTTTTAATAAGCATGCATGTTTAATGTTTTAAAGTGAATTTAGACTCACATAACAGCTAGAAAACTTTGTTTGGACAGAAGCTTTTCACCAACTTCATTTTTAAACTGCACCAATTCATTAAACTACACATTGAGCTCATGCATGTTCTCAAAAATATTTGCTGTTGTTGTCCTGTGTTTCATCATCTATGTGCAGTATTACAATAATACTAACATTAATGTTAATTCTTGCTGAACTTCAGTAGTCCAAGTCTCATTTCAAAGGTTAGACTAGTACCTTCTGGAAATCTTCCAATAGTTATAACCATCAAGAACATTTACTGTATTTGCACACATTATATTCTCACATGTTCATTTTAAGAGGAATGTGCATTGAGGAAGAAAAGTGTTGCCCAGTAATTCCTCCACTCATCTAACCTTTACACATACCACACAATTTTTCCCCTGCTCAGAATCCAGAATTATGTGGTCAGCTCCCAAATCCTACCTAAAATACTCTTTTATCCTTGAAAGAATTTCTAAAAAGCAAAATCCAGCAGCTTATCTCTGGCCAAGAAGAAAATAGAAAATGTTTGCAACTTTTTCTCACACCACTATGTCTGTACACTTCATCACTTAAATCACCAACTGCCATCTGTGGATCTCTCAGGCTAAAATATAAAGCTGTAGGTTTTCTGATGCGCCCCAGTCTCTGGAAAATTTCAGCGGCCATCTGTGGTTGAAGAACTCTGCACAGAACAAGTCTGTCCAAAGGTACATACCTTATCTTCTTCTCAAATGCAGTTGGTCTTAATATGAAGGTCACATGGTTTGGTTTCTGGGTTAAGATGGTACATTTTGAAAGTTCCCTCCTCCTTTACAAACACAGAAATGATAAAGAATGAAAATATCTTTAGATATTCTTAAATACCTAGCTATGCCTGAAAAGAAAAAAGAAAATTTTCGTAGATGAAAAAAGCAGTGTGAAAGAAACGGAAGAAAGGGACGGAATGGGAGAAGAAATTGAGAAAGAAAAGAATAAGGGAAATAAACCATGACTCCTTCACATAAAAGTTCTTTCCACCCAAAATACTCAGTGGAGAAATCTTTTCTGAAAGTAGTTTATAAAATGTTATTTAAAAGTTTATGAGAAACACCTGTAGCATGGAAGTTAGTAATTAAAGTCTATAAATAAGAGATTTTCTGTCTAATAAAATAAAGATTACAAAATCTGCAAAGAGCTTTAAAGTACATGTCTTAAAAAGCCTCATAAACAAAGGTATAAATAGCATCCACAAAATGGGATGTTGTAAGATATGAATATCTAATTATTAAATAAGTGGAATCAAATATTTAAGAGATCAAATTTAAAAACTTAGAAAGAAAAAATGCTTATTAACATCATTTTAAAAACAATACATAAGCTATATAATAGAATTGAATGGACAAAACCAAAGAGTAAATTAATAAACAGGAAAATGAAATAAATGCAATCTCAATGAAAAGAAGAGAGAGTAACAAGATCAATAGCTTAAAGAAACATAGGCATAGACTAAAAAGAAATCACAATTATAACAGAATAGAATTTCAAAAGGATTGAATAAAGATGATGGTGAGTAGGCAGATTATGGCAGAGAATTTTTCAGGATTAAACAAAAGGCATGTGTCCTTAAATTTAAAAAGAACACTTGAGTGTTGAATGTGATACCAGTAATAAATAAAGACAAAATAAAATACAGACATACACTCATTTAGAGAAGTAGTAGAGAAACTGAAGAATATTAAGGATAAAGAGAAATCCTAAATTACGGGAGAGAAAACACATGTTACCTACAAAGGACTGAGAATCTGACTATTGGAAGATTTCTTATTATCAAAAATCTATTCAGAAAACAGTGGTATAATATCAAAATGTTTACGGAAAATAAACAAAAAGTTAGAATTTTATACTCAGCCAAATTACAAAAAAATTAAAAACAATTATATTTTTCAAATATATAAGAATGTTTCTAAGACCTTGTTTGGAAGAACTACTAAATTAATGTAGTTCACAAAAAGAAAAGGAACCCAGAAGTAAGTTAAAGGATACAAGATTCAAGAAACCCACATAAGATTTTTTTTTAATTTAACTCATAAATATTTCAATAATTTAAAATCTTTTATTGCAAATTAGAACAAAATTAGGTGGTCTAATTGACCTTGCCTTGCCATTGACTTTTGCAAAATTAGGAATCATTTTACTATAGACTATAATGATCAAATTATTAATATTTTAAAACTTCTGATGAAGGATCCTAACTCTACTTTGTTCTTGCATCTTCTAGCAAGATTTCATCTAGTAGCAGGTACAATTTGCTCAATGATCAGCTCTCACGTTGTTAATTCTGAGCAACGTCCTATAAAAGCCCATCTCTGTTGTCTGAAACTTTTGCAGACACATGAAACTAACATTCCTGTCAGCACAGCATGCAAGGTGTTAGCTGATAGAACAAGTGCTTTGAGAGGCCAGAAACTACAGACACCAGCCTCCTCTTGTCTGGGGTGGTTGTGGGAGAAGACTTGCCTCATCACCTGATGTCCAGTGATTTGTGCAATGGCAAGTTCCATAACCTGTGAAATGCATGAAATTATCAGTCAGCTGGGTCAATGGGAAATATGGGAAACTGCATGGTAATGTTTGAAATATATGCATGATATAGAGACTGACCAATCCTTCTACAGTGTCCATAGAGTAGTATGGTTACAGTGGTTTTGTCATTATTGGTGATTAATTATTTATTTATTTCATATTGGCAACTTCATTTTTATTTCTCAGTAAACCATTTGAAAAGCAGTGAGACAAAAGAGGGATTGATTTATTAAAAACTTAAGTACCACATTTCCATTTTCTAAGAAAGTTGATGACAAATGTATAACTTGCCTAAAATGTTTGTCTATGTTTGCCATCTACCACAGGGGCCACAAAGACGTCACTGACCATGGGAAAATCAAAAGACACAATCTGCTGAAGAATATCAATATCTACTTCAAAAGCTAATAGTGATTTTAGGAAGTATATCCTCAAAGGCAATGATTTAACAGATTTAACATAAGTAGCTAAAGAAGGTGCACTTACATATCACTCTGTAAAATGACTTTTTATTTAGATCAAAGGACTGTTCATTAATATTTATTTTGTTCATTTTGTATTCTGAATTTTCTTATGTATATACAATATGTGACATAATAAGTAAATATGTTAGCTCTATTAGCACAAAAACTAAAAACTATGTGAATTAATGTATATATCAGAGTACAAATCAGACAAAATTTAAAAATTGAATGATAATAAATGTTAATACCAAAATTTGTGGATTGCAACTGAAAACACTTAGAAGGAAATTCATAAACTTAAATGCATTCATCAGGAATTCAAAAGGTTTTAAAATTTTTAAATGTTTAAGTCAAGTAAAGCAAAAGAAGAAATAATAGTTAAGAAAATCAATAAAATAGAAAACAGACTAATAAACTAATAGACTAGTTAAGTAGACAAAGTTTTCATAAAATTGATCAAAGGAAAAAGTGAGAAGGCACAAAAATATATACAGATAAGTATATGTTAGAGATTTTGTTATTTTATTTTTTAATTTTATTTTAAATGTTGTTCTTGTACAGTTTTCTGTCTTTTACTCCCATCCCAGCCCACCACCCCAGCCCTTCCCACCTCCCTCCCATTTCCAATCCCCCTAGTTTTTGTCCATGTGTCCATTATACTTGTTGCTCCAAACCCATCCCCTTTTCCCTTGAAATTCCCTCCCCTCTGGTGACTGTCAGCCTGTTCTCAATTTCAGTGTCTTTGTTTATATTTTGCTTATTTGTTTGTTTTGTTGATTAGGTTCCTGTTAAAGGTGAGATCATATGGTATTTGTCTTTCACCACCTGGCTTATTTCACTTAGCATAATGTTCTCCAGTTCCATGCATGCTGTCTCAAAGGGTAAGAGCTCCTTCTTTCTTTCTACTGCATAGAAGTCTATTGTGTAAATGTACCATTTACAATAGCCAAGTGTTGGAGATTTTGTTATTTTAAACCATATTTTACTGATTATGCTATTACAGTTGTCCCTTTTTTTTCTCTCCTTTATTCCCCTCTGTTCTGCACTCCCTCCCATCAGCATTCCTTCATCTTAGTTCATGTCCCTGGGTTGTACATATAAGTTCTTTGGCTTCTCCATTTCCTATACTATTTATAAACTACCCCCATCTCTTTTGTACCCACCATTCATGCTTCTTATTTCCTGTATGTTTTCCCCCATTCTCCACCCTCCCCCTCCCCACTGATAACCATCCATGTGATCTCCATTTCTGTGATTCTGTTCCTGTTCTAGCTGTTTGCTTAGTTTGTTTTTATTTTTGTTTTTTTTAGTTTCAGTTGTTGATAGTTATGAGTTTGTTGTCATTTTACTGTTCCTATTTTTATCTTCTTTTTCTAAGTCCCTTTAACATTTCATATCTTAAAATATGTTAATAAAATTATAATGAATAAAATGAGATTTTAATCATAATTTTATTAACCTATTTTAAAATATTAAGTTTGAAAACTTGAATAATACATATACTTTTCTTGAAGGTGTAACCCACCAAAACTGACATAAGGAAAAATAAAAAATGTTAATGAATTTTTAAGCATTACAAGAAAATCAAATTTTTACTTAAAATTTTATACACACACATGAATAAATACTCATATGCGCAATCCATGGGATCCAGATGGTTTTATAAACAAGTAATTTGAAAGATTTAAAGACCATCAGACCAGTATATTTTGTAATTTGCTACAAATACTAGGAAAATAAATAAATATAAATCTAACAACTGAGGCTAATAAAATCCGGATATAAGAACAGATAAAGGCGGCATGAAAAGGAAATTATAAGGCAACCTCATTCATTAGCACAAAGACAAATCCAGCAAAACATGTGTGTTATATATCTCTTTATAAATAACATATATTATTGTTTTATGAATTTAAAAATATCTATAAAAGATACTATCATTTATATTTCCTGGGTTAATCCCAATTCATCATAACTAAATATATATTAATAATGTATATAACATATTCACACGTATTCACAGCTGAATGTGTATTAATAATTCATATCATCTTATTTATAAATATTCATAATTGAATATATTCCTAATTCATATATGCATAATTAAACTATTCCACTATAATTAATTGGGTTAATCCAAGAAACACAATGATAATATCATTTACAGATATTTTAAACACACAAAGCAATAATGCATATTATTTATGGAGACCTATGTATAATAAAAATAGACAGACTTGCATGGGAATGATGAAGGACAACGTTAAGAAAGCAACTACCCCCTGGGATGAGAGGGAGGAGCTGAGAATAAAGGCATAAAGATACCACTTTATCAGAATCTAATTTCTTTTTCTAAAAGGGGAGACTCTGAAGCTAACGTGGCCAATATTAGCATCTTTTTAAAATTTTGCTAATATTTTTGGGTGTGTGTTATGTCATTTTCTCTACTTTTCCACTTGCTTAAAATCTTTAAATTATAAACACATGTTTATATTCAGTTTTAATAGAATGAACTAAAGACTGTTGAGACTGCTGAACTTGACATTGCTACATGGTTAGTCTGTGTCTCCAAAATATCACTATCTATATATCTCTTTGAGAAGATTTATGCTTCCCAAACTCCCAGTCTGCTGCCTGGGATATTTCTCCAACTGCCAGCATCTTTGAAGCTGAACACCTGTTACAGCTCAGCACCTCAGCCTCTCCCTATGTTTCTAGTGTCCCAGAGTCCAGAGTGTGATTGTTCCAGAAAATAAACAGCCCGTTTTCTTTGGACAGGACTGGGCTAATAACTATGTCCTGTGTAGAACAGGAAAAGGATCCAGGGACTGTAACTGGTCCCTTCAACCCTTCCAAATAACCTCCCAGTTTTGATCTCTTCCTTCACCTCCATTATTCTAGAGACTCTGCTCTTTGCATTTCTAAGTAATGTCAAGGTTTTGACATGCAAATCAACCAGCACTGCTAGCACTCCTCTGTTAGTCCTTAGATTTGGCCTCTTCCACTTCCCATCCAACTGTCTACTTTCTATCTTCAAAACATGTGTCTTAATCTTGCCAGCGATTACTCAGTTCTGCCAACAACCATTTCCTTTGCTCTTGTGGATGTGTACTTTTAAAAATGTACTTACTTTGGAGGCATTTCCAAAGGAGCAGGGAGGAATGTGTCTTCAGCTTTTCTAACCAAAATTCACTTATTTTTCAATTTAATAACAGCATAAAATAAGTGTATCTTTCCATTTTAATGTAAAAATATTCAATATAGTACTATTTAATGCAAAGTCCAGGAGTTCTGAAATAAACCCAATAACAGGGTGCTGTAACTCCAAAAAAGTTCAAAGCCCTTGGCTAATACCGAACAATGCTTTCAAGTCATGAATGTACCTATTTTAAAGTAAAAAGCATAATTTGCCCCAGTAAGCCAATACTTAAGAAGGAGAAACTTCTTTTTTTGTTTAAACCCATTTCTTTCCATACTCTGGGGAGATAGGGTGTCCTTTCAACCACTGGTTCAAACTGGTGACTTATCCATTTAACCATGAGTGTCCAACCTGCAGCCCGTGGTCTACATGAGGCTCAAGCTGGCTATGAATGCAGCCCAACACAAAATCGTAAATTTACTTAAAACATTATGAGATTTCTTTTGTGATTATATGTCACAATGTATTTAATGTGTGACCCAAGACAATTCTTCTTCCAGTGTGGCCCAAAGACACCAAAAGGTTGGGCACCCCTGCAAGTGTTTTGTTTGGCTTGCGTGTGTCATATAAAATTGAACGTGCATTTAGGAAAGGCTGGCCCTGTCCTGTTCGCACCAGATGTCATGCTCCTTGTTGCTGCAACCCTCTTTTTGATTTACATATTAACATTATCTCCCCAGACCCTACAGGTCATTTGAATTCACAACCCCATATGCAAATTTCAGCAAACTGAAACCATGGCCTTTAAAAAAAAAAAAAAAAAACTACCCCTTAACAATGATAGAAAAATTGCTAGGCATCTGCATTACAAAGAAATCTTAACCAACACCTTCCTACCATGGACTCTAACAACATACACATTTAAAAAATATGAATGTGTGTAAGTCCCAACAGAGCTGCTTTTTTATGAGTACTTTGGACATTTCCAGAGGAACATGGAGCAATTGTTATTTTCTTTGTTCTTAATCCAGATTAATTAATAAATCAGTTTCAAATATTCATATTTAAGAAAAATGGTGTATTTTGTTTGAAGAGAAGCCTGAGAGTTTCATTTAAAAAATGCTTTCACCTTGAAACGTCTGCCGTCTCAACAGGCAGCCACTGGGGGCCCAGGGCTCTGAGGAAAAGCCGGGCTAACAGAGCGAAGCCCAGCCAACACCCCTTCTCAAGTTTTATGACTTCTTCCTGGCTTCAATCACTTGTAAGTATTTTTAATACCTGCTGTCAGTTTGGAAATGCTCCTCGCTTGGCGACTGGATAAGGACAATAAACTTGTCAAGCAGGCAACTAACTATTCAATCTATTATTAAAAACATAAAATCCAAAGGAATGAAAGAGCTGTTTAAGTCTATAGCTTTTTTCACTAACACTTTTCAGCCATAATGTCTTTTAAAAGCACTTCCTGAAGTTTATTTCCTTATTAAGAGAATTATCAGAGAGTAAATTATCTGGTAATAATCTGGTGCTCTTTCTAAATAACGAAGAGGAGCAATAAATATGAGAAGATATTTATATTGCGTGCTTTTAATAACTGCTGGTAGTCAATAACACATTATTTTAATTAAGTGAAAGCTTAGCAGACATCAGTTATAAAAAGTAACCAGTAGCTAACCCTTTTCTTTGCAGTATGATTTATAGCTGTGGCCTTGTCCGCCTGGAGTAGTGTAGGTAAAGTCTGCCTTTCCCACTTTTTTCAGGGCCTAGGTTCCTGTGTTAGGTTCCGTGAGGTGGAAACCGAGACCCAGACATATTATTATCCATACGTAAGTGGTGGCAGGTTGGATCTATTGGGTCTGGTTTACTCAGTCTGCCTTAGAGCTGTGCATTTGTTTCTCAAGGCCACATTCAGCTTCACTCCATGTCCCTCTGCTGCTGAGGATTCTCCAGGGAGGGACAGCTGGACCTCCTCTGGCCTCCTACCGGTGGGCTAAACCTAAAATGTCTTCTCCAGGTTGAGACAATGACTCCTTATCACCCATGTGTTGGGAAGCCCAAAAGCTGTTTTCTAGCCTCCTGTAGTTCCCCAAGGGGGAGCCCTGGGTATGGAGAGGTTTTCTTCTATGGCGGCTGAGGCTGTGGAGAGTTGAGACGAGACGAGATTGCCCCCACCTCTTGGCATGTTAAGCTGCAGTACCTTCAAGCCCTGCTGGAAAATCCCTTTAATTCTCCTGCCTTTAGAAATTTATACAATGGAACTAATCTTTAAGTTTACAAATGTCCTCCAACTGCAGGGGACCTATAATTGGCTCTGTCACAAAATCAGGGAACAGTACCAGGTTTGGCTGACATAAATTTTAGCTCACTATTCACCTAGGCAGAGAATAAAGAGAAATTTTCCTATTTAGGGTCCAAATACTGTATTTCATTGGTACCTCCCCTTAGAATTTATAGCACAAGAGAATTTTTCCTCTAATTTGAGCTTTAGCTAGACTTCCTGGAGGAAAAGCAGAAAAAGTCTCACAAAACATCATATTGCATAATTAATTTATTCAAAACAGTGAAACCAGATATTTGAAGAGAACAGAAAAACTGTAAAGCTTTAAAGGCCAGCATAATCTATATTCTGTTTTTCCTCCTCCTCACCCATAAAATATGCTTACTCACCATTCATAGAGCAAGCTGTCAAAAATTTTCCATCAGTTTTTCTCTCCTACCAATTTTATCAAAAATAGAATAAAAAGGAATAAACCCAGTCTCCAGGTTTGAGACTCCATACAGTGAATTCTCAACCAATAGTGTAAACTGCACTCAGGCCCATTCAAAGAAAACGAAAGCTTACATGACACGACTGCAGACACACTGATCTCAGAGCATAGCCACCTTCTGTCTGTGAAACTCCTAGAAAAGCCTCAGGTGTCCATGGCAACTGCCCCAGTTAGGAATGAACAAACACCCAACCTGCAAAGCTACACAACCACTCAGGAAAGCACCCATTTTCAATGTCATATCTGTTTTTTTTTTTATTTTTTTATTTCATAAATTTCAGTCCCAAGAGAAATTTTAGGTTCACAGCAAAATCAAGTGAAAAGTACAGAATTCTGCCCTGGTAGTTCAGTGGATTGAGCACCGACCTACAATCCAAAGGGTCACTGGTTCAGTTCCCAGTCAGGGCACATGCCTGGGTTGCGGGCCAGGTCCCAGGTAGGAGGTGTGAGAGAGGCAACCACATATTTATGTTTCTCTCCCTCCATTCCGTTCTCTCTAAAAATAAATAAATAAATGAAAACTGCAGAATCCTCATATACCCCCTGCCCACACACACACATAAACTCCAGCACTACCAATACCCCACCACAGTGGTACGTATTACAGTTAATCAACATACATTAACATACTATCATCACCCAGAGTCTATAGATTACATTAGAGTTCACTCTTGGTGTTCCGCATTCTGCAGATTTTAATAAATGTATAATGCTATATGTCCACCATTACGTTATCAACCAAAACAGCTTCAATGCCCTAAAAATCCTCTGTGCTCCACCTGTTCAACTCTCCCTTCTGCTAACCCCTGGTGACCACTAATCTTTTTACTCTCTCCATACCTGAGAGCATGTAGTGCATAGCCTTTTGAGATTGGCTGCTTATACATACATACAGTATCTTTTCAGAATGGCTTCTTTCAATTTGTAATATTCATTTAAGGTTCCTCCAAGTATTTTCATAGCTTGATAGCTCATTTATTTTTAACACTGAATAATATTCCATTGTCTGCATGTACCACAGCTTTTTTAGGCATTCATCTACTGAAGGACACATTGTTGTTTCCAAGTTGGGCAATTAAATATAAAGTTGCTATAAACATCTGTGCATAGGTTTTTATGTGAACATAATTTTTTAAATTCATTTGGGTAAGACTACATTTTTGTAAGAAGCTGCAAAACTGTCTTCCAAAGTGGACGTACTGTTTTGCCCTCCCACCAAGAATGAATGAGAGTTCCTGTTGCTTCACATCCTCTCCAGTATTTGGTGTTGTGTTTGGAATTTTGGCCATTTCCATAGGTATATAGTGGAGTTCATTGTCATTTTAATCTGCATTTTTCTGAAGAAAAATTATATGGAGCATCTTTTCATATGCTTACTAGCCCTCTGTATATCTTTACAGGTAAGATGTTTGTTCAAGCCTTTTGCCCATTTCTTATTAAATTGTTTGTTATCTTATTGTTGAGTTTTAAGAGTTCTTTATATATATTTGGATAATATCCTTTATAGATGCCTCTTTTGCAAATATTTTCTCCTAGTGTGTGACTTACTTACAAATTTTCTTGAAACTGTCTTTAAGAGACCATAAGTTTTTAATTTTAATGAAGTCCAGGGTATCAATTATTTCCTTCACGGATTGTGCTATATCATGGATTCTTTGGTGTTATATCAAAGGTCATCTCCTATTCAGGGCCATTTAACTGTTTTCTTATGTTCTCTTCTAGGAGTTTTATAGTTTTCCATTTTGCACTTAAGCCTATGATTCATTTTGTGTTAATTTTTGTGAAGGGTGTAAAGTCTAGTTGTCTTTTTGTTTTGTTTTGTTTTGTTTTTTTTTGGCACGTAGATGTTTCATTGTTTCAGAATTATATGTTGGAAAGACTATCTTGGCTCCATTTTATTGCCTTTGCTCCTTTGCCAAAGATCAGTTGACTATACTTACTTGGGTCTATTACTGGGCTCTCTACTCTAGTCCATTGATCTCTTTCTTTTTTTCACCAATACCACACTGCCTCGATGACCGTAGCTTTGTAGTAAATATTGAAATCAGGTAGTGTCCCTCTCCAACTTTGTTCTTTTTCAATATTGTGTTGGCTGTTCCGAGTTTTGGGCTGCTCCATATGAACTTTAGAATCCATCTATTGAGACCTACAAAATAACTTGCTGAGATTTTGATTGGGATTTAATCTATAGATTAAATTGGGAAGAACTGACATCTTGACAATATTGAGTCTTCATATTCATAAACATAGAATGTTGACTCCATTTCCTAAGTTTGTTTTGATATCTTTCATCAGATCTTTACCTACCCCAGATAAGGTCAAATTAAAGGAGTTCATCATCACCCAGCCCTTATTACATGAAATGTTACAGGGACTTATCTAAGAAAAAGAAGATGATCAAAATATGAACAGTAAAATGACAAGAAACTTACAATTATCAACAACTGAACCTAAAAAAAAAACTAAGCAAACAACTAGAACAGGAACAGATTCACAGAAATAGAGATCACATGGAGGATTATCAGTAGGGAGGGGGTTGGGGGAAGAATGGGGGAAAAGGTACAGAGAATGTGAAGCATAATTGGTATGTACAAAATAGACGGAGGTTAAGAATGAACTTATGTGTATGACCCATGGACGTGAACTAAGCTGGGGGAATGATGGTGGGAGGGGTATACAGGCCAGAGGGGAATAAAGGGGGGGGAAGCGTGGTATAACTGTAATAGCATAATTAATAAAATGTATTAAAAAAGAATTATATTGAAGTATTTCATTTTGGGGATAGTAATGCAACAATGTGTTTTTAATTTCAAATTCTCCTGGATAATTGCTATATATAAGAAAGCAACCTTGATTTATATATAGTTTTTATCTATTGTTCTTCAATGTTCTGCCTTTCTTTATTTGGATCCAAGTTAATGATCTCTATAATTTTCTTTTACTATGAAGATCTTTTAATAGTGTTTGGAAGGCTAGTCTACTGGCAACAAACCCCCTCAGCTTTTGTTTGTCTCAGCAGGTCTTTGTTTCTTCTTCACTTCAGAAAAACAGTTTTGCAGGATTCAGAATTTTAGGGTTTTTTTTTTCTCTCAACAATTTGAATATTTCATTCTATTCTCTTTCTGCTTGCAAAGTTTCCTAGGAGAATCAGGTATAATTCCATCTCTTCTCTTCTAAAGATAAGGTAGGTTTTTTCTTCTGACCATTTCAAGATTTTATTTTTGATTTTCTGAAGTTTAACTAGGATATGTATGCTTAGTTGTAGGGTTTTTTTGGAGGGGACCATTTTTTCCTTTTTGACCTTCTCTGAGCTTCCTGGAATCTGTTTTGGTGTCTCACACATTAATTTGGGGAAAATTCTCAGTCATGTTAGAAAATCTGCCTACTAATAAACCCATGAAAGGCATTCTTTTCTTCTGGTACAGTGTTTTTTATGTTTTTTGTTTTGTTTTGTTTTTTATCTCTAGCATATCTTTTTGACTCCTGAATGAAGGAAGAAGGAAATTATATGTTGTTTCCCTTTTTCATTAAATCTCTTAACATATTTATCATGGCTTTGTTGTCATTGTTTAGTTTCTGGTCCATTTCAACATTCGTGCCATATATGATGTTTGTTCCATCTCTTCAACCTGCGTATTTTACCTTTTAGTATGCCTGATATTTTTGTAGTTGTCAAAAGGTGGACATGATGTGCTAGGTAAATGCAACAGCTGTAAACAGGCCTTCAATAATGTGGTGGTGTGGGGGTCGGGGAGGAGATTTCTGTGGTCCCGTAATTCAGTCCTAAAACAGCATGGCTGGAGACAGCTGGAGCTGCTGAGCCTTTCCCTTTCCCAAGGTAGGCTGGGCTCCAGTAAAACAGTTTCTTCTAAGGGCAAACCTCGTTAAGAACAGAATGTTGTGCTGTATTTCAGAATGATTCCTTTTCCCCTCCATTCACTGGTAGCAGGAGAGGACTTTCTCCAGTATTCACTATGAGGGCCTGGTAGAGCTCCTTGAAGTAAAGCTCACAAAAGTGTAGTGGTTTCCCTATCACTGAGTCCCTCTGGAGTTTTTTAGTGTCAGCTTGTCCACTCTAATGGACCAGTTGCTCCAATGCACAGTTGGATGCACAGTTTCTCCAAATGCATCTTATATTCTCCCAACTCCACTTAGTCACCTATAATGCTCCCTGGACGTGTCAAGTTCATTAGAACACGGTTCACTTATCAAGGTTAGTCTGAGGCCTTTCCCAATATTTCAAATCAGATGTACTCTCTCCCTTCTTCAGTGCCCACAGAAGTACACTCATAAGCCTCCAGCAATTCATAAATTCCTGTTTAAGGATTTCCTGCCTCAGTAGCACTGGTTCCTGTGAGGTTTCTATTTCAGAATTTCTGAAATACATTATGATTCTGTATCTACCTGTCTTTCTCTCCAATTTAGGGGCAGTAGTTTGCCCTGTAACCTCACTTTTCTTATAGATCTAAGAGGAATTGTTGATTTTTACTCTTCACCATTTTACTTGTTATTAGGTTAAAACAGCAACTTCTAAGACTCCTCTTACATGCTGGCCTGCAACCCAGAAGTTCTTCTCAAGTCTTTTTTTTTTTATATATATATAACTACTCAATATGCAAGTGTAGTCTCAAAAGAGATGAAAGTAGCAGATCAAGATACACTGATCCATTGCTTTCTCCAAACCTATGCATTTGCTCCTTATTGTCTTTTATGTCCAGTTTGACACTGATTAATTCAGCTTTGAAACTTGTTGTGACAAAGTTGTTATGACATCTTTGTCAAGAAATACATTAATTCTGAACTCTCCTCTGAGATTGTTCTTTGCCTCTAGTCTCTCCTTGTTCTGATATATCTTGTTACCAGATTTATCTCTTCAAAGCACAACTTGAATGCCACAAAAATTCAGTTTTTCACAATACCTAATTCTTCTGTGCTTAAATTGCAGGGTGCTGCACAACACTGGCTAAAACAACCTTAGCAGCCCTAAGCTTTACAGTATCCCCAGTGTCTTAAACTCTCATCTCATTGACCCAGTCACAGTTTCTCCAAATGCATTTTATATTCTCCCAACTCCACTTAGTCACCTATAATGCTCCCCGGACGTGTCAAGTTCATCAGAACACGGTTCATTTATCAAGGTTAGTCTGAGGCCTTTCCAATATTTCAAATCAGATGTACTCTCTCCCTTCTTCAGTGCCCACAGAAGTACACTCATAAGGCAGATGACACATACTGACACCACACTACAGCGGAGCATGTCCTAATCTTATTTCATAAATTTAATGGAAATTTCTTCAGTGCATCTAATGCACCTTGAACATGTTTTTCTCCCATGCACCACCTAGTATACCATCTGGCACAGAGCAGATGCACAGCCAATCTGCCTAACTGAGAGGTATATGAAAGCAAGCTGTTAAAAAAACTCCTCAAATAAAACTCTCAGTCCTGAGGTTTAATAACCCAAATATGTGGTTGAATAAATGCATCGTATACGCCTTTAAGAAAAGTCAAGTAAAAAGTAATACACTTCAAACTGATGGTGACCAGCATTGAGTGATTGAAGTCAAACAGTTCCACAAATAAGAAACATTTCTGCTAAGTACATAATTATATACGCACTGTTTAAAAATTTGAACTGTCTTCAAATAATTCACTGTCATATGAAAACTCCTCTGATTAATCTATTGTCCATAGAAGAAATAGCTATTTTTAAATATACTTACCAAAAGTATACTCGATAATTGCAAATATCTTTGTGATATTTGCCTTTAATGTCATGGTGATGAAAACTAATTCTGACTATAAAACAATGTGTGATAATTTTGATAAAACATCAGAATACCCATTCTTGAAAGACTCATATCTTTTGGAATATTAATTATAGGGTATTCTAAACTGTTTATGAGAGAAATTCAAGTTCACATTATTTTGGAAACCAATTTTGAACTGACCTTGAAGCCAAAAACAAAATCAGTCATACTCTTATTTTTTAACCAAAATAACATTTGTTAGATCCTGTTCCACCCCTTTCAAAAAATGCATCACTCTGATGTTTTTCCTAATGATTTTCAAAATTCAAATTTATTTGCCAGAAATGAAAACATCCTTTCTGACACGTCTTTAAAGGAATGTGCACATGCTACAATTATGAAAAACCCTTCAAAGCAAAATTCAAAAAATTCCTGATTTTACTTGCAGGCTAAAAGCAGCTTTAAAGGTGAGTGCTTTACACATGCACCTAATGTGCGAATTTTGTTCAGCGTGTTGAACTACTAGTGCAAATAGTGATCATGAGCCACAGGGAAGTTGTGTGTACTTTGCAGAAGGGGACTGTGTTGAAATGCTTATGTGTAGCAATGGGAAACAAACTGCATAAACTGTGATGACAAAACAAATGAATAGATTTTAATTTTGTACAAAGGATGGCATATGGGAGGGGGAAATTTGCTAATGTGGTAAGTTCCCTCAATACTTCACTAACCCCATACATTTTTAATTCACACATGACATGCAGGGCTAGATAAAACCTAAGAATAATCATGCATATATTTGAATTATATCATTTTACTTCCGCTGACTAAAAGTAGTTAAAGAAATAGCCAATAAACTGGACTAATACCCCAAAATGGCATTTTGTATTATGGAAATACCTTAATTATTTCTGATCTAACCTTGTTTTTCTAATTTTCTAGAATGGATATTTAAAAAGTAATTCCCAAATTTGACCAGATTCATGGCAATTATAACAACTTATTTTTTCAGGCATTTTCTTTTCAAAGTTTTAAATCTTTACAGTTCAATACATAAAACCCATATTCAAGAGTTACTGCCATAGCAAAGCAAAGATGAACAACCCAAAGCCTGAACAGCCCGCAAAGCAAAAAGCTTCTGAGATAAACTTTTGTTTGTTATTCCTCTGTGGTCACTGATTTAGCCTAGGTGCCTTTACACACAGAAATAAAAGCTCTTTCTTCCATTGTTAGCATTGGCATCTGCACAGTATTTTATGTCATATTGATTTTATCCTAAGTGTTTACTGTAACCTTTATACAAAGTCAGTCAACATTTCAAAAAGCTATTTGGGATATCTGATTACTCGCTCTCACTGAAACGTTTGATCTTGCTCCTGCCTCAGAGTTTTGCATAGTGCATTCCCTTTGCTTGTAACAGTCTTCTCCCAGATATCCCCGTACTCTTCCACTTGCTGCCTTCAAGTCATAGCAGGAAGCTTCTCAAAGAGACGGCCTTATTGAATTAGCAGCCCCCAGCCCTGGTGCTACCTAGCCCCTCGTATTATTAATTCTCCACTGCTCTTGCTAGACTTTAAAATATTCTCTCTGTTAATTATTTACTTATTTAGTTATTACCTGTGCCCTCCCTGCTGGCACCTCTGGTATATAATGAACACTTACAGGTAGATTTTTGAAAATAAAGCTTTTTTTAAAGAAAAGTTTTAGATTCATAGCAAATTAAAAGATACAGAGATTTCCCAAGTACCCCCCTTCTCCAACACATGCATACCCTCCGCTATTTTCAACATCCCCCACCTGAAGTGATGAACCTACATTGACACATCACGATCACACAAAGTTTATAGTTTCATGTGTGGTGTTGTGTATCTATGGGTTTGGACAAATGCAAGACATGTATCCATCAATATAATGTTATACAGAGTGTTTTCACTGCCCTAAAAATCCTCTGTGCTTTGCCTATTTACCTCCCTCCCCCAACCGTGACAACCAGTGATGTTTTACTGTCTCCACAGTTTTGTCTTTTCCAGAATATCACCTGGTTGGACTCACACATAATGTAACATTTTAAAATTGGCATCTTTCACTCAGCAATATGCATGTAAGTTTCCTCCATGTCTTTTTATGGCTTGATAGCTCATCTCTTTTTTGTACTGAATGATATTCATTGTTTGGATTCATTATTTTTATCCATTTGCCTACTGAAGGACACCTGTTGTTTCCAAGTTAATGCAATTAAATATTGTATAAAGCTGCCATAAACATCTGTGTGCAGGTTTTCTTGTGGACATAAATTTCCAATTCATTTGGGTAAATACCAAGAAGTAGGATTGCTGGATTGCATGGTAAGACTATGTTCAGTTTTGCAAGAAACTGCCAAACTCTCTTCCAAAGAGGATGTACTATTTTGTGCTGCCACCAAGATTGAATGATTGTTCCTGTTACTCCAAATCCTTTTCAGCATTTGATGCTGTCTTTGGGAACTTGGCCATTTGTATAGGTGTGTAGTGGTATCCCATTGTTTTAGTTGTTTGTTTCCCTGATGACACATCATGCGAAGCATTGTTTTATGTGCTTACTTGCTGCCCGTATGCTTTCTTTGCTGAGATGTCTGTAAGGTATTTGGCCTACTTTTTAATTGTGTTATTTTCTTATTGTTAGCTTCTTAAAGATCTTTATATCTTTGAATAATATCCTTTATGAGATTCGCTTTTGAAAATATTTTCTCGCAATCTATAGGTTACTTCTTCATTCTCTTGACACAACAAAAATTTTTAATCTTAATTAAGTCTAGTTTATCAGTTCTTTTTTTTCTTGGATGGTGCCTTTTATATTGTATCCAAAAACCATACCCAAAGTCATCTAAGTGTTCTCCTAGGAGTTTTATAGTTTTATACAGGTTGGTTTGTTTGACTTCATTTGTTGATTACTAAAATAGCTCCTAGTACATAGCATGCATTTGATTTTTACTGATGCAAATTTACTTACTTATTAATTTATAGTATTACAGTGTGTGATATAATAAAGTCTTTGTCTAGCTTCTGTCTTAAGTTCCAGGGTGATAGGAGTCTTAGTTATGCTAATAAAGTGACTTATATGGGGCCCTAGATAGCTTTCAAGATGAGGCTGCTCACCAGGAAGACTGAGGCTCTGTCACAGGATTGCGAATTTCAGTGCCCTCAATGTCTAGGGAGGGCAGGCAGGCTGCAGACTGAGTCCGATAGCATTAACAATGATTCATCACTCACATGTATATGATGAAATTCTGGGGTACTTCCTGGTTGATTGTGGCAGACCCTTCTGCGTGGCATGGGCCCAGCTCCCACTTGGAGATGCACAGGACCCACGCCCACAGATAGGTCCCCTCGTGGGTAATCAGATTTGCAAATACACTTAGGCTGTTTTGAGAGTGTGCTGCTTTGCTGAAACCCCCTCACCCTGCAAGTACCTTGCAGGCCCAGTGTAACTGGCTGCCTAATCATTTGCTAATATCCTTCTTCTGTGATGTAATGAGGGGCATTGGCTCCTTTGTTCTAACTGAGATAGGAAGAACCATCTTGGAATGTAAGGAGATAGGATTAGAATAAAGGCCTGTCATGGCGGAGGCCATGGCTTTGGCTCCTTTTGAGAGAAAAGCCAGTCGGTTGTCCTTATTCCTCCACCAGACTCTGTGTGTATGTTTTATTTCATCCATAATGACGTGGACACTGCTGGCCAGTGTCCCCCACAGTTGGTGAACACACTGATTTGTGCTGGGAGAATGAATCACCCCAACTCCATGGGTAGAGGGCATAGACCCTCAGTATTCAAGATCCTCTCGGACCTTACTCTATGTGTATGCTATATGATAAAGCTATAAGTACAGTGCTTTCGTAAGTTCTCTGAGTTCTTCTAGTAAATTTTCAAACCTGTAGAGGGTGTGGGAACTCCCTAATCAGTGGCCAGTTGGTTAGAAGTGTGGATTGGTTGGAGACTAAAGTAAAAGCATCCTATTGGGGACTATGCCCTGAAATCTGTGGAGTCTGACGATAACTGTGCATTGTTAGCATCAGAATTGCACTGAATTGCCCCCAACTTGGGAATGAAACAGAATGCCATGAAAAAAATCAATTTAATTGCATTTCCATAAGTGTGTACATTTTATGTGCCTGACATCTACACTGAAAGCCCAGTTGCAATCAGAGTGCAAACTTTCACAATTAGTGTACAGAATACTTCTTTAACTGTTCAATGAAGTGACAAACAGGAGTCCGGTGAAAGCAATTAGTTCTTCCATGCTGCTGAATATTTATCCCATTTACATTTTAGTCAGTGACCTATGCATATATTTGTTTGTCTGAGTAGTGCTTTAAGTAAAAAATTATGAATATAAAAAACAGAATGAAGATGCCAGGAACTAAAACTTTGAAATGGATTAAGGTAAATCAAGCCATCATTAACATTAGCTGAAATGTACTGTTATACATCAACATACAATAGAACACTCAGTTTTATGTGCTCCACTAACAGTATACCCTAACAGTTTCTAGGTTAGCAGGGATAAATAAATTAAGCAAAACATTAGGCGGGCATTAGGAAAGCAGGTGATTCCCATTATACTGGATTTTCATAAACTGAGATAAGGCTCTACAATAACAGCAATCAATTATTTCAAAAGAAATTCAAATTCAAAAATCAATAACTGGCTGTCTTTGCACAAAGGGAGTATCTAATAGCAGCAATCAGTAACTGGGGCAACTGCTAACCTTGCTAAACTTGATACATTTAGCCAAAATGATTTCAATTTCTATTTCCAAGTATAGTTTAGTGCTTCCCTTCCATCTTATTACTTTGAAAAAATTTCATTAGAGATTCGAGGCTATTCAGAACTGAAAGTCACCATAGAAATCATTAGGAGAGAGAACATCTGTTGGAGGTACCTTATGAAATTAAATTTGAATTCACATTTAAATATGTAATAAGAGTGATTGTTATATTACACTAATCCTTTTGCTTAATGAAAGCAAAGTGAATAATTATAGGTGTTGTGTTTTGTTTGTAGTAACTCTTAAGAATTTATGATATTTTACAAGTGCGAGTACATTTTACCTTATACCATCATGATATAAAACAGATTTCTTAGCAAGTCAGTAATGTGAGGGGAGAAAATGCTCCTTCTACCAGAGTAAAGGACAGCCACTGTTTCCACAACCACTTCAGCAGCGGGGTTGGCATCCAAACAACGAACCACTAATGACAAGTCATTGTCTTTGTGTGTAAAAGCAAGTTCTCAAAGATCTACATGGTCCATCTCCTCCTTCCCCAATCCCATCAGCAATGTCTCTATGCCCTTGACCCAAAAGGAACTTTAACACATTTTTTAAAAATTCCACAAATTTGACTCTTCATAAAGTCATGTTACCCTCTCCGTCAATATAAAATCAGAAAGTTTTTTAATATGTGAAAAGAAGAACTAGTTGAGTATCTCATCTTGGTTACTATTCTTTCAGTTGAAGAATTACTTTTAATTTAAGAATACTTAAAATAAACAGAATCCAGAAATAAGCCCACAGTAATTAATCCCAGTCCCAGAATTGCATTTAAAAATTAAAATTCTACATCTCCTACATTCTCAGTAAGGGCCATTTAAGGAGTCTTGAAAATGAATGTGTGACTGAATGAATAAATGAAAGAGACCACTGTGGGTCAGTGCCAAAGATAGATGGTTCCTGCTAGAAAAGCAGATGTTAAATTCCTCTGTTTATTAACAGGATTTCTCAACCTCAGCGCTATTGACTTTTGGGCCTGGACGATTCTTTGTTGTGGAGAGCTGCCCTGTGCATTGGCTCATTTGGCAACACTGCTGGCCTCTGCCCATGTACCAGCAGCATCTACTCCCCTGCCCCAGTTGTGACAACCAAAAATGTCTGCAAACATTGCCAAATGTCCCCTGGAGGTGGGAACAAAATTGAGAAAATTGGATACTTTGCTGAAAATAGAGATCCCTGGGTCCCACCCCCAGAAATTCTGATTCAGCAAGTCTGAAGAGATCTATATTTTTTACAACCATCCTGCATTGTCCTTATGTAGGTAAACTGAAACCCATTTTGAGAAACACTACACATTTATTTGCAAGCAACATTAACAGGGATGGGTGCGACATTCACAAAAAGCAAGGAAGTGTTCAGCAATCTGACCCCAAGGGCTCTTTATAAAATACCGAAAGCTAACAGAGAGGCAGGAGGGGAGCCACGAGTGCCTCTTATTAATCAGAAACTCTTGTACCTTTTTGACCATCACAGTATTTAAAATGTTTCATGAGCCTGGGATTCTCCCAACAATCCTCTGAAGGAGCTAGGCTAGGTATTTTACAGGGGCTCCTATATCCATTTTTACCTCATTAAGGTGTGCATTTCCAGTTTCCATGATCACGAATAAGAACACATGCAAAGCTAATCAACTCTTTTAACTGTAGGGCATCCCCAGAGGAAACAGCGTTGTCTTGCTTAACATCACACACCAAAGCTTAGGACTTTTCGCTCTTAAAAAAATTTTTTTTCATGACCCACATACCTCTCTTCCTTAGCAGGCCTAACTAAATCAAACAGATAGGTTCATTATAAATCAGGCATTAAAGAATTCTGTACCTTTACATACATGTATCATTAGAATTACTATGAATATGTGTAAACAAGGTTTCTTTAAGGAATTTTGGATTTTTTCATCAAATAATTTGCAAGTATAGTACTCATTTGAGTTAATGCGCCATCTTCGCTGCAGCTTGGATTGTATGTGTGCTTGTTGTTTCTGGCACTCGCATTATTCCTTGTCCAGCTGAGGGTCAAATAAATTTTCCTCTTTCACGGTCTCCTGTCAAACCTAGCCTGCACTGTGCAGCTAACTTTTATGAACTAAATACAAGAGTGAACATCTATTCCTGTCACATTTATCTTCTTGGTCCAACCCAAATGCCCATTCTATATAAACCAAATAATCAAATTGGTGACAAGGCTAGATGTAAATTACTGTACAAGCTTGATACAACTTTTATCTTTCCTTTAATCTTTTTCCCAATCATTAATGAGACATTTATTCTTCTAACATCCTCTGTGCAAGATGGAATTATAAGGGCATGTCATGTAAATAGAGCAGCACCATAAATAACTCAGTGGGTCAGCACAGAGTATATTGGCTTTCAACAGCTCACTAAATAATGTCCAAGGTATTTCAAGTACCTGACTAACCAGCTTCCACCCTTTCTTCCCAGACTCATCTCACCTTGATCCTCACTATATATTCATTGATTGAATTTAACAGGATTTCCTACCTCAAGTCTTCTATTTACTTTTTGATCCACCTACTTGTGAAATTCTACTAATCCTTCAATGTCCGACACAACCATCTCCTCCATAAAGCTTTATCACCATCGCTACCTCCTGCACTTTTGAAGGAGGGACTCAACCTCTCCTTCTACTACATTCTCACAGTAACATATGAATACATCACTCAATTACTCATCATTTTCTGATTCCCTATTTGTGTGTCACTTCTACCCAATACCTAGCATGAAGTTTCTTACTTGGGAATGTTTTGTTGGCTTAATTAATGAATATTGTACCTCACACTGGAAACTTGGGTATGAAAACTAGAGAAAAGTAGTGGCTAAAGTTAGCACAAATTAAAGGGTGAACTTAACAGTAAAAATGAGTAGATAAAAATAACATTTAATAAATAACCCTGCATTGGGAAAGAAAAGAAATAAAAATGCACATCTTCAAACCCAAGTTTTAAAAGTAAGATTAACTAGTCTAATGGGCTCCCACAACCATTTTTAGCTCCTTGGGATTTACCTTTCTGGTTTCTGTGATCATGAATAACAACACAACAAAAACTAGCCAACTCTTCCAACTGCAGGGCATCACTGGAGGAAACAGCGTTTTCCAAAAGAGCACTTCAGAAATGAAGCAAAGACTACAGTCGTTACAGGTGGAAGAGTAGGTTTGGGCGAAAATAGCAAATTGTTTAACCAGTCCTCATTTAATCTTTACAACCTCCCTACATACCTTGTAGGCACATTACTATTATTATATTTGTATTATATTTGACTCAGTAAGGGATATATGGATTGAGTGGTTGTTAAGGGATAAAACCAAGATTCTAAGCAGCATGTCTTAGAAGTGGGTGCTCTTTTCCACTATATTTCATCAACCCATAAACACCTGTGGCTTCTGTCTCCTCCTCATTAACTCCACTGCCTGGGCTTTATTTAGTACAAGGACTCATCTTCTCCTGACTGGGCTTTTGCAAGAGCTGTAATCACTTTCACTGTCTCCACCACCACCCCTTTCCAGAATAATCCTTTTGTCCGTGCTGATGCCAGTGTGGCATTGAATATGAAGCTCTTGAGCACCTAAAATATTCATATTCCAAGTTGAGATGTGCTCTAAGTATAACACTCACACACCAGATTTCAAAGTCTTAATATTTTAAAAAAATGTAAAATATCTCATGAATAATTTTCTCATTGATTACATTTTATTGTGTCTTGTCACCTGGGATGCATAAGAGCTAGCAGAATCCACAAACTATTCAATCTCTCTAAAGAAAATGATGTTCAGCACTAAGTTGTGAAAAAGCCCTTAAACAGGGAACATAAGAAACCAAGGACAAAAGCACCCAAGATTCAGCGCCTTGTCACTCCAATGTGTCCTGCAGCACAAAGGTCAGCCTATTGCTGAGAAAATGACATTCTAAGAAAAATAAGGTAGAGGTCAGAGAATCTGCTAATCTTTTGGCCATGAGAATGAAGGATGCTAAAGAAAAACACTACAAACATTGCCAAGAGATAGAGACTGTTGTCTCTGAGAGATTCTACCTATGAACTCAAAAAATGAGATTTTCTAAGATAAGCAAGTAAACATGATCAGATAGCAAAAAAAAAAAAAAAAAAAAAAAAGCTTAGCAGCATGTGAAGAGATGGAATCCCAACAAATAATAAGCATGGGCAAGAGGGGCAATTTTCTGGAGGAAATACATTGTATCAAGGCTAGGTTAAAGGAGTTCCTTGACCTAGCCACTTCTCTGGGTGTTGAACACAGTGCTGATGTGCATGCTCAGACCATGGTTTACAGGACCTCGCTACCTTCTTTTACTCCAGCAGAAGCCCGTGTGTGTCTAAACACATCTAGGGACACATCTGCACCAGTCGCCTTGGCCTCTTCTGAGTCCCCTTTCCCAGGTGCTCTTGCTAACCCAGTTTATACTCCCTCCCAGCAGCAAAAGGCCCTACTGGCCCCTATTTCCCACCTGCCTGCTCATTGTCATAGGGAGACAAGAGAGTCCCTGGGTCTCCATCCCCTAAAAAAAAGTTTAAATTTTGAAATTATAATATTTTGGAAATATTGAGTTAAAACTTATATTGAAATTCATTTTTACACACTTGATAAGGACAGCAGGGAGAAAGGGAGAAAGGGAAAAAGGAAGGAAGGACAATATATACCCAATGAGCAGCAAAATAGTAAAAAAAAGGTTAATATACACAGAAAGTCTTTGGTAAGGGTAATTGGCACTAAGAAAGACCACCTGTTAATTTTTATCTTATGTTTTAAAAATTATATTCTAATTTAAACTATCCTGGATTTCTAAATGAACCAAGAATGTACTAACAATAGGGCAGAGCTGAATTTTTCAAAATTGGTAGCCCCAGAGAACTCCCTTCACTTTTAATTTTCCTAGCATAATCATAAATAACATCAGTTTCACAGAGATATTCAAGGGCTTCATTAATTTTCCCAAGGACCTCTTTTCAAAGTCAAATCATTCTCTCTTAAAATAATTATCTTGTTCTCATCCTTGCCAGTTTTCATCTTACTGTCATCTGGTTTAACTTCCACATCCTTATCTGTCAGTAGCTTTGTTTTGATTTAAGTAATTTGCCAATAAAACCTTCATGTGCTTAATCCCATAACTCCTATAATACTTTAATTTTACTCTGTAATTATTTAATTTCCATTCATTGTTGTAGTGTCCCAACTTGTAACAAGAGATTGACATTCAAAGATTTTGGAACAATGGGCAAGTGACATTAGCATTGAGTGATGTGGGAAGTTTGAGTGAGAACTAATTCTTATGTCATCAGCCCATACTAAGTAATTTCTGATTACAAAAACTACCATCTCTTTATAAAATGTAATTTCAAGGATGCAGAAAGCAAAAGTGTGGTTATGGAGGACCTCTGTTGGATAGAAGGGCAAAATTCAGATGAAGATAGCAGGTAATTATATATAAAAACATAAGAACTCAGGATATAGAACCTAGTGTATTTGACAAAATTCTTTATTTAGTAATTAGGAAAATTATCTGTCAAACTTATAAAAAGAAACCTTCTGAGAGGGAAGCGTCTGAGAAGAAGGGAAGAGAGCCAGAGAGAATATCCTTCACCAAACACCCTTCACCCCTGCCAGAAATGGGCAGTAGCTCTGTTAGGAAATAGAGCACAGAGTTGTTCTATGCACTGAACTATATTCTCTAAGCAGAAGAGTAAAAACTGTCATTATTCCACAAAAGGCTCAGAGCTACAAATCATGTATAAGGCCTGAAGCTGAGAAAAAAAAAAGTGTTTCTATTTTAGAATTATAAAATATCAAATCTGAGAGGGTGTGGGAGGGGCAACTCAGGACATGGTTCCCTGGTGTCTGCATGAACATCACGCTCATTAATTATGGGGTTTTTTTCCTACAAAAGTTTCCCCTGCCTCAGGCTAAGCAGGATCCTAGCCCAAGGTGACACTGAAGTAGATGGAGAAGCCAGCTATTATCAAAGACCTGTCAAGGATTTGCTGTTGGAGTCGACATTGCCTCAATAACTAACCATTTCTGCAAAGAGTTATTGATAAATTTAAAAAACATAGCTAAAATTAAATTGCAGCATTCTTTCAGAATAGTTTAACCATATCTACTCATTGGATAAAAAAATGAATGATTTATGAAATACACAAAAATATCTGCACTAAATGCATTCCATGTCCATTTCTAATTGTCTGGGTGCCTTCACGCACTTGGCAAATGCTGACTCTGACATGCAAAGTGTGAGACACTGTGCTAAGAGCTGGGCAGCATGGATGAAAAAGGTTCAACATCTCCTTCATACCAATCATCCCATGTATAAGCCAGTTTGAGCAGATTGTGAAGCTCATAGAGCACACAGTTTTATTGTTGTTCTATTGATTTGGGATTGGCTCCATATTAATCTGGGAGACAAATTCTGCAGCATGGTCTCTGTGACCCTTGGTCCTATATGCTCTACCTTGGCATGTGCAATTACTCAACCCCACCTATAGGCTGAGCTGTCTCTCCCAATACCTGGGGTAGATAAAGGGTCCATCTTAATTTTCAATTTTCATTTGAATCTTAAAACTTAATTTGAAGTTTTCTTCAAATCAGCCATGCCATTGATTCTGCCCATCCTTGGTAAGCCACTGTCTGGTAGGTCTTGTTTTCCTGAGCTTCAGGTCCCTCACCTCTCCTTCAACTCCTGGTTCTGCATTTCCTATCACTGAACCATTTGGACAGGCCATCTGACTCCCAGAATCATTCACCTATTCAATGTTTGATAAACTGTGTTTGGTGAACACATGCATCAGAATCACCCAGAGTGTGTTTGGGGGGTGGAATGTTGGAGTCTGAACTTCATGGAATATCCCCAAGTTGATTTTGACACTTCAGAGGACCTAAGTTTTCCAGGATTTTCAACTACCTCCATTGTTTCTTCTTTCTCAGTCTTGTTTGCTAATGGTTTTTATCTGGTAACTGCTAAGTCATTGTAAGTACTTTATAAAAATATTTTGTAAATACTTTGTAAAAACACAGAAGTCAATCCTTGGAATGCCTCTCCTTTCTAACTATATTTGTTTCCCTGCACTTTCATGGCTTTAAATACCATCTGGTCACTCCCAAATTTATGGGTCTAGTTTGTAATTTCCCTTGAAATCCAACAGCCTACTTAACATCTCTCATGAATGTTTAATAATTATCCAACACATAGCCTCCTGGATCTCTTCCTGCCTCAGCAATGACAATGCCACGACCCAGTTAGTCATGTCCCAATGTGGCATAATCTAACTTCTTCCCCCTCCTGTATTCCTCTTCAATCCTTCTCTGCTTTATTTTCTCCACAGTTCTTATCACCTTATAATGTAACATTTAATTTATTTATTTTACCAACTGTTTGTCACCCACAGCCCCATTAGAAACACAGATTATTGCCTTTTTTCTCACTGTTATATTTTTCAGTTCCCAGAAGGCCTGGTACATAACAGGCACTCAGAAAGTATTTGTTGAATAAATGGAACAGTGCCTAACACATAGTAGGTGCCTAATAAATATGTGGTGTAAAAAATAAATAATTCTTTTACCTGATCATTTTTTAATATTTTTTTGCAGTCTCCCAAATTCCTGAGCAGTACCCCTGCCCTGTAGTGCCAGGATTACCTACAGTCTGCTTTGTTTATTTTCCTGCCAACTCCTAGTTCTGCCAAATCCCAGTGTGGGACTTTATGAGAGAGTGAATGTGCACATGATCTCAGAGCCTACCTGCTTGGCAGTAAGGTAAACATTAACTGCATCACTACCACCATCATTATGAAGGTATTGATAAGATAATATGTAGGTGGAAAAATTTTACCATAACAAAACATGTGTATGAACCAAGGGGAGAATATTTTACTAACTTCAAAAGATCTATTTGAATCAGTAGATATTTAGTCTAAGCAATAGGTTCAAAACTGACAGAATTCACACTGGATATAATTTTCTTGGTCCACACTGTGTTTTATTTGTTTTAATGCAATGTCAATATTTAAATATTAGGAGTGAGCATGTACAAATCCAGATTTCCAGCTTATTGCATATGATGGATAGATCTGACAATGCCAGGCCTGCATTTCTGCACAAGTCGTCAGCAGATCTACTTACTGCTCCCTCCTGACAGGCAATGCTCTCTCCAGGTTGCCACAATTGCTATCCTTCCAGATTCACTAACTCACATTACCTCCCTGGTCTCTATGGACATTACACTGGCAACTACAATTCTTGCAAAGAGAATTAGAACTTAAGACCCAGACTTCTTAGTGCTGTGAAACAAAAGGGAATATATAGGCTAAAATAGTCTACCTCAGGGAAAAGTCTGTAGACTACACATTCTCTTATTTGAGCTTATGACTTTTTAAACAAAACCACACAGAAGCACTACATAATATTCTAATGATCTCTCACTGATGACATTCTGTATTCAAAAGAATACTTCTTTTGCTCTTACCCAAAACAGTGAGTATTCAGAAGGTGGGAGAATGCTTCCTATCACTTTCAAAGGAATCTGCAGTGAAAAATCTGATTTCTCTTACATTCAGTGCACAGCATGCATCTGGTGACAGATGGTCATTATAAGTGCCGTGGCCTGTCCTAATATATAATGAAAAATATATAAACCTTCTGTTGCACAGCATAGGCGTGAGGCTTAACCACCTGTTTCAAATTACTCTGATACCATAAACACTTTTGGAAATTGGAAAGCCCTGTGTTTTAAGAAAGTGAGAGATGCCACGGCCAACTACACTAAATTGCGTAGGCTTGGGTCCAGTGAGCAGTAAAAAAAGAAAATTATGCCTGCAGGTACTGGCAAACAGCTGATGGTAATAATAATATTACTGAGTGGGATTACAGTTAAAATCTATTGCTGTGGAAATGTTGTATATTCTCTAAGGTGTACTTAAACTAATGCTGTATATTTTATATTTCATCTCTCTCTTTTCTTTTCAATGTGTTACCTCTGGAATGCTCCTTGGGGGGAAATGTTTAAGGTGATGAAGTTTTGATGTTCTAATTAATAGAAAGGTTAGTAACACTATTATTATTTCTTCCCATGTCCATCAAATGATTGATTGTCAATATTACACCCTCAAGGATCTGAACTGTTAACATCTCAGCTCATCTAGCAATTCCATCTGAAAAAGAGATCTGATTTCTTGTCAGTCTACAATGAAGTTGTCACTGCACTTGCCTGATTCCTTAAGGGAAACATCTGCCTACTTGAAGCTTTTATAATGAAGCACCGTCAAATTACTGACGGGCTGCACCTCATCCGGTGATTAACCTGGAAGATCGCTTGTCAATGGCAGGATGCCCTGACAAACAGATGTTGTCCCTATTACCTATCTGAAAAAAGAAGTCAAACGTCCTGAAACACACATATTCTGCCTTCCACCTTGTGGCTATACGTTAGTCATGTAAGAAGCTTTTCTTTTTTCAATGTGTGAAAATCGGAAGTAGTTTTCAGTTTATTGACTGACTGATTAGAGCATTTTAAAAGCAGGCTTATCTTTAGAGTAATTATGCAGTTGAGTCTGACTTCAAGATTGGAGGGTTGCAAATAGCTTGTCGAAATGCATGTCAATTGACGTTGCCTTTTACATTCATGACAGTTAGTGATATATGAACACTGTAATTAGAGACTCACCAAAATGCACAAAAATAAATTCAGTATTAATAAATGAGCATTTGAAACCCACTTTATTTCCCATACGAAAATACTCGGGGTTGATTATCATCCTGGATCAGATTGGACAAATTATTTCAATCCTGTATCACTATGCAAATATTTGAAGAAATGATGCTCACTAGGACATGGCAATTTCAATGAATTAAAATAGTATTTACTAAAATCTATTAGAATCAAAACACCATACTTGATCTTGGTGGACCAAAAATACAATTTCTGCTCTTATAAACATCACTTCTAAGTGAATAAGGATTACATTTATGAATTAAAACTCTTTAGGTGCTTGTTAAAACTTGAATCCATAGAATGAATATTTGCTTCAACAGTGAAAACAACTTTCCCCCTTTTTACTCAGCTTTTCTTTAAAAATATTTTACGTGTGTGGTTTTACAATCAGACTACGAGAAAGATGTAAAATGAAATCATGGAGTTCCTCTCACCTCCATAGTCACTCCCAAGGGATAAGCAGTGAACACACATTTTGTGCATTTCTCTAAAAATGTTAATGTTTGTATTATGAATGATACCATATTCATTGTTCTACAGTTTGCTATTTTTATTTAACTACATTTGGACAGCTTTTCATATTAACATGTGCAGATGAATCTACTCATTCTGTTTATCAGATGTCGACCATTCCACTGAATGGGCGTACCCTATTTATTTAAATAGTATCTTCCTGGTGGTCATTTTGTTTGTTTCCCATTTTCAGCTGCTACAACAATGCTGCAGTCAGAAAAGAATGATTTCTAATCTCATTATTTAAAAATGGAATGAATTTTACCAAGAAGCTGGGAAAATTGCCCAAGCTTCTATAAGTGAGCAGGGCCAGAAGAACTTCTATCTCCATAATTGCTTCAACTAGCTTCTCTCTCAGCATCAAGACTGGCCTGTAGAAATTACTCCCAAATGTTCATTGATGCCCTGTCTTTGAAGGTCTCATCCTAGTTTCATCTACAAAGTAGGGAATCCCATGGCTATTTGAGACAGGAGTATATGATGGTTCTTCAAAGTTCCTCTCTCTCTCCATATATATATATCAATATATATCAAGTGAGACACACACACTTACACTTATATATACATACACACATACATGCACATTTCAGATATATTTGTGGAATATTTTTATTATGATTGTATTGCTAATTTTTTGTCCCCAAACCTTTTGTATATTCCTTTGGTCCTGAGAAAACCTAAAGGAAGGCAACAGTAGTTGGCTCACAAATCTTTGGATGTGGTAAAATTCTTATGATAATATGGTCATGACAACATGGATACAGCCAAGCAAGGTCCAAAATAAACATTTCAATAAAAATCAGAAAAGAACTCTCTTCAATTTTACAATGACCTTTCATTTTGCAAGCCTGCTTTTAACCAAAATTTTCTGATGGTTATAGGAGAAATATTATAAGGAGATATTGGGAAAGATTAGCTGGCCATTGTTTTTAATTCAGTGACTTTAATTCAATGACTTCTTTTGAAAGGTCCTCTTTGCCATCTCATGATATTCAGGCATCTCATAAACTCCACTCACACCCCTTTCCCCAATTTCTAATATCCATCAATCAGACAAATTCATTGAGAGGAGGCCTTTGTCACTCCTGTGAGGTCTCTATCTATTAATCAAAGTGCAGCCGCACTCCTGCATTACAGTAAGCACCCTCTGGAGTGAATTTGTTACTATGAACCGGAAATTTGAGCTGCCTGTCAATATGTAGATGACTCCGAGTCACAGAAACTTTCTTTTCAAGTGTACTACATCTGAAAGACTTCAGAAAAAAAATCTGTAAACTTTTTAATATGCCACTTTATTTCTTAATATATGTCAAATCCATGCTGCAATATATGCACATCTTTTCCCACAAATGTGATGATTTCCTTAAGCAAATATGAGATCTGGCTTATTCTTGGTAATCTCTTAAAGATTATCATGCAATTCTTTGACTTCAGTAAGTTTTCTTTATTCCCCAAGTCTCTGGCCTTGTTTCAGTATCTTCTTCTGTTTTATACGTTTGAGGACTTTATATTTAAGAAGGCTGTATATCCGTTATTTTGCCTTCACCATGACATACTGCCTGTGCTTTTCATGAAGTAAAGCATACCTCTTGGGGTCCTGTCAGTTCCCCAATCCCATCAAAGACTGAACCAATTATTTCACCCAGTGACCTTTGGCTGGAGAGGAACCAAGTAGGAACTTGGGTGGAAGTTTTGACTCTGCACCTGAAAGCAAAATGCCATGACCCTTTGAGTACACAACTTTAGCAGAAAAAAGAATAAGTATGCATTAGATGATAGGCAAGACACCCCCTATTGCAATCTTTTAGACCTTTGCTTTTCAACCTGAGCCGCATTAAACTCATCTCGCATTAAAATTCTGATGTTTAGGTCATACCTCAGACTAAAACTATGCACAGCCACATTTGAGAACCAGTGTTTCAGGGTACAGTAAAGCTGCCATCTGATACAAAAACCTCAAATCTTTGGAGAGGAAGGCCAGACACCCACAGTAATTAGTCCAGACCTTTTAGTAAAGAGGGTAGAATTCTGTTAACATTGGTTGAATGACCGTGATGTGATAGAATCTGAAGGCACATTCTTTGATAGGCTCCTACGTAAGTACTTGAGGAAGATATTGGATCTCCATTTTATAGATGAAAAGTCTGAGGCTCTGATAACTTGCCCAGAGCTGCCAGAACTAAGCTTCTGTCCCAGGACTGCAGGGCACCAGAGTCCATGCTCTTTTGTGCAGCATGATGCTTGCACTGCATGATGCTTGCACTGCATTGCAAAGCGGAGGGTGAACACCCACTGCCACTACAGATCCTCCGAATTTCATTTCAGGCCTCCTAGGATCCCTGTTATTGAGTTTCATAGCTGGCTCCTGAAAATTCCCTAGGAAGGGAAATGAAGAAGTGAAGGAGTTCTAAACACACAGAGAATTCTATTTTACTCAGAATAGCCTTTCAATCCACCAGGCTCTCTGTCTCTGACATTCCGATAACAGAAAACAATTCATTTTTTTTTTCTTTTTGCAGGCTCCCTGGAACATCAGTACCAAGTGTCTCATGTCACGTCCACTTCAATTCCAATTTTACCCTAGGGCACATGCACCTCAGCATGGTCAGCTCCACAGCATATCAATGATGGCAAAATTTAACAGCCTTTAAAAGTGAGTTGGATAAAAAGGATTCCTAAATGCTTTTTAGCACACCCATGAATCATCTGCTTTCAATGGAGTGATATTTTAGGATTGCCCACTCAAGTTGACACCAATTCTGAATGGCGAGGTCTTACCCTTCTTATAAAGATAAGTTCCACTGCCATTAGTCTTTTAATGCAGGCTTAATACCAATGAAACTATTTCTGCTGCTGTCTGGCATGGGCAGATAGAAGAGTATTTTCTTTGGAAAATACTAGAAATCATTTTAAAGCTGTAACTCCACAGTTTAACAAAGCTCAGCAAGCTATATACTTTGACTATATCACTCTGGCTTCTCACGGAACTGTCTCCATAGAACTACAGAACTATAGAGACCGTTCTGTGAGACTTAAAATTATGTGTTCAATATTCAGCAAAGGCCAACAAAGATCTGCCTAAAATCCTTTATTTTCACTTTTACATTGGGGAGAGTACTAGTATATACTTCACAGATTATTGTAAAGATCAAATGAGGGCTGAGAGAAATTAAGTAAATTATGTGGCAATTAGTAAAATTCAAACCATATTGGCATTATTCCCTCAATTTGTTATAAGACACTGAAGTTTCCAAATTTAAAGAGACTAAGAGCAAATTTCAGTCAGGGAAAAGATTTCAGTAAAACTTCCTCCCCTTATACATTGAATATTCACTGCTGCCAAACAATGAAAGCTATGCAATCCATTGTATTTCTCTCTTTATCCTAGCCACCAGGAATTGTAGTGTTGTTCATGCTAAATTACTTTTTCTTGGTTCACATAGGTTATATTCTTTTTCTACTAATCTAAATTTGTCTAACCCTCTTTTCAAAGTAATATAAAATGACATGCTATAGAAGCGTGAATTCAATAAAACAAAATAAAAGAATATACAAATTAAATCGATACAATTTATTAAGAAAAAATCATTTCTTGTCCTTTATCTCTGAGAAATAAAAGCCGTTAGAGAATTAAAGCAAGAGAAATTGAACCTTTACCAGTCTGCTATAAAAATGGAAAGATAGACAGACAGATGAATGGATAAACAGACAGACAGACAGAGTTCCATCTTCCTGCCTTGGCCTTTGTCTTTCATTTAGTATCAAAGATTTGACTTACCACATCAATAACTTCATTTTCAACTGCCTCAATTCTTTTGGAAAATGCAATACATACCAAAAAATGTCTTTCTCTGTCTTTCTTATTTTCATTTCAATACAACAGAATGAGAACCCAGCCCCATCCCATCTATTCAACAAATACTGCATGCTAGGCTTTGTCCTGCACAGTAGGGTCACAGTAGTGAAGAAGACAGGAAAGGCCTCCTGAGGATGGGGTACACCAATAGCTAGAGTCATGCCAAAGATTAATCCTCTCAGTCTTTTGCAGCTAGGACAGGGGTAGAGGAGGCTTGAAAACTGAACTCTAGAGTCACGTATCCAACTGTGTACATGACATCTCTACTTGATGTTAATGGGCAGGCAAACCACAAGTTAATTTATCTTTCTATGCCATGCAAATACAGTCAGTCTTCATTATTCAATAATTCTGTGTTTGCAAATTTTCCTACTCAATTTTATTTATAACAGCAAAGTCAATATTCCCAGCTTTCCTTTGGTCATTCACAGACATGTACAGGGCAGTAAACACTTTGAATCATCTGACATGAACATTATAGTCTGTGGTTGAACAAGGTGACAGTCCGCTTTTGTATTTTAGCTCATACTGTAAACAAGTGTCCTTTCTATGATCTACTCATTGTCACATCTTTCACACTCTTCTGCTTTTGGTTGGTGATACTCTATTTAATGTGGCCAACAAGCACAATATCACAGTATTATCTAATATTCCTAACTGCCATATACTTTATAGAGGAAAAATATATTAGAAAAACTTCATTCAGGCATGAATTATAGTGCTGTTGGCCATGCGCTCAATGTTCTAAATCAACTATATATATTAAATAAAGTGCATTAAGCAAAATTTACATAAAACAAGATTATTAACAGGTTGATAAGAATGCTGGAACCAGAGGTTGGTAGGAACCTAACCCTATATTTTCTTTAGGAGCAATGGGCTAGCATTCACTAATTCAGCATTCACAGTGACTTTACAGAACATAACTAACATGAATAAGAAGAATCAATTGTATTATTTCTTAGATGTGCTGTCATGTAAAAAAGTTATTGAAGAATTGTTTTATATGAGAAAATACAGACAACAAGTAAGTAAAAGCATAAATAAACAAGGTGGTTTTAAATATTAAATGCCATAAAGAAAATTAATTTGAGTAAAGAAAAAGAAGGTGACTGGGAGGAATGAGACCACTTAAGATTAATTGGTCAGAAACTCTTCTTAAATGAGGTAGCATTTGTGCTGAGCCATGAATATCTAGAAGAAGCCATTCACAGAAAGATGGAGAGAAGAGGCTGAGGATTCCAGGTAGAGAAAGGTAGGAAGCATAAAAGCCTTAAAGAATAATTAGGTTTATTCCAAGAACAGACAGGCCAATATGGCTGGAACACAGCTGGGGGAGAGCTGATAGAAGGAGCAGAAAGGCAGGGGCCGGATCATAGAGGACTTTTGGGTCATGATAAGGAGTTTATATTTCAAACATAAACAGAAGCTATTTGGGAATTCTAAGGAAGCAAATTATATGATCTATTAAGCATTTTTAAAAGCTACCTTTGGCAGCTATAGGAAGAATGAATTGTAGCCGGGCCATGAAGGAAAGAAAGAGAGCTGGTAAGAGGCTATGGCAAGATCCAGATGAGAGATGGTGGTGGCATGACTAGGACTATAGCACTAGGGGTACAGAGACATGAGCAGGTGCAGATGCTGACAGCCCTTGAGAGGAGTAAGAAAAGGTTCCGTTTGATGGCTTGAGCCATTTGACAGAGTGGTCCTTGGGAAAAAGAAGCTTTCTGGATGAAAGAAATCATTCTTCTGGAGATGTCTAGAATGCAGCTTGAGATATGACTCTACAGAGTTCAGTAATGAAATAAGAGCTGGACATGTAAATTGGAATGATATTAGCAAATAGGTGGGATTTAAAGCTTTGGTACTGGATGCAATTGCCTCGCGGAGGAGCAAAAAACTGAACAACAAAATACTGGATCAAACTAAATTAAGCACAGGTATAGGAGAAAGGAAAGTCAGGAAACAAACAAACGAATGAATCTCCAGACGAGGGAGGAATGCAACTAGGAATTAAAAATATATTAATTCTCTTACAGGTGTTAGAAGAGTCCTAGTCCTAGATGGGATGAATTCAGTTGTCTATATTATGAAAGTTTTATTATAAAACTGAATGACCACTACATCAGCATACTGTTATTCTTATTATCATTATTTGCTTAATCAATCACTACTGGTTTTAAATACTTGCCTCCATTAATATGATAAATTTGCTCTTAGAATTTTAGGCTGGGGTGATTTTTGTAATTTGCTTAAGACAGCAAATATACAAAATGAATAAATGTTCTTTTGCTGCAAATTATTCACTGCCACAAGTTGCTAGAAACCTTTAACTCCCAGGCAATAAAAAGGAGCATAGCAAGTAAGGTCATTCTCTGGGACACACAGCTACAGCCCATATGCTGTGCTTGGTCCCCCTATGCTTGACATTCTCACTTGTTTTTGGCAGCTGAGGTTAGATATTTCTGTATTAGCAATAAAATGCAGAAACATGGCCACAGTTTTGGTGTATGTTTGGCACTTATTTTTATATTAAATTATCTTAATTATTCAATTGATGGCCTGTCAATTCCTCAGGGTAGGATTTCTGTAAAAACCACTATTTCAAACTTGCCATGGGCAAATACAACAAACCTAATGAAAGCTTTGTTTGTTATTCTTATTATCCTCTTACAGCAAAATTTAGGGGATTTTTATTCATTTTAAATCATTGGTTGTTATGAACCACGGAAAGCCATGCTTGCTGGCATCAGCTACAGGTTTAGCTCAAAGCTTGATAAACGTAAATGTAATACCACACCCAGCATCATGCTGCTCCCTGCTGAAACCAACTCAAACCTGGGCTGACGACCGTCAGAAAGGAAAATATCTTCTCCCTCTGCCAGCCCACTATGTGACCCACCTCCACCCCACACGAACTCAGTTTCTCACTCAGAAGCTTCATATCCTCCTTCTTCCCATGTTTTTCATTTACATCAAGGACAGTGTTTCTAATTTACTATCTATCCTTAGCACTCAGAAAAGTGGCCGGTGAATTGAGGGTTCTCATAAAATGTTGAGATAAAATGGTACCCTCAAGTTACAATTGCCCTGAGTTATAAAATCTTTTGTTTTGATGCAGAACTTCTCATTCTTTCAGTTTAATTAGTTAAATTATGATTTCTGCTTATTTTGTTTGGTTTTGTTTTGTTTACTTTTTAGAAAGTTCAGTACATATAGAGTTTGGCAAAAGTAGGTTTACAGCTGAGAGTATGAAAAACACAGTTTATTCTTGTATTATTACTTATTATTTATTGTATTATTTATTCATATTACAACTGTATGCCTACATTTGCCAACCTCTGCATTTTGTAGCATTTGCTATAGCAAGACCTAAGTCTGTAATAGTAGCTTTTACAAATATCTTACCCACGAGGTATAGATAGACTAAATGTCTGTTGAATAATTAAAATAATTTAAAAATATCAAATTAAGTGCCACACATACAGAATATATTTAAAATGTCAAAGCAGTGTAAAAGGAAGAGGAATCAGCATGTGCAGAAATCACTGGGAAACATTTTTTCAAAAAGGCAGAATTTAAGTAAATATCAAAGATAGGACAGAAAAGAAGGACAGGGAATATCTTTCTATGTAACAAACTGCGTAAGGGTCCAGAGCTGAGAATGCATCATAAATTTCAAGGACGAATGAATAGAACAATTTGTAGAAGTAAAACATCGGTGCCCAAGAAAAAAAGAAAAAAAAGAAAAGAAAAGGTAAAATGAGAAACAGATGTTGGGCCCACATCCTAGAAAACTGCTTTTCATGTATACATTGAAAATCTCTCTTAAAAGCAGCAGGAAGTGACCAAAAGTTTTGTAATTATTAAAGAAGAGAAAGATCAATTTGTAAGGAGGTTTTCAGATGACATGCAAGAAAGAAAATGTTACTAAGGGCAGTGAATCCAGTGAGAATATGGTTAACATAACAGGGGAATTAGGAATGGTGAAAACTAGTAAGATGTACTGACTAATTAGATAAGGCTGCAGGAGAGAGCCATGGAAGACAGCACTGTGGTTTCCAGCTGGGGTAGCTGGAACAATGAGATCTTATTGACAGATAAAAGGAAATAGGACAGATCAAAGGGAACCTGTTTTTGGAAGAAAAGAATTCTAATTTAGACGTTTTGACCCTGCAGTGCTATTGAAGTACCTCAATATCGCTCTTAATAAAAAAAAAAAAAAAATGGTACTGTGAAGAAACATCGACTAAGAAGGTAGAGTTAAAGGACTGGAGATTAGAATAGAAAATTCTCCAGCCTCCATGAAAGATACAGGCAATGATGATTGGCTTCATGTTATATGTATGTATTGAATAAAGGCCTCCTTTTCAGCATTTAATATGTTTTGATAATATATTGAACTAATCTGTAGAATAATTCCATATGGTGCCTTTGACTTCCACCCTCCTAAAATATACAAATTTCTGACCTTTAAAATACCTTGTTTACCCATAAGAAGAATTTAAAATAGCTACTAATTTAGAGGAAATTCTGTTCCGGAGGATTAGAAGACTAGAGAAAATCTGGGAGTTGCTAGAGTGTGAACTAGCTGTCACTTCTTAGGCAATTATTAAGTTGCTGGGCCTGTTCCTCACCTGTCATAGCTACATTAGGCCATATAATGTAGAACATTCCTTCTAGCTCAAACCTTTGTTTATATCAGATTTTTTGTACTGAAGCGACAGTATCACACCTTATAAAGAAAATTACATATGCTATAAAAGAACAAGGACACAGAGACAAGACAGGGAGGCACTTTACTTCAAGAACTACTTGTCCATCAGGGAAAGCTGCCTCCTTCGCATTGCTTCTGGCATTTTTTGTGTTTCTGCTGACTAGTTAAAGTAACCAAAGGGCTGCTTCGACCTGCAACAATGTGGGTGGAGTAAGGATTGTAACAGAAATGGTATGAACACTATATATTAACACATATGTATTTAATGAATAAAAGTCCATACATGAATTTTTTCTTAATACGACAGATTCTTCCAGGGAAAAGCCAATGCGTTCTGTTATTTTTACTGCAATAATGAGAGAATAACTAAGGGAAGTAAAGCAGTACCCACTGTTAACATTTAATGTTTCTGGTTCTTTATATACATCATATATAACTACAATGAACCCTTAGAGTCATATGAGTACAATTTTGATATTAGATATTTTATAAATAAAGAAGCTGAGGCTAAAATGTTTGAGAACTTAATACATGCTAGAAGAAAGATTCAGATGTGGATTTTATTCCAAAATTACTTTCCTTCCTATATCTCTACCTTACCCATACTTAAGGAATCAATATTACTCAATTTTAAAATGTTCCATAAGAGGCACTAGACAGCCAACTCTGGTACCCGACTGCTTAGCATCAAACTTCAGCTGCATGACCTAAGGTAACTCTACCGCACTGTGCCTCAATTAAAATGGGGATGATGACTAACACCTACAATATAAGGCTGTTTTGAGAGATAAATATGTCAATATAAGTAAATAATTTACCTCTTTGTTCCTGGTTCATGTAAATGCTAGCTACAATTATAGCAGGCACCTAGATAGACTTTTATATGCATAATTTTTTTCTGTTTACAGCAACCTTATGATATAGGCAGCATTATCATCCTCATCTTTCTGAAAAGAAAATCAAAGCTCAAAGAAACCAAAATACTAGCCTAAGATCGCACCACAGCACACGACAGAGCTTGGATTTTAATTTATATTTTCATAAGTCAAAAGTCCCCATTTTTTCAAGTAAAGCATAATTAAAACAGATTTATTTGTTAGGGTAATTAATGGTAGGTGCCACAATAGAAAAACCCAGAATTTCAGAGACTTAAGTAGACATCTGTTGCCACTGTACAGCCTAACAGCATAGAACAGGTGGCCTTCTCCAGTCTGAAGCTGTACCATATGGAACACATGACAGAACCCCCACGACAGGGGACAAGAGAGATGGAGAAGGTGCTACCTAGATTATAAATGACTTAGCCCAGAGTCACACAAACACGCCTATATGCAACCCACTAGTCCAAACCAGTCACACAGCCCAAATGACTGCAAGGGAGGCTGGGAGGTACAGGGGAGCAAATGGATCTGATGAAGTTTGTTTCTGCCAAAATAAACTAAAATAAACTATTGCTTAAAGCAAATATTTGTATTCTTATATCTCTTCTTTAAAGGGAAGAGTTTTTATATTTTAGAATAACATAATATCAAAATTTTAATGGCAAACTTATTGTGATGGACACCTATTATTTCATCTGCTCAATAAAACTTCCTTTCTTGGAAATTTTCACTAAAACAGAGTAAAACAATGAGTCTTTTTTTGGGTTTGTATAATCCCAATCACTTGCTTTTGCTTTTACTTCCCTTGTATTTGGAGTCAATTTCATAAAAACCTCTGTGAGACTAAGGTCCATATGTTTAGAACCTGTGTTTTCTTCTATGTATTTTATTCTTTTATATCTTATATTTAAGTAAAGGTTCTGCACAGCAAAATCATCCATCAACAAAACAAAAAGGCAAACAACCGACTGGGAGAAGATATTTTCAAACAATACCCCCTATAACTGGCTAATATCCAAAATACATAAACAACTCATAACTCAACAACAACATCAACAGCAACAACAAAAATCTGATTAAAGAATGGCAGAGGACTTGAACTGACCCTTTTCCCAGGAAGACATACAAATGGCCAACAGATATATGAAAGATAATCAACCTCACTAGCTATAAGAGAAATGCAAATCAAAATCACAATGAGACATTGCCTTACACCTGCTGGGGAGGCTATTATCCGTAAGACAAGAGATAAATGTTGGAGAGGTTGTGGAAGAACAGAGACCCTGTTACACTGATGGTGGGAATGTAAACGGGTACAGCCACTATAGAAAACAGTATGGAGGCTCCTCAAAACATTAAGAATAGAGCTACCATACGACCCAGGAAACCCTCTTCAGCATATCTGCCTGAAAAGTTTGAAAACATTTATTTGCAAAGATATACACATCCCTATGTCCGTTGCAGCATCATTCACTGTGACCAAGACATGCAAACCAATGAAGTATCGCTTGATAGATGATTGGATAAAGAAGATGTAGTACTTATATGCAATGGAATACTGCTCAGCCATAAGAAAAGATGAATTACTGCCATTAGCAACAACAGGGATGGATCTTGAGACTATCATGCTAAGTGAAATAAGTCAGAAAAAGTCATGAATATATGATTTCACTCACATGTGGGATATAAAACTGAAAGCAACAAATGAACAAACAAAATAAGCAAACAAACTCATAGACACAGACAACAGTATGATGGTTGCCAAAAGGGAAGGTGGTTGGGGAAAAATAAAGAGGGTAAAGGGGGTCAAATATATGGTGATAGAAGCAGACTAGACTCTGGGTAATGAACACACAATGCAATATACAGATAATGCATTATAGAATCATATACTTGAAACTTACATGTTATTAACAAATGTCAACCCAATAAATCAATTTAAAAAAATGAAAATCAGTCTCTATCCAATGATAATTTTTATATGTGAACCTCTTCATTGTCAGTAGTCATAGGGATTGAGCCAGTCTTCAATGGGGAAAAAATTAGGGGACAAAGACAAAAAGAAAAGTAAGAGGTAAAACAGTCCCATCAAAGTCAATGGCTCTATCTCCACTCATTTCTAGAGACTGGGCTAAGTAATATTCAATATTGCTTATCAAGTGTTGGTGGCTCAGCTCCAATCTGATTGAGTCAGCCTCCATACTACTGGACAGCCTCTGTACCACTCAGATGGTTACTTATTTTTATTATTAACCCTGCCATGGGCCAAGCTGCAGTCTTCCACTGTTTACTTGGTTGGAATCTCACCAAATCTTCTTTGTCTTTTAGTGTAAATTGAATTTCTCTTATTTTTAACCAGAAATATCTGATTATCTCATCCTAACCAAACCTATGTAAAAATGTTTCTGTCTTGTTGCTTAGGGGTTAATTATATAGTCAGAGTTGCAAATGAGCCCTTTATTCATTTAGTTATTCAACACTAAATTTTATTGGATCGCAAATACTGGGGAGTAGGCTGAAATCACTTTACATAATTTAAACTGGTAAATTTATGACTGTTTTCACAAAAATCATGCTTTTCTGCCAATTCCATAGCAGTAATCATTCTATTTTGTGCACTACTCTACCTCAAGCACCTGGAATACTGTCCAATTCATTGTGAGTGCTCAATAAATATTTATTAAATGAAATAATTAGAACCACAAATTGATGGAGAGAGAACAAGGCAACCATCACACACACACATAAACACACACACACACACACACACACACACACACACACATACACACTCCCTGAATAATAAAAGCAATATTCTTGGCAGTAAAATGTTTATATTCCTTCTTAATAAGTAGCATGTCTGCAGTTATTAGTGCCAGCACGATTCTCAAGTCCCACATGGGGGACTCAAAAAGGATATCAGTCATGGGCTCCTTCCTCCTGAAACACTGAAATATTCTTAACTGGTTTGGCCAAGGTGATCATGAATGAAAAAGTTTATGAAAAATAACTTAATAGTATTTTCACAACTTAATAGTATTTTCACAAGTCAAGCTTTTCCTTGCACCCTTATGTATATATTTAATAACTACAGTCAGTTCAATTAAAGACAAAATAATGTTTTGCCACATTTAAAATACACTTTACTATATTTCAAAATGTTACTTCTTTTTTTATTTTTTCCTGGAAAAAAATTCTCTATATGTTTAAGATATAAAGCTTTAGAGGATTTAAAAATAAAAGTATTTATGCAAAGTGTTTTATGCAAAATACATATTTAAATTACATAAGCCTTAATGAATAAGAAATACAAGAATTCAATCTTTTCTAAACTATATGTTACTTCAAAAATTATGGTGATGGTGCTAGATAAACATATCTAAAAATAAAGTATCCAATACTCAACCAATCCTAAGTTGATGGTTTGTCTCTAGGATTAATGACAGGCCAAGATTTTTAACTTCTTTTCACTCAACCATACAGGTTGAGTTTATAACTTTTTATTTTTGTGCCAACAGATTCACATTTAGAGAATTTCTTTTCACTGTGCTGGAGCATCTTGCCTTAAACTATCATTATACACCACTCATCGCTATCAATGTCAGATTGCAATAACACCAGCTGCTCCTGCCTCAGAGAAAAATTCTCTAGCTTCAGAGTTTAGATGCTGGCCATCCTATAATTTCTGTACTACTTATTAGGCTGTCAGTCTGATTGGTAATGAGAATTTCCAGCTGGACTTAAATAACAATACCCCTTTATTTTATAAATATGATCTGAAATCGCAGCTCTACGAGTTCCTCAGAAACTGTCTTCCCTGCCAGGTCTCTTTCCCACACCCCTTAGGTGACGATTGCATTCCCATAGTCGAAAATGACTCAGATCTCCAGGTACCATATCCTTATTCCAGATCTCAAAGGGCCTTCCTCTGTTCTTTAAGGAGATTTTTCCAAAAGTCACACACAGTATGCTCTCCGAAAACTCTGGCTCAAATTTGTCATGTGGCTGAGCCTGGATTGCAAGGGATAGTGGAGGGCTACACACCTTATTGACCTTTACCTCATTGACAATATGCCCAACTAAAAATAGGGGTTACGGCTAGGAAGAGAAGAAGAATAGGTAGTGGGAGGCAGGTAGAACACCTAACAGACATTTGTATAAAACTTTACGTGTTTAAATATGTACACATTCATATCAACTGTGAAGATGAAAAAGCTCATATTACTTTTATTGTATTGATATGATTTAAACTGAGTCATAGGGAAATGTCATGCAATAGAAACCTGGTTGGAAACCAGGTTAGAAACCAATGTGGAGAGAAAGCTGGTCCATAGTGAAGCATAGATGGAAAAAGAAAGGATTTGTAAAGATAAAAGAGGGTAACTTCACTTTCCCGTAATTTAGTGTGCTTGTGTTCTTAGTCACCACAAGGACACTAAATAGATTAGGATATCAGGCTCACAATAATAAGGAAAAGGACAGCTGATATTTTTTGAATACTTGCTGTGTAGCCGGTACTATGTCAGCAGTTTTATGCCTTAAACCATAGCGAGAGAAAGAACATCTACTGAGTCATTAATCAGCAAGGCAAAGGATGTATGCAGGTAATATAGTTCCAATGGCAATGAAACTATTTTTTTTTTCATTTGCATTTTACACCAGCACAATGAGTAGAAACCCACTTTTACCGATATCAGCTCACATGTAGATCAATGATGTTTGGGCTGTGTGGCAAAACGGTGCACTTGTTTCCACCAGTTTCTCTCTTGCAGCCCTGACTTAGAGAGCCTGGAAAGCTAAACATTAAATTTCATTTTCACTCAAGAGTAGTCAGTGACCGTCCTGGACAGCTAAGTGAATGTTTCTAAAAAGGGCTTTCCTTCCTGAATTAAGAGAGAAGAAAAGAGAAAAGAGAGGAGAGGGGAGGGGAGGGGAGGGGAGGGGAAGGAAGTCCTTTGGAGAAGAATGAATTTGGCTTTTCTACATTCTACCTTTCCAGAACCTTAATGCAAGGTCTGCATGCTCAGCAGTCATCCTAAAACCAAAAGGAAAAAAGAAAACCTACCTCTGGTTAGAAATAGATGATACTTAGTTACCTGGTGACATTTTGAACTCCTGCACCAACCCTTGACTGCCTACTATGACATTTTTAATATGTGAAAAAATATTCTGTATTCAAATTACTCTTGGTCATTTTTTCTGTTGTTTACAGCTAAATATTCCCTTATGAACAGGTGGGTGGCTTCAAGAGTTCTTCTGGCTGTTCCAGAGACTTCTTCATGTCAACACCTCCTTCCCAGGCTACCTGCAGAGCTTCTTCTGCCTCCCCCATGCATGCCTGTTGGGAACCGCCCTGCCTGGTTTCAGAAGCTGTAATCCCCTGTGGCTGAGGCTGAGTAAAGGACCTTGGGACCATTAGCCACTTAGGAAACAAAGCTTATCTTCCTTGTAGGGGAAACACCTCTGCCTCCTTTCTCTTCACCCTGCTTGGCCCTGAGCAGATGACTGGTTAGCCAATGATGGGTAAGAGTCCTCAAGAGAGTGATAACCTAAGACAGGCATGATAATGTGGAGGCCCCAGAGAAGGACTTGGAGAGCTATAGAAAGAGGGGGTGATGGACCCTTGCCCCTCAATTTTGATATAGCCTGAGTCCTCATTCTGTCTGCAAGAAGTCTCCTAACCTCTTGGCTGCCTTACTTCCCCTGCCCAACTGAAGCCTAAAACAATGTCTTAAGCCTGAAACAATGCTGAAGGTAGGTGCAGCCCTGTACTAGAAAGGGTGGGTTCCCTAGGGGGATCAGGCCTAAGAAAGACTGCATAAAATCCTATGAAACCTACTTTGCTAATACCCTCAATTTAAATGATAAGGGCCCAAGCAGGAAGTGAATTTGTTCCCCGAAGTTTCATGACCCTTGAACTATCTGACCCTGACTCAGAATAAGCCCTCAGAGTTCTTTGAATATTATCTATTGTTTAATCATTTCTGCCTGACAATGATTGATGAGCTTTACATATACACCCTGTATTCCTGTGCAAATTGAACCTAATAAAAGCTTGTCAAGGCAGGGGTCTAGGCACTCCCCTCTTGAGAGAGTGGCAGAGGTGCTCCGAGGTTTTTCTCCTCTTGAGAGAGGAGCTGCACTGTCCCTTTTCCTCCACAGGACTCGGTAGTCCATGTGAATTTGTTGTATCTCATCCATAACACTGTGGACCCCAGGAGATGGGATCTGCATCACATGACCCCACTGCAGTGACCACCATTGGGGTTACCATGGGCTGCCCCATTCTGGCATCAGTAGGCTTTTTGCCAAGAAAGGTATTACTCAAATACTGGTCGGGACATGTCCCACATCTTCACCTGTCCTGAATTATAAAACTTATCACTGATTTGCTTATCTGTATGGACCAAGTACCATGGAAGACCAGGGACTTACCTCCATAGTTTCTATTATTTCCTCCATGTGAGGTCACCTTTCTCTTCCTCATGATTGCAAACTGGCTGCTGCTCATATAGAAGTTAGCGCGCACGTGCGCGCGCGCGCGCACACGAGCAAGTTATTTAGAGATGCACTTCCACCTTTGTTTTGAGGTCACCTTTAAATTTAAAATGGATAGTTTATTCACACAAAAATCTTGTAGGATTTAAATTATTTTTCTTATTGTAAAATAATAACATGCATAAATTCAAGCAACTGGTCATTGGAGAAAACAGAATTAAATGCTATATACGACATAAAAATGCTTTATTTTTGAATCTATTTCATTTCCTCCACTGCCGAGCATACTGTTTCTGCTTCTAACTAAATTACAATTGAGAAGAACAACAAAAAAGAAAATGCAGGAAAAGTTCAATGACTTTTAAAGCAGAAAATAAATGCCAAATGTGTGGTACGGACAATAAGTTACCTTAGGAACTCAGAGGAAAAACAAACATCAAAAGGAAGATTGTTTCAATACTTAACAATCACCAACAAGATGAGTCATAATTACTTTCCTAAATAAGATTTGGTTTGTCACAGCTCATGGTGTCCTTTGAGTAATTCTCTAGCAAGTAAAATGGCCACAGGATGGGCAGATTATTTCACCCTCTCAGGGCACTGGGTACTGATTTGAGAGATGATCTAAGGGGCAGAAACCCACTGGAGTTTCTGGAAGGCAAAGCAGAGTTGTCGGATGTGTTAAGGACAGGGATCCTCAATGACTTTGGCTTGTTGCTGTTCAAGTACCATCCATCCCAATGTCATCTGTGTCACAATTTATAATAAAGAGCTCTGAAATCTGTGGCAGCACACTTCACGGAAGGAGTGACAGTTATTAAATAAATGCAGATAATGAGAAATTAAATTTGCTTAGGACACAGAGTATTTTCCAGTGTGAAGCACTGTGAGCATGGTATGAGATTTTTTTGCTTCCTCATTTAATTAACATTAAATATCTTTTATATGTGACATTGTGCTAAGTTTTGAGCATTCAGAAATTAAGATCTTGTCTTTAAAAATAAAGTGTAAAAAAGAATGAACAGAGTAGGGAGAGACAAGCAAAGGAGGGAGGGGGAAGAGAGAGGAAGAAAGAGAAAAGATGGGTGGGAGGGAAGGCGTAAGAGAGGGAGGGAGGGAGGGAGGGAAAGAGGGAGGGAGGGAGGGAGGAAGGAATAGAGGGAGGAAATGAGAGGAAAAAAATTATGTGGAACAAATATGAATAAATGGTTAATTCTGTCCAGACTTTTTAAATAGTGGATAAGAATTAATTTGTTCATTTATTCAATACATAATTATCAAAAATCAGGGTTACTGGTACTACCTTTTAAAAAGTTAGATACAATTTCTGTCCTGGTGCAGTTTATGTTCTAGTGTAAGCAGGAAGGAATAAAAATGTCTCCACGTTGGTGGTTCCCTTCTCAGTTTTTTCACCTGATGATTCTTATCTTAAATGGTTCACACAAGTGTCTGGGCTTCAATTTCTTAATATATAAAAGAAGTAGCTCTCCCTGCCTTTCCTAACTTGCCAGAGTTTTTAAAATAGCAGGAAAGATATTTTTTTAAATATTTCCCCTTTTGAATCATAAAACATTTTACAGATAGAAATGAATTTTTTCCCACCTGACCATCCTCAACCCAATGGAATTTAGTATTGAAGAAGAAAATTCTATGCTAGCAAGAGTGAGTTCACCACTGTAAGCTCACTGTCAACTAAGAAAATCAGAAAGAACAAATGTGAAAATGAAGCTTTTCTAACTTTTGGCTGATGGCAGTTTATATTCAAAACCTTTCCATAACACATCAAAACAAAAAACACCCGCTGTGACATTCATCCAATAAGCCATCTGCCCACCTGCCTGTATATGACTACGGGAAGGTTTACCCTTGAACCTCCTAAAAATATGCCACATTCAGCTTGAAATGTGGTAGCTGTGCCAGAGCACATAGAAGAGACAAGTAAATGGCCCATTTCTATGCTTAGTCAATCCAGCTTCCTGGATGGAACATTTACTACCGTGTGATTGAAGATACATGATCTCCAGGTGGAACTCCCTCTCCTGGAAAAAACAATGGTATTTTTGAAATCTTGCTTTAAATGATCACTTTTCAGCACATTCAATTAATTACTTATTGGAGTGCATAAATCTTGCCAGTGAAGTCTCTACTAACCTGGAGATCTTATATTCCTGGAAACATTCCATGAAGATATGCTGATATTATTTAGATACTGATAATAAGACATTGACTCCTTGCCCTTGACCTTCTTAATATACTTCTTCCCTAAGATAAGAAAAATATGAGGAAAAAAGTTAATGTCAACAGAATATAGATAAATAGAAAAAACTGCCATAGTTCTAAGAAATAGTAGAAAACTTTTTTTCCATTCAATCTTAACCCACTTTTATTCATCCTTGTTTCGATTATGTATTTGGGTCTCCTATTAGACTACAAATACTCTTAAAGGCAATAGCTATACTCAACAAATAAATACCGAATGACTATTATATTCATAGAACTGGAATAAGATCTGTTCCAAAATACACAATAGACTGTCTTTCCCACCAAGACTCTTATAATCTATTGACAGAGATATTACTTGTACTCAAATAACTTCAAACTAAGTGAGCACAGAAGAGAAACCAAAATGATGTAAGGATTCAAAGGGATAGAGGTGGCATTCTGGCTGAGATACTGAGAGGCTGGTTGGAAGCAGAACGCCAGTCGAATTATAAAAGATGGGTAAGACTTCAAAAGGAGAAATGGAGAAGCTTGATTTTTTTTCAATGTGCAAAGAAATAGAAGTCAAAACCTCCAAAAATCAGTTTTTGGAAGCAGTATAGAGTAAGAATCCTTAAAGGAGAATGGAACTTGAGGCTGAAAATCAAGGTACCTAAAAATCTCAGTTAAAATAAAAGATCTGATTCGAATTTTAAAAAAATGAAGAGCTTAGCATAGGTCTAAATGTGAATCAGGGCAGATCTGTTCTTTAATTCCAGTATGATTAGAACATCTCTGTAGAGTTTATTAAACACAAACCAGAAAATGGACATGGAGACAGATATTTAAAGAAACTGAGTATTTCAGTATAGAAGAACCTCATTGCTTGCACAAAATAATTTCATATACAAACACAATTTTCCCCATTCTTCAGTAATAATACAGCTAAAATGTTTTCAAGAATATATTATAAATTTATCTTTCATGAGAGAGGGATGGTCATCAGTTGGGGGTGTGCAAGAGGCAAACACACATTGATGTTTCTCTCTCTCCCTTTCTCCCTCCCTTCCCTTCTCTCTAAAAATAAATAAATAAAATCTTTAAAAAATAGAAACATCAAAATGTCAGAAATGAGGGATATACTAACTATAATGAAGAATAATTACAAGAAATAGAGTAGATAAAGTTGAGAATCAAATTAGCAATTTGAAGTATAAGGAAGTAAAAAACACCTGTCAGAAGAGTAAAAAGAAAAATGAATCCATAAAAATAGAAATAGTGTCCTGAGCCTCTGAGACAACTCAGGCATACCAACATTTGCATCATAGGGGTGCCAGAAGGAGAAGAGAGAGAGCAAGAAATTAAAAACTATTTGAAAAAAAACATGAAAGAAAACTTCCCTATGTGAAGGAAATAGACATACAAGTCCTGGAAGCACAGAGAGCCCCAAATAAGATAAATCCAAAGAGACCCTCACCAAGACATATGATAATTAAAATGCAAAATGTTAAAGCCAAAGAGATACCCTTAAGAGCAGCAAGAGAAAAGCAGTTAGTTACTTACAAGGGAGCTCGCATAAGATTGTCAGCTGATTTCTCAACAGAAACTTTTCAGGCCAGAAGGGAGTGACAAGAAATATTCAAAGTGATGAAAAGCAAGGCTATACAATGAAGATTACTCTACCCAGTAAAGTTACCAGGTAGAATCAAAAGACACATAAAGATGTAAAGAGCTTTCCAGACAAGAAAAAGATAAAGGAGTTTCATACCACCAAATTAGTATTACATGAAACATTAAAGGATCTTCTCTAAGAAGAAGAATATAAAAAATATTAATAATTTAATGCAATAAATACATATTTATCAACAATTGAATCTAAAAAACACAAAACAAATAAGCAGAAAAGAATCAGACTCATAGATAGAGAACATTTTGATGGCTGCCAGATAGAAGGGTGTTAGGGGGATGGGTGCAAAAGGTGAAAGGACTAAGAAGTACAACAAAATAGTCATGAGGATGTAAAGCAGAGCATAAGGAATATAGTCAATAATATTCCGATAAATATGTATGGTGTCGGATAAGTACAAGACTTACTGGGATGATCACTTAGTAAGCTATATATATAATTTCTAATCACAAGGGTGTACATTTGAAACTAATATAATATTGTGTGTCAAATATAATTGAAAAATTTAAAATGATTTTAAAAAGCAAATAAATTAGCTTTGTTAGAAAAAGAGAGAAAGAGAGAAAAGAAAGAAAGACTAATCAATGACTCCTATTTTGCTATAGTAACACCAATATTCTCCATTAACATTCTTTGTTATAAAAGACTTCCTGAGTTTTATATATTTTCTAAAGTTATTATGGAAAGATGATTTATTGAATAATTTATTGAGTTCTCCTCCTTGTATTTTTCCTTCTCTTCCAATTTCAAAAATTAGCCATATTTAAACTCTATAACTATCTGAAAACAATCTCCATTCTTTTGTTTCTGAAAACCTAGGTTTATTAAGGGAAGTACCAGATTATCCCAGAGAGGGAAGAAATGCACCATATGCACCTGAGGTGAAGAGAAGTGTTAGACAGTCAGTCCCTCGATTAAGGAAAGAAGATTGTTTTGGAAGTACAATATCACACCAAAGTTTCTGCCTTCCCGGAGATGAGAACTGGCTGCATCTCAAAAGCAAATTCTTGTTCAATAATGCTAGGGAGACTGAAAGTTAGATATAAAAGCCTCAGTCAGCAAATGTTGCCTTCAAGAGACCCTGTGGGTCTTAGCATGACCATCAACCCTACAGTGACTGAAGTACCTCACCCTGCATTATATCCTCCCACACGTCACAAAACCTGGAGTTGGAGTGGGGGAGAGAGAGAAGCCCAGTAGTAATTAAGATGGAATTTTTCATCAATCCAATGGAATGGGAACTTAAAGTCAGACTCATTTTATTTATATAATGTACTGTGACACTCCTGGCTCTTTTTCTTCAGTATAATGTATAACTGCTATTGAGCACATGCATCATGTAGCACAAATGTGCTATCTTATTTCTAATTAAATATAATAATTTTAACCTACAGTTGTAAGACTTTGAAGCTGTGGGATTATGAAATAGTAACCTTGGCTTATATCTATCATCTAATAGGAGCCAAAATATTAAGATAAAAGAAAATTTCATTTTTTCCTAAAAATGGTGACTTCTATGTTGCAATTTTTGTATATATATATATTTTTATTATTGTTCAAGTACAGTTGTCTCCATTTTTCCCCCATCATTCCCCCCCCTACCCCAGCCATTCCCCACCTCCTGCCCTCAATCCTACCCCTCTTTAGCTTTGTCTATGTGTCCTTTACACATGTTCCTGACAACCTTTCCCCTTCTCTCCCCATTATTTCCTCCCACCTTAGAATGTATTTAGTTATCTTTTTGGGCTTTCTACCATCTATCCTTCCTTACAACAAATGACTGCTGGGAATTCCAAATTGTCACCTTTAGCCATTCTTGACATGAGTATTTATCATTATAATAAATAAATACTCAAATATTATAACATATGAGTATTTATTATTACCTCAAATGCACAGGAAAATTCCTCTTTTGAAGGCACTTATAGTGGAAAGGATTATATCTAATGATCATGGATTTCTGCTAAGAAATTTACAATTGTCGTTAGAAACTACTGGAAGCAGCCAATTCAAATTTGGAAATCAAAAGTACTGTACACTGAAACTATTTTGTTCTAAGACCACCATTGTGCTCAATTACTTTGTTAGTTCCCTAGGAGATGCATATTTCACAGGGCATTTTTTATGGTGTTAAAATTGATAAATGAGTTAATAGGAGAATGATGGATTGCAAGTTATTAAGAGATAACCATTTAGTCACCAACTTGCTATGAGATCTTAGGCAATTTGCAAATTTCTGGACCTCAGTTTTCTAAAGTGAACATATATTTGCTAATATCTCTTCCAGATTTTATATTCAAATTCTAGGATTATACAGTAGCCAAAGCAAACTGGTCTACTATGAGAGGTTCTGTAGAAGAAGCCCTAGAAAGTAGGACAAAGTGGAGGCTGTACATCTTATGATATGAGACTATGATTGCTCTCCAACATCTGAGAGATCTTCAAAAAGATCTGAGAACTTCAACATTATTTTTATTTTTGTTATAACTTTGTTTCCCCAAGTGACACATTCAGCTACATTTCGTATTTGAAAGCATTAAATCATAAAAATAACATTACAGGAAAAATTATCCAAAAGCTGGAAATAAGGCAGAATGAAGATAATATTTTCTTAATATTACAATAGAGTACTTTTAATAATCTACCTTATTAATTATTTTTACTCTCTTGAAGATATAAAACTTTGTGTTACATACTACCCATAGTGATTCAGGCCTAAGCATTTTACAACCCTATAAAGTCAGGACTTAGTTTATATGAAACTGATAAGCGGTGATCTTTTTCCCTTACCTGGTAGAGAAAGTAACCCCAATGTTTATGGTTGCATTTTCCTTTGGACATAAACCTTATTTTACCATTCCTTTCCTCATTGACTCTAAATCCCAGTTCCTCATAGCATCTTCAAATCAATTCTTGTCATTGTGCTTGTTACCTCACTAACAAGTTAAATAAAAATTTTACCCATGTAGGTTATCTGTTTGTATGAGAATATTTTTAAATTATTTTTATTCACCGATTTGACAGAGAGAGAGAAAAACATCATTTCATTGTTGCACTTGTTTATACATTCACTGGTTGTTTCCTTTATGTGCCCTGACCAGGGATGGAACCCACAACCCACAGCCTTGGTTTGTTGTGATGACGCTCTATCCAACTGAGCTAGGGCCTTTAACAGCTTGAAAACTATGCTTTCAGAAGTGAGATACTCCTGCAAAGACTAACTTTTTTCTATAAGGAAACACTAACAAAGCCCTCTCTAGGCCGCTTCTATACATTCTTGAAGCTCCACTCTGTTAAAACAAGTTTAATACATGCCACTATTCAAATTTCCATGCAATTTGGTTTCTCACTGTATTCACTTCTCTGGTGCAGAGCATACCTCTAAGTAAGAGTCTTCTAATTTCTGCCAAAATTCACTGTTCCTTCTCCCCTTAGCTTAAACTGGAATAAAGAGTAAATCCTGTCGATTCACCCATTATAATTGTATCTCTTTTTATTTTTTGTTTAACAGAAAACAGCTTTTCTCCTTAACAGTAAAGGATAAAGTGACAGAAAATAAATGAGTTTCTAAACTTAAAGCAAGCATTTTGTTGCCAAAGCAACCAGAATCTAAATTGTATAATGCAGATAATCTCCCATCATAAGAACACAACCAAATATATTCTGGAAATCCATTGATCTTAGAAATTATAATCACTGAATGAAAAATGACATTTTATAATTTACTGAAAAATACAATAACATCTTAAAGTGACAATCTATACCTGCTATTTTTATCTTCATGAAAATTAAAACAATTTTTTACCACATGCTTCCAGACCTAGAGGAGTTAAATAGGAAAACAAAGGGGACTCCAGGAGGAAATCACATATACTTCAAGATCAGCCACATACATCACATGGTAAAGTTGCTATGGTAACTCCTAGAGTCACTGACAACAAAGTTGACTCTGGCCTTCATTCTATTTTAAAGTTCAGGTATGAAACACAATAGCCATAAAAAACTTACTCTAGGTATATCCATGAATGCACAAATATAGTATTAAAATTACAAAGAACCAATAATAGCAATGACATTTTCAATCAAGATTTACCTAACACTTGTTAAATCTTGTTGGTGTGATACGCAGCTATTTTTATTATTAGTTGTTTAATTTTTAGTTACCTTTTCTTCAATATCTTTAACTGTATTTTAAAGTCCTCTCATTTCCTTTTTCATTTTAATATTAAATCCGATGGACAAACTCAAGTTCACAGTTAGAGAATAAAAGACTGGAAGTTATACATACGATTCTCTTATAATCTTGTGAAATTGTAAGGATCTATGTGTATTTTGTTATTGTTTCAGCTACTTTAAAATATTTTTCTTCTTTCTCAAATTTCCTTATTAGTACCTTTGTTGAGATTTGCATGGGATGGTTTAGAAATTTTTGAAGATCAAAAGCCAGATTAAAGTCAAACATTAAGTTTGTACTTGGTATCAATTGTATACTATTTATGCATCATTTTCAGGAGAAAAGGTGGTTCCTGATGCTACAGGAGGTATTTTGTTTAATTTTGTTTCTTTTCAAATGATATCCTGGCTATACTAAGAAGCACTATATTGCAGCTACACAGTAGAAGGTTCCACATTGCTTGATTCTGAGGCTTCCACTTGGGAAGGGAAACATACTAAACATGTGTAAGTAGAATAAAAACAACGCAAGCCTCTTCCTCTTCTTCCTCATTTTTCTTCACAAATAACTTAAAGCCAGGCCACTAGATGGGGCCAAGCAAAGTAGATATTCACCCAGAGCTGGGGGCGGGGGGCAGGGGGAGGCTGGGAGAGGTACATGGAGTAGGGCTCATGATTCTAGTCAGAGGCTCAGAGGAGACTGTCAGAGCCCAGAAGGGTCAAAGAAAAGCTTCTGCATAGGAGGGTGGCCAAGCACTTGGTTTAAAAGACTATGAAGAGAATATCCAAAAAAAGTCTTGAAGTATCAGAGCCAAAACCAGGTGAGAACGGCATTTTATGAAAGTGGGAGGAGTGAACGGGTGGTGAGTGTCAGCGCTGGCTGGTTGGGATGGCCTCCACGAAGGGGCCCCTCTAGAGTCACAGGTGGGTAGAGAGGGTTCTGTCCACGTGAGCGCACAGCGGTGGAGACCGGAGAGGGATTACCCACGCGGTCAGCACAATTAGTCAAGGCATTAAACATAACGGAAGCAAGGTCCTCTTTGTTGAAAAGGACAGTTACCAATATAGAAAAAGAGATATTTAGAATAAACTCTTTAGTGTAAAATTGGAATTGGATATATTGGTGGGAACTTGAGACTTTTAATATACAGTAATACAGAGAGAAATAAAGATTTAAATATGTGTACATGTCTGTGTGCATATGTGTGCATGTATATAATGTATGCATGTGTGTTGATTTTTCCTTATCCAGCTCGGTCAGCAATGATACCCCAAAAGCAATAAATATCTTGGTATTTAAATACCATTTTCAACTGAAAGCAATGAGGGATCCTCAAGAAAAAGACTGATCCCAAGGTTGGAATGTAACAAGTACAAAAGTACAAAAGAACTATTGTGTTGTGCCAAAAAGCAGTAAAGTGTGATAAAAATTATAGGGACATGTCAAAAGTACCAAAAAAATCCAACTTGAAAGAGCTTCCATTGGCCAAATTGGGTCAATTTTTATAACAAAATATATGATGATAACAGATTATAAACCTCTGGATAAAAATAGGAAATCATTTGAGAACTTGATGAGAAGATATATACATATGTATATGTGAATATATATAGCACATACATATACTATATAATACAGCATGGAGCACAAGTAGGTTTACAATAATGTGAACACAAAACATAGTTTATTCTTACATTGTTAGTTATTATTGTACTATTCTCTCTACAAACAACTATAAACCTACTCTTGCCCCATCCTGAAGGTCTGCAAAGTACCTAACTGCAAAATATATGTTAATTGCAAAGGAGGGGACTAATTTTACAGAGAAGCAGTCTGGCAGATGTCACTGTGAGCAAATGATCAAAGTGAATATAATCAGTAATGGGACAAAATGAAATTGTGCACCCTTGATAGATGCAATGACAAAAATACAGTATCACATCTAAAGTGTTCCTGCCAAATGTATAACCAGCACCTAATTATAATGCAAAATCAGACAAACCGCAAATTCAGGACATGATACAAAATAACTGGCTGTACACTTCAAAAGAACGAAGGCCACAATGTAATAGAAAGATGATGTATCACAGAATTATACATTTGATTCCAGACTGCATCATTTTGTTAAAAAAGATATTGTTGGGATGATTACTGAAAGTTGAACAGGGTCTGAGAATTAGGTGGTATCATGTATCAATACTATTATGCTGATTTTGATGGTTTTATTGCAAAATATGTGGGAAAATAAATGTCTTTGCAAAATACACAACTACCTGGGAAAGATAAAACTTCATGTTAGCAGCTTCACTCAAATGCTCCAGGAGAAAGAAGTTCTTTGTACTTGCAACTTTTTTAAAGGTTTGAGATTTTCAAAATATGAAAATTGTATTTTTAAAATTTCAAAATGAAACAGAACTATTACTCTCCCTTCCTTCCTTAAATTCTCTCCTCAACCTATCCTATCACCAAAATTATAACACCGTGAAAGTGTTAAAGCTTAGCTTCATGATAGGAAACATGCTTTAATTACCTAGGGATGAAAGTGAAATTTAAGACCTTGAGCCAATTTCTTTTAGAACACCAAAAAAATGAAAAGTAAACTATAATGTTATTTTCTTGTGTTCTCTTGAAGCTCTTAGAAAAATGTTGAAGAAAAATGGAAACCATTGAAACAAAATATAATATAGAGCTTAATGATAGAAAATGTGTAGCAATGGAGTGCTATTTTTTATTGTTACAGATAGAAATTCAGTATAATTGCTTTTCCTGCAATATTTTTACAAACCTATTTGAGGGGCAAATACTATGCCAGCACCCAAATGTTTGCAGCAGAGTCACTAATTTTTATGGAATCAAGGTAACTTCCAGTCACACAAAATGTTAAAAGAGCTGACTCATATATGTAAAGATAGATTTATAATGATAAAGTGGACTTTAAGAATCAAAAGATAATTATAATTACATGCAATTCAAAAGTTGCATCAAGATTAATTTCATAAAATCAACTTAATATTAGGTTAATTAGATAATTTATTGTAACAATCAGCTTATGCTACATTATTTGTCATTAGAAAGTTGGTTTTTTTATATCCTATTGGGACAATATTTCTATTTTTAATGTTCAATAACTGAAAACTATTATATATAATCTTTTAAGATGTCAGTTTCATTTAATAAATTTAAAAAAATTTATATACTTGCCTATGTGTTTCTATTAGTCTTACTTTACAGGAAAATGCTACAATATGTCAAACCTCAAGTTTTATTATGACATGTACATTTTCTCTATGCTTAGAAATAACACAACTTTCAACACAACTACCACATAAAAAATCCACAGAACACTGAAGTGGGTCAATGCAGTTCAATATGTGGGATGGAAATATGAGCCGTGTTCACATGCAAGTAAAAACATAATGTGTAACTAAATACTGTTATATAAAGAGAGTGAGCCATGTTGTCACACATTCCAGAATTTCCCTTTTTTTAAGGCTCAATAGTATCCCATTGTATGTATTTACCACATTTTGGAAGAATCTTGAGAACATTATATGAAGTGAAATAGCTACTCACAGAAAAATATTGTATGACTTCACTTATATGAGGTATGTAAAATAGTCAAATTCATAGACTCAAAAAAGAAATGGGGATTGCTAAAGGTTGGGAGTGAGGTGAAATTAGAAAGTTACTAATGAATAGGAACAAAATTTCACAGTTAAGCAAGATGAATAAATTCTAGAGATCAGTGTACAACATCGTAGTTATAGTCCAGAATAATCTATTATACACTCAAAAATTTGTTAACAGGGCATGTATCTCACATTGAATGTTCTTACCACAATGAAATAATTTATATTTTTTTTAAAAAGAGAGTGAATAGAGTAATCTAGGTGGTAAGTCCTTGCTTTTCATGACTTTGAATACTTACTTCTTGCCAGTCCCTTCTAGCTGAAAGGTTCTCTTGAGAAATCAGCTGACAGCCGTATGGGAACTCCTTTGTAGGCAAATATCTGCTTTTCTCTTGTTGCTTTTAAGATTCTGTATTTATCTTTAACCTTTGACATTTTAATTATGATGGGTCTTGGTGTGGTCCTCTTAGGATCCATCTTGTTTGGGACTCTGTGCTTCCTGGACTTGTATGTTTATTTCCTTCACCAAATTAGGGAAGTTTTCTTTCATTATTTTGAAAGGCAGATAAAGTGCTTCCCAGACAAGCTAAAACTAAAGGAATTCATCATCACCAAGCCATTATTATATGATGTGTTAAAGGGAATTATATAAGAAAAAGATCAAAACTATGAACATTAAAATGGCAATAAATTCACAACAATCAACAATTGAATCTACAAAACAAACTAAGCAAACAAGCAGAACAGGAACAGAATCATAGATACAGAGATCATTTGGAGGGTTATCAGCTGGGAGGAGGAAGAGGAAGAATGGGGGAAAGGGTACAGGAATTAAAAAGTACAAATTGGTAGCTATAAAATAGAAAGGTGTGGTATTAAGAACAATATAGGAAATGGAGTAGCCAAAAAACTTACATGTGTGACCCATGGACATGAACTAAGGGGGGGGTTGTTGGAGGGAATATGGGTACCGGGTTGAAGGGGGCAAAGGGGAAAAAAGTGGGACAACTGTAATGATATAATCAATAAAATATATTTTAAGAAATAAAAATTTTTAAAAAACACTGTGAATAATGAGCATTGTGCTAATCCTATAGGTATTTTTCCAAACATAACTTACTAATTGGTATGAGCAAGTTTGGTAGTCTTTGCTGTTCTCCTGGTTAAAAAAAGTCATTTTTTTAACCACCCAATATTAGCATCCAGATATATGTGCGTGTACATGCATGCATGCATATGTGTATGTGTTAGGGGGCAGAGGAAAGGGTAATTCTTCAAATACAGTATTTCCAAAATGATTTTGTTTGTTAAAACATCAAAGCTTTACTTTTTTGCTTAGTGTAAACTTATACTTGATAATTCATTTACCTATTCTGCTTTTTAAAGGACAGTAACTGATCTCTATTAGGAAGAAAGTATGTTGACAAGAACTTGGTTAATCCCTTCACCGTTGCCACTCCACACCCCATTACCCCCCAAAACACCATAGGCACAGACAACAGTTTGGTGACTACCAGAGGGAAAGCAGGTTCCAGGGAGGTAGAAGAAATATAGGGGGGATAAATGGTGGTGGAAGGAGACTCGACTTGAGTGGTGAGCGCACAATACAGTATACAGATGTTATATTATTGTATTGTATACCTAAAACCTATATAATTTCATTAACTAATGTCATCCCAATAAATTCAGTAAAAATAATAACAATAAAAAGAAATTGGGACTAAAGAAGGAAGTGCTGAAACTGTAAGTTTGTAAGTGCAGTAATGGTGCACAAAAGCAGTTTCCTTCTTGGTGAGTTGAGATTAACACAAATACAAAGGAATCACCTCTTGCCGACTTTATTTGGAGAACCCAGCCATCATGTGTGACAGAATACATTTAAAAGTCCAGGTGATGCAGAACATACTTGGAAAGATTGGCCAGAGTGCTCAGTTAGCTTTCAAATTCATTTCTCACACATGGATGACCATTCAATTTAAATGAAAGTAGAGAAACACAACTCATCTACAAATATGTCCAAAAAAATGTTTGGTGTGGTTTAGGAAAATATCACTTTTTTCTTTGACTCAACTGATTCGCCTGGCATCCCTGAAAAGAAGTATTCAGTTGTCTTAATACAATAGCAGCATATCAGATTTTAGGTCGTTTAACATTGAATTCACAGAGGATGGTACAACATCTGAATCTTAATGTTTAAGTGGAAGACATAAAAATACACACCACAAGAGAGCAAAAGAAACTATAGGTCAAATAATTCTTGTAGAGAATCTCCTACATAAAAGAAATGAAAATAAACTAAACCATGTAAAAAAATTTTCCTAAAATTAGTGGTAAAACCTAGTATTACATATGTTGTAAAAGTCAGTCATGACTTCTAGATACTCCCTACAGACAAAGAATTTTTCTAAAGTTTTTGCTAAGATTTTTTGAGGTTGATTTCCAGATTGGTGAGAAAATAAAATTATCCAGAGTTTATTTAAAAAGAGAAATGAACCTCAAATACATGTTGCATTAAATAGGGATTGAATTAGAAGAGGTAAAGAAAGAAATTAGTCTTTTTGCTAAATTGGATCAGTAAAGCTATCCATATGGAGTAATTCAAACCTGAAAAGAAAAAAAAAAAAACCCTAATTTTACATTGAGCTTATTGGGATGACATTGGTTCGCAAAACCATACATGTTTCAAGTGTACAATCCACCAAAACATCACCTGCACACTGCATCATGCACCCATTGCCTCAAGCAATGTCTCTTTTCATCCCCATTTCCTCCTCTTTACCCACCTCAACGTACCCCACCTGCTTTTCACTCTGGCTATCACCACACTGTTGCCGGTGTCTATGTCTTCTTTGTATATGTTTTTTGTTTAATGCCATCATCTCCATTCATCCAGCTCCCCAACCCACCTCCCCTCTAACAGCTGTCAGTTTGCTCCATGTATCCATGCCTCTGTTCTATTTTGTTCATCAGTTTATGTTGTTTATTAGATTCCACATATAAATGAGATCATAGGGTATATGTCTTATCTGACTGGCTTATTTCATTTTCATAATAACCTGAGGTCCATCCATGCTGTTTGTCACAAAAGGTATGATTGATTGACTGACTGATATACAGCTGAGTAGCATTCCTTTGTGTAATGTACCACAGCTCATTTATCTGCTCATCTGTTGATGGGCACTTGGGCTGTTTCCAGATATTGGCTATTATAAATAAAGCTGCAATGAAGATAGTGGTGCATTATTCTTTGGAATTACTGCTTCAGGTTTCTTAAGATATATTCCAAGGAGTGAAATCACTGGCTCAAAAGGCAGATGCATTTTTAATTTTTTGAAGAAATTCCATCTTGTTTTCCTCAGTGGCTGCACCAGTCTGCATTCCCACCAACAGTGTTCTAGGGTTCCCTTTTCTCCACATCCTTGCCAGTACTTGTTGATTTATTGATGATTGCCATTCTGACAGGTGTGAAGTGATGTGTCATAGTTGTTTTAATTTGCATCTCTCTGATAATTGGCGACATTGAGCCGTTTTTATATGCCTATTGGCCATATCTATGTCCTCTTTGGAGAAGTGTCTATTCAGTTTTGCCCATTTTTTAATTGGGTTATTTGTCTTCTGGTATTGAATTGTATAAGTTCTCTATGTACTTTAAACATTAACCCCTTATTAGGTGTGTCATTAGCAAATATGTTCTCCCATGCAGTGGTTCTCTTTTCATTTCATTGATGGTTTCTTTGCTTGGTTATTCATCTGTTGTGTATTAAAGTTTTAGATATGTGAATTAAAAAAGAAATAAACTGCCTTTTTCTTCACCTTTAAATGTAGAACAGTATAAAGGAAAAATAAAAAACATTTTCAAATGTAAAAGGACTATAGATTAAAATAAGTACACAATAAAGAAAAGCACCAATTAAAAATGAATACAAAAACATCAGTCACCCTTCTAACCACTCTAACACACACTCATTCATAGCGTGTGATTTGGGAGCCATTTCTTATGCCTATGCTATTTCATTAAATACACTATATGGCACAAATATACCTTTATGTACTGCATCACTCAAAATTGTAAGCAAATTTTCATATTTTTATCATCAACCTGTTTATTAACTACCTAATATTCAAGAGATGTGTGTTTAATTGGCCATATTTGTTATCCATGGACATTTAAGTTCAGAAACATATTTTAAATTTTAAAAGAGACCAGGAAAATTTGGTTTCCCAAACAAATATTACACTGACAATGTTAAAATATCCCAGATAGGACTATACATATATAGAGATGAATATATTTATGAAAATATTTGACTTGATATATTTTATAATGTTTCATTCAATCAACAAGTACTTGTTATCTACTACGCTCCATGTCATTTTTCTAATGAAGGTATATGTTTTGAGTACTTAGAGATGGGACTGGAGCTTACTTTAGGCACAAATAAGTGCACATCCATTAGATATGAAGGTAAGTTCATTATTATGACTCAAGGATATGATGAAAAAGGTATCATCATACAATTTTACTGTGCAATGAGAACAATTAGAGGTAAAATATAAACATCCCTCACATTTTAGACAGGTAGACAAAAGATTAAGAACTACATTGAGAATCAAGAAATCTAAAATCTGGTTCTAATTTTCTACCTTTTAATTCAGTGACTATCCAGAAATCATTTGAGATCTCTGAACCACAGCTTTTACAGTTTGAAAATAAAAACAGTAATAGCTGTAAGCATAAAGAGAAGCATAATCCAAATAATATATGTACAGTCATAAAGTAATTTGCTATAGTTGGTTAATAAAAATCTAAGCTCAAATATGCTTTCCACATAGCAATGTAAGACTTTTTAAAGAATTATTAGATTATTACACTAGGCCTATGTATGACATTCTACTCAGACTCTAATTTTTTAGAACATTTTATAAAGGATCATAACTCCAAGAATTAAAATATGCAAATATATCCTTCAGTTCTTCATATTGGGGTTGTGGGGAAGCTTCTAACAGCCACTAATCTCTCTTTTTAATCATTTCTGCTTTTAAAAATCTGTCAAATTCATTTGTTATTTCATCATAAAAGTTGTTCTTTTAGAAAGTACAATTATAATTAAATGATTTTACTCTTATCAGTCTTCTCTTTACATTGAAACTGCAAGGATTATCTTTCATTTAATTATTTTCCTCATAATTACTGGATTACTATGAATTAAATTAATAAATATTATCTTTTCAAGTAGAGAGATTATCACATATAAGAGCATGAACGAATAAGGAAGTGTGACCACTAGGTTTTGTCGTTCATCAGTCTCTTTGGAAAACACTAGCTCCTTGGCCATAGCACTGTATTTATACTATAGCTTATTTTGTGTCTCTTTCTTCTATTTATATCTTAACCTCTTATAAATCAGGTTTGTGCAAATAAAACCACTATATCACTTCCCTAATGCCTCCCTTAATAGTTTCTAAAATTTTTCATTAAACCAAAATAAAAACATAAATAATTATGAATATCAAAGGAGTAATAATACATATTCCACTCAAAATAGATTGCCTTGCAGTGAATGTAAAATGGAAAATATGATCACCATCTCTACTTACCTTAAAATTACTGTCTTTTCTGACTATAAAATGCACTCCCCCCAAATTTGGGAGGAAAATGGGGGTGCATCTTATAGTTTGAATGTAGCTTTACATTTATTTATATTGGTGAAATAATATGTTATTTATGTTATTAAATATTTTACCACATTTTTCGCTTCAAAATTTTTTCCCCTATTTTCCTCCTCTGAAACCTAGGTGCATCTTATGGTCTGAAAAAAAAACAGTATAACTGTCTCATGGTGCAAAATGTATTCTAGCATTAAAGTATATTTAGTTGCGGTACAACATGGTCCCTAAATGTTAGTTAAGTGATAGCTGTGATAAGGTTACATATTCATCAATCATTTAAATATCTTTCTGAGCAGAAGATAAGACTACATTTTCAATGCCCTACTGTATGTACATATGGGGCCACGTGACTGAGTTCTAGACAATGCAATGAGAATGGAAGGGATGAGGGCCAATTTCAGGCCTGACCCCTAAAATATGCCCTGTCCCCTTGATGTTCTGTATTCTCTTTCTTCTGTCATTCTGCCAAAAGGACAATGCCAGAGTGGCCTAGAGGCCACCAAACAGTGAGGTGATGTGGCCACAAGATGAAAGCAACATGAGTTACCTGCGTGGCACTTGGAATAGAGCTACCAACCCAATACTGGACTATAATATGAGCAAAATATAAATTTTTATTGTATTAAGCCACTGAGATGTTAAGCCTATTTGTTACCACCTGTTCTAACAAAACAGTAGATAGCCTAGCCTAATAAAATAAATAAAACCTAAATAAAATTGGTCAATTAAATAAAATGGAGCTCCCTGTAAGAAGCAAGCAAATGTTTCAACATTGAAAGAAATTAAATCAATAGTACATTCTTTCCTATGGGATTTTAAAGGATAGCTTTCACTTTTTTCCTTACTACCCAAATTTAGAACCTAGCACTTTTGTAAGACATGACTCCACTGTGTTAAAATCAAGAAGATAGAGGTTTGCTCCTCTGTGCTGCCATTTCTCTGGGCCTCAGTTTCCTCATCTGTTAATATAAAAATGTTATATAAGATAATCTCTAATGTTTATTCTAATTCTAAAACTAAGTCTATAAATCTAAAATATATTATGATAATCTGCATCTTCTGTGAATAATAGGATTTATAAAAACCTGAAGGAAGATGGTCGCATGGTAGGAGGGAGCAGATTCCACTTCCCCCTACACATGGGAGAAAAACCTGGTGGATCTAGAGAGGAACAGAGCAACCAACCAGCAGAAACGCAGCATATTTGAAAATAGGACATCGAAAATTGTAGCGGACATTGAAAAACCAGATGGTAAGGAGAGTACTTCAGAACAATAAGAGCTCAGGGATCAGCACAGAGACCAGGGCAACTGAGGCCCCTGGCCAGTGCTTGCCAGGCCTGCCACAGGGTTTTAGGGGAGAAACCGGGTCAACCACTCCCTTGCCAGCCAAACAAGCTTTCAGCAGCACCAGGAGAGACCTGCTTGCTTGAAGTTTCACAAAGAGGAGTTAAGGTCTCAGTGGCAAACATGCTAGGGATGTGAACACCCACACATAGCCCTGCCAGGAGTGCAGGCTGGAGCTCATGCGCCTGTGCACCATCAGAGATGGCTGCACAACGAAAGCCACCCGCGCAACCGCAAATGGTGGGGAGAACATAGGTGCCCACAAGTGACAGAGGTAGGCGCACAGTGTGTAGGAGATCCGAGCTCACACCCACAAACTTGGGAAAGTACACTCTCCTCAGGAGGCTCAGAACATACACCTGAGGCCCTGTGCAGAGAGGTGCCAGGCTAGCTCTGGGGAGAGTAGCCCAAAGATAACTGAGTGCTGAACAGGGAGAAAAGTGATACTGTCACCCCTCAGCCATTGCAGCCAGCAAGACCAGAAAAACCAGCTTGGCAAGATTGAAAAGCGCAAGAGGTTTTTTATGTTTGTTTCTTTCTTTCTTTCTTTCAATAATTTTTTTTATTATTTTTTCATTATTTTTACTTTTTTAACACTCAACTCCTTTTGCTTCTCATTACTTCTTTTTGTTTTATTCCTTCTTCCTTTCTTTCCAATTTTATCTCTTCTTCCCTCCTCTTCTTTTTCTTTTTTTGTTCTTTGTGTTCTTTTTTCATTTGTTTCTTCCTCTTTTCTCTTTTTAAATACCCATGACTGAGACAAAAATAAACAAAAAAAAACCTGGAACAGTGAAAAAATCAGAGTTGGTCCCAAAGAGGGGGCAACCCAACAGCTGAGACAGTGGAAGCTGTGATCACCAGGATACCCGAAGGAGACAGCACCACTGAATCTCACAGGTATTCTACCACAAAAGTTCACACCATAAACCCAGGGAGCCAGAACAGATCAATTAAGAGGCTGGGGCTAACAAGAAGAGTCTCACAAACAATGGGAAGACAAAGAAACAATCCCCAAATGAAAGGAAAAGAGGAAGCCCCAGAAAGAATGCTAAGTGAAATGGAGGCAACTCAATTATCAGATATTGAGTTCAAAGCAATGGTTGTCAGGAAGCTCCATGAGCTCTCAATGAGCTACCAGAAGCTACAGGGAAGCTACAATGAACTCACTGCAAATTATATCAACATGAAAAAGGAAATAGAAACTATCAACAAGGGCCAAGAGGAAATGAAGAATACAAGTTCTGAACTGAAGAACACAGTGGAAGGAGTGAGAAGCAGAATCAATGAAGTAGAAGATCAGATCAGCAAGTTGGAGGATAGAGTAGAAAAAAACAACCAGAAAGAGCAAGAAAAGGAAAAGAGGCTCAGAAAGAATGAAGAGTGATTAAGAGAAATGCAAGACAATATGAAATGTAATAATATCCATATAATAGGGACACTAGAAGGAGAAGAAGAACAAGGAATAGAAAACCTATTTGAAAAAGTAATGATGGAAAACTTCCCTAATTTGATGAGAGAAAAAGTCACACAAATCCAGGAATCACAGAGAGTCCCAATCAAGAGGAACCCAAAGAGGCCCACTTCAAGGCATGTCATAATTAAAATGGCAAAATTCCAAGACAAAGAGAGAATCTTAAAGGCAGCAAGGGAGAAAAAGGAAGTAACATACAAGGGAGCCCCGATAAGGTTAGCAGCTGACTTCTCAGTGGAAATGCTCCAAGCCAGAAGAGAATGGCAGGAAATATTCCAAGTAATGAGAACCAAAGGCCTGCAACCAAGACTACTTTACCCAGCAAGGCTTTCAATCAAGATAGAAGGCCAAATAAGGAGCTTCCCAGACAAAAGAAGTCTCAAAGAATACACTTCTACCAAACCAGTTCTGCAAGAGATACTAAAGGGACTGCTTTAAGGAAAGGAAGGAAGAGAGAGAAAGAGAGAGAGAGGAACACAGGTATAAAAATGGCAATGAATCAGTACCTATCAATAATAACATTAAATGTCAATGGGTTAAATTCTCCAATCAAAAGATGTAGAGTAGCTGAATGGATAAGAAAACATGACCCATAACAGTAACACAATTATAGTAGGGGATTTTAACACCCCACTGTCAAAAATGGACAGATCTTCCAAACAAAATATCAACAAAGATATTGTGGCATTGAAAAACATTCTAGATGAAATGGACTTAATTGATATATACAGAGCCCTTCATCCCAAAGAAACTAAATACACATCCTTTTCAAATGTACATGGAACATTTTCAAAGACAGAACACATGATAGGACACAAAAGAATCAACAAACTCAGGAAAACTGAAATCATACCATTTTCTTTGAACACAAAAGACTGAAACTAGAAACCAACCCTAAGGTGAAAAACCCAAAATCCTTAAAATCATGGAGATTGAATACCATGCTATTAAACAATGAATGGGTCAAGAATGAAATTAGGGAAGAAATCAAAAAGTTTCTGGAAACAAATGAAAATGAACACACAACAACCCAAAACTATGGGACACAGCAAATGCAGTCATCAGAGGGAAGTTCATAGCGATACAGGCCTACCTAAAAAAGATAGAAACATCTCAAACAAACAGCTTAACCCTACGCCTACAAGAACTCGAGGAACAACAACAAAGACAGCCCAAAGCAAGTAGAAGGAAGGAAATAACCAAGATCAGAGCAGAATTAAATGACATAGAGACTAAACGCACAATTCTAAGGATCAATGAATCCAGGAGCTGGTTCTTTGAAAAGATAAATAAAATTGACAAGCCTTTAAGCAGGCTCATTAAGAAAAAAAGTGAGAGGACCTAAATAAACACAATCAGAAATGAAAGAGGAGAGATTGCAACTGACACCATAGAAATAAGAAGGATTGTAAGAAATTACTATGAAGAACTGTACACCAAGAAATTTGAGAACCTAGGTGAAATGGACAAGTTTCTAGAAAAATATAATCTTCCAAAACTCAATGAAGAAGCAGAAAGCCTGAACAGACCAATAACAGCAGATGAAATAGAAGCAGTAATCAAAAAATTCCCGACACACAAAAGCCCTGGACCAGATGGTTTCACAGGAGAATTTTACAAAGCATTTAAGGAAGAGCTAACCCCTATCCTTCACAGACTATTCGAAAAAATCCAAAATGATGGAAGACTCCCAAACCCTTTTTATGAAACCAGCATCATTCTAATCCCAAATCCAGATAAAGACACAACAAGGAAAGAAAACTTCAGGCCAATATCGCTGATGAATATAGACGTTAAATTCCTCAACAAAATATTGGCAAACCACATCCAACAATACATTTAAAAAGATCATACATCGTGACCAAGTGGGATTCATCCCAGGGATGCAAGGATGGTTCAACATTAGCAAATCAGTAAATGTAATACATCACATAAACAAAAGCAAAGACAAAAATCACATGATCATATCAATAGATGCGGGAAAACCATTTGATAAGGTACAGCACCCATTTATGATAAAAACACTCAGCAAAGTGGGAATACAGGGAGCATTTCTCAACATAATAAAGGCCATATATGAGAGACCTACAGCCAACATCATATTCAATGGGCAAAAACTAAAATCTATTTCACTAAGATCAGGAACAAGACAAGGTTGTCCACTTTCACCTCTTCTATTCAATACAGTATCGGAAGTATTAGCCATAGTGATTAGACAAGAAAAGGAAATAAAAGGCATCCAAATTGGAAAGGAGGAAACAAAACTATCATTATTTGCAGATGATATGATAGTATACATAGAAAATCCTATAGACTTGGCCAAAAAGCTGCTCCACCTACTAAATGAATTTGGCCAAACAGCAGGATATAAAGTCAATATCCAGAAATCAAAAGCATTTTTGTATACCAACCATGAAACAGCAGAAGCAGAAATCAAGAAAAAAATCCCATTTGTTATAGAAAAAAGAAAAATAAAATACCTAGGAATAAACCTAACCAAGGAGGTAAAAAACCTGTATGCAGAAAGCTACACAACACTGAAGAAAGAAATCAAGGAAGATGCAAACAAATGGAAACATATACCGTGTTCATGGATTGGAAGAATTAACATCATCAAAATGTCCATACTACCCAAAGTAATTTACAGATTCAATGCAATACTTATTAATGTACCAATGGCCTATTTCACAGACATACAACAAACATTTCAAATATTTATTTGGAACCATAAACAACCTTGAATAGCTGCAGCAATTTTGAGAAAGAAGAGCAAAGTAGGAGGGATCACAATACCTGACACCAAACTGTATTACAAGGCCACTGTAATCAAAACAGCCTGGTACTGGCACAAAAACAGGCACATGGACCAGTGGAACAGAACAGAGAGCCCAGAAATAAACCCAAGTCTCTATGGCCAATTAATATTTGACAAAGGGGGCAGCAACATAAAATGGAGTAAAAATAGCCTCTTCAACAAGTGGTGTTGGGAGAACTGGACAGCTACATGCAAAAAAAAAAAAAAATGAAACTCGAGCACCAACTTACACCATACACAAAAATAAATTCAAGGTGGATAAAAGATTTAAATATAAGCTGTGACACCATTAAAGTCCTAGAGGAGAACATAGGCAGGAAAATGTCAGATATTTCATGCAGCAACATTTTCACTGATATGTCCCCTAAAGCAAGGCACATAAAGGAAAGAATAAACAAATGGGATCTCATCAAAATAAAAAGCTTCCGCATGGCTAAAGAAAATAGTATTAAAATAAAAAGAGAACCAACTGTATGGGAAAACATACTTGCCAATGATACCTCAGACAAAGGTTTAATCTCCAAAATAGATAAAAAACTTACATGACTCCACTCTAAGAAGACAAGCAATCCAATTAAAAAATGGGCAAAGGACTTGAACAGACACTTCTCCAAGGAGGACATACAGAAGATCCAGAGATACATGAAAAGATGCTCAGTATAGCTAGCTATCAGAGAGATGCAAATTAAAACCACAATGAGATACCACTTCACACCTGTCAGAATGGCCATCATAAACAAAGCAACAAGCAACAAGTGTTGGAGAGGTTGTGGAGAAAAAGGGACCCTAGTGCACTGTTGGTGGGATTGCAGACTGGTACAACCACTATGGAAAGCAGTATGGAATTTTCTAAGAAAACTAAAAATGGATCTACCTTTTGACACAGCAATTCCACTGCTAGGATTAGATCCTAAGAACCCTGAAACACCAGTCCAAAAGAACCTATGCACCCCCATGTTCATAGAAGCACAATTTACAATAGCCAAGTGCTGGAAGCAACCTAGTTGCCCATCAGTAAATGAATGGATCAAGAAACAATGGTACTTTTACACAATGGAATTCTATGCAGCAGAAGGAAAGAAGGAGCTCCTACCCTTTGCAACAGCATGGATGGAACTGGAGTGCATTATGCTAAGAAAAATAAGCCAGGTGGTTAAAGATAAATACCATATGATCTCACCTTTAACAAGAACCTAATCAACAAAACAAACAAACAAGCATAATATAACCAAAGACACTGAAATTGAGAATGGGCTGACAGTCACCAGAGGGGAGAGGGGAGGGAATTTCAGGGGAAAAGGGGAAGGGTTTAGAGCAACAACTATAAAAGACACATGGACAAAAACTAGGGGGGGTGAAAATGGGAGGGAGGTGGGAAGGGCTGGGGCAGTGTGCTGGGAAAGGGGTAAAAGAAAACTGTACAAGAACAACAATTAAAATTTAAAAACATCAATTATAAACAAAAAAAAGAAATTTGTACAAACTTATAGAGGAAAATAAGCCAACTTACAGCTCATCTTTTAAAACAATTTTATGAAGCTCTTAAAAATATGAAGATAGGCATGTCATTGAAGATTTAAGAAAGCTTATACTACATACAAATTTTGAACATAAACTTGCTGTGGAACAAACATAGGCTTTCTCCAAAAACAGGCAGGGTATTAAAATTGGGTACACTCATTCGGTACATTCTCTAACATAGTCTAAATCACAGAAATCATGGAAAATATAGTTTGCAGCACGGAAAATGAAACAATTTAATGTGGCTAAGACTGCATTGTGGATATCTGCAAACTGAGTTTTGTTCTCTCAGCTCTACTCTAACCAGCAGCCAGCTTAGGCCAAACTATTTTACCTCACTGCACCTTAGTTCCACAACTTTAAAGTGGAACTACTAATAAAGCTGCTTCATTGGATGGCTATCTTGTGTATTAAATACGTGTACACATGTAAAATGCTTGTAAAAATGCCTGAAGATAGTTGATGTAGTATAGGTTTGCTATTATTATGCATTGAATTTATATTAAAAGTAAAGTCCTTCCAATCCAATTCAAATAACTTTGATGTACAACATAGTTGTTAAATTAAAAAATATTTTAATGTTATTTCCCCTTGCTATCAAAAGCTGTGAATTATGCATCATGAAATTCTAGTTTTATTCTTTTTAACTAACTCTTCATAAATCTCTGAGTATATTACAAACATTAAGCTAATTCAAATAAAGATTCTCTCATTAATAATTTTATGCTTTGGTATAAAGCAAAACAGTTAGTAGTATGAACACTTCTAAGAAGAGAAATAAGGCAGCAACTTGAACTTATAGTCTAATAGAGTGCAGTAATACTTTCAGGGGAAGACCAAGATAATTGTATAGGTCACAGTTTATATGAGTTTACCAAATTATTAATTTAAAACAATTTATGTCAGGAACTAAGCCCATACACGATGAAAGTGAAGAGTTTTTAATATGAAATCAAAGGAATGCATGTAAATAAACATAATACCAGAGAATCTGAAGTTGTAAGAAAGTTCAATAACACAAATTAGGAAGAACTTAGTTAATGAATGCTTTGAAAAGTGAGGCTCAAACGGAAGGAAATTCCCAGAGTCCCAAATACATGTAGAAGCTGCACACTAGAGTGAAGTTGGCATGTAAGAATTTGAATGCCTTGAGTTGTGAAAGTAGGAAGTGAGGAATCAGAATGCTTACTCTATGTGAGAAACCCAAAGGGCCACATACTCAGTGAAAGGATAGAGAAAAATAAATTTATCAACAAGCAAAGGACAAGGAGTAAGTTTGTCAGAGCCAGTGTGCTCTGCGTGACAAGAAGAGGGGTGGGGGAAAAAGTAAAAAGAGAGAGGGGGGAGAAAAAAGAAAGGGAAGGAAAAAAGGAGGGAGGTGATACCACAGGAAAATCATAACCAGAGAAGTATCATCACGTAGGTTTGGGGGTTCAGATTTATATGCTAACCTTGTCCTAGAAACCCTAAACTGAGAAATTATCATTAACACATTCCTTCAGAAGACATATAGATGCCCAAGAGGTGATCAACATCACAAATCATCGGGGAAATGCAAATCAAAACCACAATGAGGTGACACCTGACAACTGTTATCAAAAAGAAAAGAAATAATGTGTTAACGAAGGTGTGGAGATAAGAAAGCTTTTGTGCACTGTTGGTGGAAATGTAAATTGATGCAGCCATTATGGAAACCAGTATGGAGCATCCACATACATGCACAGCCCATGGAAACAGAAAACAGTGTGGTGAAGGCCAGGGGGTGGGGTAGGGACTGGGTTGAGGTGGGCAAGGAAGGGGGCATGGGGGACATTTGTAATGGTCAACAATAAAAAAAATTTAAATGGTTAAAAATACAACCAGCAGATTCAGCAATTAGACCTCTGGGTATTTCTCTGAAGGGAATGAAAACAACAATTTGAAAAGATATATGTACCTTCGTGTTCACTGCAACATTATTTACAATAGCTATGAGATGCAAACAACTTAAGTGTCCGAAGATAGATGAATGAGTAAAGAAAAATGGAGCATTACTTGGCCATAAAAAGAAGGAAATCTTGCCATTTGCAACAACATGTATGGACCCTGACAGCATTATTCTAAGTGAAATAAATCAGACAGATAAAGACAAATACTGTGTGATCTCACTTATATGTGGAATCTGAAAACCAACCAACCCCAGACTCACAGATACAGAGAACAGACTGATGTTTGCCAGAGCGGGTTAGAGTGTGAGCAACATGGACAAAGGGGATCAAAGGTACAAACTTCCAGTTATAAAATATATAAGTCCTGGATGCAATGTACAACATGGTGACTAGTTAATAATACTGTATATTGAGTATTTGAAAGTTGCTAAGAGAGTAGATCGTAAACGGTCTCAACACAAGAAAAGAAATAAAATTATGTTTGGTAATGGATGTTAATGAGACTTATTTGGTAAGCATTTCATAACACATACAAATATTGAATCATTATGCTGTACACCTGACACTAATATAATGTTAATGCCAATGACATCTTAACAAAAATAACACCAATAATAAGGTGCCTTGAATATAAACATTTTTGAGGCCTTGGGAAAAGCAAAACCTCTCTGGGAAATACAAGAATAATTTAATATTAAAAACTTGATTACTATAATTCATCAAGTTAGCAAATTAAATGAAGAAAAATATATATCTCAATTGATGAGAAAATGCATTTAACAAAAATTCTACACTCATTCATGAAAAAATCTTTTAAATTATAAAAAGATGGAATTTTCTTAACCTGATAAGGGTTACCTTGGAAAACGTAACTGCAAACTGCTAGCATATTTATAATGGAGCTTTAGAAGTATTTGCATGAAATCAGGAGTAAGACAAGTTTCCTTCTTAATTCTGCTATGTCTATTCACACTTTATCAAAGGTTGTCTTGGCCTGTACAGCAAGACAAAAAATTAATCAAAGTTATAAGGATTAAGAGGAAAAAATAAAAATATAAATATACAGATACTATAAATTCTCAATATCCCAAGAAAATCAACAAGTAAATTGCAAACATGTTCCTACAGTACACAAAAGTAAAATTTGAAGGGAAAACTTTTAAATTTAAGTAGTTTTGGAATAAATTTAACATAAGATATGTAACACTTAAAAGGAGAAAATTACAAGACCATTGACATTTAACACATATAGAGATTTACTATGTTCATAGTTGCAAAGTTCTAATGTATAAAGCAGTTAATTTTCCCTCAAATTTTTGTATACATTCAAAGCAACTCTAATAAATACTATGAAATAATTTTTTTATTAAACTTGATAAAATTATTCTAAAAGTTATAGGGGAAAAGCCAAGAATTAAGATGAGTAAAGACAATTATGAATGAAAATATGATGTGGAGACTTACTATACTTAACAAAGAAAATAATTCTTTTAGACACTGACCCCTGTATATGTGGAAACTGGGTAGCATTTCATATCACCAAAGACAGAATAAACTGTTCAATGAAATGTACTGGAACAAGTTATGATCTACACTGGAAAACATGAATATAATTGAATCCCTACCTCACAAGATATAGGAAAATTAACTCTTCATTTATTAGAGAGCTAAACAAATTTTAAGAATATTTTATAAAACCTATATGAACTGATGACAGGGAATTATAATTGTATCCTGAAATAAAAATTAACTAGATAATTCACATTTGTGGTACAAAAAATGTTAGCATGTGAAATTGTATCCAATATAACATAAAGTCTTCCATCAATGATTCCCAGACAAGTTATTTCCCTCTTGAAAAGCATGTGGTAAGTTGCTTTTTGAATTTTCCAACAAGATCATATACTTTCTTGTATAACTTTTGAGTTTCTTGAATATCTCCAAAGTTATGTTACTATTTCTTGTGTACACATACATGCACACACTACTTGTTTTGTCTTATAAATGATAACTGAATGTATACCCACTGTTCAGCATTTTACTTTTTTTGATTTATTAGAGATAGTTTAATATCAATGTATAAATTAATTAAAATAAGTCCTCATTAAAAACACTATATACTACTCCACACAAAAGCAAAAATACAGAAACATGCTAACTGTCCCTCAATGTATCAATGGATAAAAAAGAAAGGTACATGTACATACATATGTGTATATACATACATTTATACACACATAAACACACACAATGGACTCTTATTCAATCACGAGAAGGAAGGAAACCTACCTTTTATCACAACGTGAGTGCACCTCGAAGGTTTCTGCTAAGTGAAATAAGTCAGGGATACAAACAGTGCATGCTATCACTTAATATGTGAAATCTAAAAATGTTTTGACTTCAAACATGTTTTTGAAGTCAAATGCATATAAACGGAGGATAGAAAAGTGATTTTGAGGGCCTGGGAAGTGACGAGGATGAAGTTGATATAAAAGCTACAAACTTTCAACTATAAAATGAATTAAGCCCTGAAAATCTAACATAAAACATAGTTGATAACACTACTGTATAATTGCAATTGGCTAAGAGAGTAGAACTTAAGTGTCCTTGTCAAAATTACATACATATATATATTTAAAAATGAAGTACATATATGTATATATGTAAATACATATACATGTATATAAATACAAATATATATATATTAAGAAGGAAAGGTAAGAAATCTTTTCACAATGTATGCATATATCAAATCATCATGATGTACACTTTAAATATCTAGCAATTTTGTCATTTACAACTCAAAACTAACATAAAATCTATGCAATGGAGTATCATGGTTTATCACAATATGTTTAACCACTCTACTACTGATGGGATTCAGTCTTTCAAACCTTTTGTACACATGTGAGCACAAATATATCTTTGTGATAGTAATTTTGATAAATATTCCAAAATTTAATTTAGAAAGAATCTGTATCAATTTACACTTCCTTGAGCATAATATAGTAGCTTTTGGTTTCCAATAGTTTCATCAACTGGATACTAGCAAACTCTTTAATATTGCCAGTGGGTTTCTTATCACAATATCAATGAGGCTGAGCCTTTTTTCATTTACTTAGGAATACTTTGTGTTTTCATTTATATAAATTGTCTGTTCCTTTGTTCATTTTTCTGTGGTGTCATTCCTTATCAGTGTGCAGAGATTTGTTTTTATTGAGAAAATTAGTATACTGTGATATTTTATATGAATTGCAAGTACATTCCCTGTTTATTCTTGATTTTTGATTTATAATAGCTTTCTCATGCTGAATTTTTATAATTTATGCAGTTCTATTTATCACTTTTTTATGCTTTCCAGGTTTTATGAGGTATTGGAAAGGTATTTTTCATCTATTAATTTTTTTAAATTCCCATGGTTTGCTAAAGTTTTGGTGAGGTTTTTTTTTACTATTGTTCTTTTATTAGTATTAATTTAATTAACAACATATGACTCCAACTTTTACTTTTTTTCAGATGATCACCCAGTTGTCCCAAAACTTGTACTGAATATTGTATTTTTCTTTTTAACTTTGTTGGTTTGAAATGTCACTTTGTGAAATAATCATATGTATTTGATTCTATTTCTGTCCTTTTTATTTGATTCCATTGATCTCTCTAGTCATATGCTGGTACTATATTAACAGCTAGTAGAGTTTGTCCAAGGAGATAGTTCCTTCTTGCAATTCTTTATTTTTTATTTTAAAATTAATTTCAGCTTCCTATATTACATTTTGTTATATTCATTGCATTGAATTTATAAATAGCATAAAATATATAGATTACCTTTGGAGAATTGACATTTTTACTATGTTGGGTGTTCTTATTTTGACGTTATATTAGTTCAATCATTTTGGCTCCTTCTAGAGAATTTAAAACTTGTCATCATCAGGATCCTACACACTGCTTACTAAATATATTCCTAAGTATTTTATTTTTGCTATTGCTGAAATTATTTTAAATCAATATTTTCTTCAATATTATCTTCTAATTAATTGACATATGCTTCTATAAAAAATAAATTTTTTATGTACCCTAGTACTTATTAAATTTTGTTATTGTAGAAATAGTTTTATATATATGTTCTTGAGTTTTCCAAGTATAAAATCAAACCATCTGGAAATAATAATATTACATATATCTCTTTAGAATTTATATCTTCAATTTATTTCACATTTTAATTGCATTTTCTACACCAATATTATATAACAATGATAATAATACTGCTTTTTGTTATTCTCAATATATGAGAATATCTCTATTGTTTTCCTATGTAGAATATGTATGTATCTCTATACATATTTAGTTGCTCTCTTTATAGATATTTAGCTTTTTCCATAGAGAGAGAGAGAACACTACATATAGTACTAAAAGATATAAATACTCAAATGCAGAATTATGTGTAGAAATATGCATCAATACATATAAAATTTATAATATTGCCATTTAAAAAAATAACATTCACATATGTGTTAGAGTTAAATTTGGAGTTAGTAGATTTTTAATGATCCACATTGGTCCTCTTGTTTCATTTATCTTTTGGTTGAATCAATTTCTTTATCTAAATTAATCAAGGACTTATAACAGCAATAGTACTTGTCTTTCTGTGTGTTCAAAAGTGTTTATATGAACAAAATGGAGTTAATAAATTCAAGGGTCATTCTTTCTGTGAATATCTTATAGAAATTACTCTACTGTCTTCCAGAACTATCAGAGCTATAAGAAAGTATGAAACCAGCAAGGTATTTATTCCTCTAATGAGTTCATTTGCCTAGCTGTCCAAATAATTTTTTAGTTCTTTTAAAAGTTCAATATCTTTACTGGGCTACATCAGTTTTTCCTGAAACATAGCATGTCTTTTTATAATCTGTTAATTAATTATCTTCATTTATTTCTGGAAAGCTTTAGTAAACAGTTTTCTGCCCTATTATTTGCTTCATTCTTTGTGAACCAAATTATGTTTCTTTGTTCTCCTTTTGTTGTCTTCAATATCCATCATTTTCTCTTCAATCCACTCTACTTATATCTTTCTAACTCTTTATTCTTAACCTCTATGTTCTCTTCCAATTGTATTTCTTTTGATTATCAATTTCTATAATTATTTGATTGCTTTTTTTACTTTTACTTGAATTTTGCCAACTCATATTTCATTTTCTGTTGTCTCACCATCACCTTTAATATCTACTTAAAGCTCTCCCCTTATAGACTCAGCTGATTTGTACATATAATGCTTTATTTCAGAAGAAGTGTTTGACCACAATTCCATCTATTCAATAGCAACAACAGCAATACTTTTCTGTGGAATTATGTTTATTGAATACTTTGCTTCCATTGAAAGTTACTATTGTTTCTCTCCTCATTGTTCCTTGTATCTTTGAATATATCCTAGTCCAACATTTTTGATTACACATTTTAGGAAATTAGTTTTTCTAATCAAGTTATCTGCATATGATTTATGATGTGGGTCAAAACCCAATTTCTTTTTTGCTGAAATTTTCATGATGACCAAGTTTTATGTGCCTTCTTTCAATCTTTATTTTATTCCAGAATGCAAAGTATATTTTCTTCCTCCTCCCATTGACAGACTATTTCCTAAAAACATAGATAATCCTTCTTCAGCTACAGTTAGGCATAGAGAAACTCTCAACCCAGAGTGTGCATTTAATTCCTCTCATTACAAAGAAATACTGCATCTTGTAGTAGGCTCCTCATTTTCAAAAATTTTCTCCAAAGAGGACATACAGATGGCCAATCAACATATAAAAATAAATTCAATGTCACTAATCATCAGAGAAATGCAAATTAAAACTACAATAAGATACCACCTCACATTTGCCACAATGTCTGCCACCAATAAACCATGAATCAACAAGCACTGGCAAGGATGTAGAGAAAAGGTAACTCTAGTGTCCTGCTGTTGGGAATGCAGACTGGTGCAGCCACTGTAAAAACAGCATGGAGTTACCTCAAAAAATTAAAAATGGGATGGCCTTTTGACCCAGCAATCCCTCTTCTGAGAATATCCTAATCCCAAACATCAATTCAAAAGAATATATGCACCATTATGTCCATAGCAACATTATTTACAATAACTAAGATCTGAAAACAACGCAAATAACCATCAATAAATGAATGGATAAAAAAGCTGTAGTACATTCACATAATGGAACACTATGCAGCCATAAAACAGAAGGAACTAATACCCTTTGGACAGCATGGATGGACATGGAGAATATTATACTAAGTGAAATAAGCCAGTAAGTGAAAGACAAACACCATATAATCTCATTTCTATATGGAATCTAATGAACAAAATAAGCTAATAACAAAATAGAAACAGGCACAGATGCACAGAACAAACTCAGAGCCATCAGTGGAGAGAGGAATGGGGGAAACCGGATGAAGAAGGTGAAGGGATTAGTAAAAGAACATATATGCACAATCCATAGACACGACAACAGGTGATAACCAGAGGGAGGGAGTGGCAAGAGTCTGGGGTGGTGGGCAAAGTGGGGGGAATGGGGACATATGTGGAAGTGTCAATAATACAAATAAAGTAAAAAATAAACAAATAAAATATTTTTTTGCATCCTCTTTCAGCAACTGCAGGTATTTTCTCTCTCCTTCTTCCCACACCCCTGCTTGATAGTCACCATGCTTTGGATCCATTTGAACTATGCTTTGTTTGTGTTCAGTTTTGTTCTAGTTTCACTGAATGAATCAGAGAAAGCATTTCTGCTTCTCAGTATCCTGCATGTTTGGGGGGAAAAGATTAAAAGCTGACTTTATGTCCCTATCATTAAGCCAGAAGTCCTATAAATGGATCTCTTAAGCACTATTTTTTAAAAATAGTGAAAATACATGCTATAGACTGTGAGAAGAAAGTTGTAAGTCATATAATAGATACAAAAATAGAATACACTAGTTTATAACAGCAGTTTTTATAACAGTAAAAATTTGAAAATAACCTAATTATACATCAACAGAGGAATAGATAAACATTTGTAGCATTCTCAAAAAATGAATTATTATAAAATTGTAAAGATAAATTTTATATATAATTATATTTCAAAAAATACTGAACATAAAACAAGCATAAAAGTATATATATAACATGATACCATTTAAAGTTTATGATGTATAATGATGTGCTATATATTATTTAGAATTGAATTCACTTGCAATAAAAATATGAAGAAAACTATGAGAAAGGTGAGTGCCAAATGTACTGTTCACCCCAGGAATCCCAATTATTATTTGAAAATGTGAATCAAGTGTAAGCCTAGGCTCTATGCAATCAGGTTCAGGCTCTAATTATGTGGACATTGAAAGGAAAGTGGTTAAGTCACAAGCTGGTGATATCTAGGTTATTTGATGCTAACACACCACCCAGAGGAGCCAGATGAACTGCTCCTCTAAGAACACATCATTTGGACCACTCACACATGTTTCTGCCTCTGTCTCTATTCCTCTTTCATTTTACCCTACCACAGCAAAACATAACAAAAGCTTGAACATGAAATTGGACTGGCATATACATCTACATATGGATAGACAGAAGCAGAGTATTAAAATAATTGGGAGAGACACAGCCAGGGCGATCCCATTTTTTAGAGACAGCATGATGCAGCCACTGCCATTGTCTTAGACTGAGTGGCTGCATTCAGAGTTCTTGTAACATGGCTCCATAGAATGACCTGTGACAGATTGGTCTGTCTCCTTCAGAAGTGAGGCCAGACCACACTGGATACGAACCAGAGAACCATGCTAGAACCGTGCCATATGTTTAATTTGTATTTCCACTATTTCCTTTTATCTCCTAAATTGTATTATAAAAGTCCCAATCGAAGATATCCAGAATCTCAACTTTATTATACAATTTATAAAAATCTCATAATCCTAGCTAATTATTTATAATTAAGATTAGTATTTGTTTCGATACAAAGAAAATCAAATTGTAGAGTGGTTTCTTTCTATGCAGTGGAAATTTATTACGCCTGTAGCTGTTCATTATCTTTTCATAGTAATAATGAACCTTGTCAACCTGCACAGCAATCAGAGGCAAATGATCAGAAATCACATACATTAGACCTTCTAGGACAGCATTTTTTTTAGGTAAATGCAGCAGTAGGAGAGCCGTTTTCCCATTGCACTTCACCCTTTGGGGTACGTTACCAGGATTTAGCAAGAGCCGACATCAAACTGTCAAAGAAAGTCCTTTGTAATTAAGCCATAGGCATTTAAGCTTCACCAGTAGGGTACCAGTCTATCCCCTGGCACAATCAAGGATGCAAGCCATGTGTATACTTCATGACTCAGGCCCCCAGACCTGAGTTAGCCTTTCAGCATTCTACCCAGGATGATTACCTTAAGCAATGAGCTTTCTCCAGATTCCATGGAGCAATGTGTAGTTCCTCAATCACCTGCCAGGAAGGAGGTGAATTCCTTTTTTCAAAGGCCTGCTGGAAACCAGTCTTAGACAATTAACCCCTTCCTCTCACTACCAAGGTTAAAAGCCAGAACTCACTTCCCTGTCACTATTGCAGGTAGACGTATCTGATTGACCTGGTACTATCACAGGCCAGGCCAATCAGATACATCTATGGAAAACTTTAATGTGGAAACAAGCAACATGAAGACACAGCCAGGATAAAGAATCCATCTTCTTTCTGCTCAGAATGATGAGGGAAAAGCCAGGCTTTAGGAAGCAGCACGCACTTTCTGCGGTCTTAGGCCTCACATCCGGGGTGCAAGCCATGGTCTGCCAGGGCAGCAGCCATGGTTGTGTGCTAAAGCAGGACTCACAGCACCATCTGTACATTTTCTCTGGCTGTGCCGCTGCAAAACCTACATGTCTCACCTCTGAAATATTACATAATCTACCTAATGCATTTTAACGAATTCTTTTTCTGTTAAGTAGCTCATTTTGTTTCCAGTCAGAATGCTAACAGGTAGTGAATGAGCTGCAGGCGTGGCTGCAGACACCACATCAGAGATTGGTTAGATGGACAGGCTGGGTTTGCAGGTAGTAAGGGCCAGCCTCTGGCATCCCATAAAACACAGTGATTAAACATTTAATTAAATTATCAAGTACAGTTACCTGAAGTAAAGAGCTAATTGAAGTCTGGCTTCAGAGCACTGAGAAACCACTGCCATAGAACAGTGTGGACATAAAGAATACAAACCCTGTGGGGTGAACTGTCTACTTCTAATTACATGAGGGAATTACACATAAAAAACTGATACTGTAAGCTCAAAATCCAAACTTCTCAGTTCAAAGTACAGTGAGAGAAGCAGAAACTTTCTCCATCACTAGCACAAGAGAATCTCTTATCCCATGTAGTCACAGGGATGAGGTAAGCAAATAAGTCAATGTTGTTTAATGACATCGTCTGTATGTACATCCTTCTCAAGTCTCTTAGGTAAAATTCAGACCACTGACTGGTAAAAAGCAAAACCCAGAAATTTAAATGGGGTCACACGAGAGAACTCAAATGACTCTGAGTACCCTGAATTCCCAAACCTTGCTCAGTGCCCCTTACCAGTGAAAGCACTTTCTCCTCCCCTTTTTCTGGAAGTCCTTCCCTATAAAAAAATCTGTCAATGCCCTGGACTAGGACCCTTGTCTTGGGGGAAAAAAGCAATTCTCATGTATCATCACCCCCATTATCTGCACATCTAAGACCAGAGTCAGACTCTATTTACTTACTCTATTGGGGTGTGTGTGAGAAGGGAAAAATGTTCAATTCCAGGTAAAAAAAAAATTTACCCCACAAGAAAATTCCAAATCTTGCTAATTTATATTAGCAAAATACTGGGAAATGTGTGGAGGTAGAGTCTGATATTATACTAAGAAAAGAAAATTATTTTAAAATAAGCTAAATTTCTTATCACAGCTATATTCAGCAGAGATTTATAAAATCTAATTAAGCAGCTGAAAATTGGTCTAAATGTTTCCATGTTGGCTAAGTGAAAACTAATTTCATACTAGTAAATAAAATTAAAAGAAAAATAAATTTGGGTATGCTGTAGAAGAAGGAACCCAACATCTTAGAGAAGTTACTAAAATTGAAGTGGCTTTATTTTGCATAGCCTGATATCTACTTCCCTGGTCTCTGCAAGAACCCCAAACCATGTCCCTTATGGGGATCCAAAAGAATAGCCCTTCATGAAGGCACTGATAGTGACATTGCCCCGAAGAGCATCAATATATTTTAAAAAGTACCAAGATGACTATTTTCTGTTGGCTGGGAGTATGCATAGATAAGATGCTTTTAAAATGGGCTATTTCAAAAACTGATGGACACTTTGGGTGGCAAAGACAAAGTGGTACCTCGTGAGCAGAAGAGGGAATGTGAGGTTATGCACACAAACAGCGGGTCAGTACAGTTATCAGGATGACCGGACATAGGGTGGGTGTCTGATCACTGGACTCTTAGGACTTCAGGAAAGGGGCAGTTCACTTGAGTAAGTTCACAGACTGTGTACCTTTCATTAGGAAAAATGTATAATTAGAGAATATTTTACAAGAACATCAAAAGTGTCTACTTCAAAGCTTCCTCCGAGAGACCCACAGCCAATAACCAAGCTTAATGTGCACTGGGGAAAGGAACAGAGCAAGGTATTTCAGGGATTGTTAGATACTAGCTTTCAGCTCACAGTGCCCAAAGGTCTTCTACTAGTGAGAATAGAATTTTTGAAAGACTAGAGTTGTGACAGGAAAACATTTCAGGCAGGTCTGTGGAATGCTAATCCTATCCATTCCAGTAACAAACTATGCAAAACATAGTGGCTTACTACGATATTTGCATGCTCAGAAATTTGCCTCTTGGGCAGGACTTGGCAGGGAAAACTCATCTCTACTCTATTCAGCATTGGCTGGAGGCTAATTATCTGTAGACTTCTTCACTCATATCTGGCAGATGTGAGCTGTTGGCGGGAACTTTAGCTGGAGCTGTTAGCCAGAGAATCTACAAGTGGCTGCTGGATGTAGTTTAACTTCCTTACAAGATGGTGGTTGTGTTCCAACCCCCATGAGCATCCCAAGGAAGAAGGCCAAGAGGAAGCTGTCTCTCCTTTTCTACACATCCTTAGAAACAGCGGTGTCATTTTTGTCACATAGCACTGAAAGATCTGACTCCTTTCAAGGGACAGGATTCTGGAAGAGCATATGGAATGAGAAATATAATTGCAGTCATTTTGGAAAAACAGCCTTTCACCCCTGTTTTCATTATTTATCTGGTTCCGAAGTATATGGGTGGAATAGATGTACTCAGTAACTGGAAAACATTCCATACTTGCTCCCAAATGAATAAATACTTCTAAATGACAAAGATTATAATATACTCAGTCAGGTGATTTGTCTCATTGAAGCAGTTATCTTAAATCTGGACTCATTTGAGGAGCAAATGAACACTGCCCCAGCTTGCCTGTGGTTCATAAATATTGACCTGACATTTTTTTTTATTTTTGCTATCCCAATAAATACAGAATATGAGAAGCAGTTTGTTTTACAGGGTAGGCCCATAGTACATTTTCACTGTCTTACCTCTGACCTAAGTCAACTCTCTGGCTCGCTGTGACAATTAAATGTAAAAACCTTGATTTCACCATCTCACTGAACATCGTACTGTCCACTATACTGATGACATATGTCCAAGTCTTGATGAACAGAAAGAAGTCAGTACTTCAAATGTCATGGTAATACATGGGTGCTAGTGGCTGAAAAACAACCTCACAAAATTTCAGAAACCTGTCACCCCCGCGAAATGTCATGTGTATAGCAGTAGCCTGCGGGCAGTTAAAGAGTAGTTGTTATGTCTTACAACACTAACCTCAAAGAAAGAGACATGACACTTGACTGTTACTAAATATGAAGGAAAAAAATCTTCATAACCCATGTTCTATGTGCTGCTGGAAGTCATGTGCTCAGGGATCTGGAGTGTTAACTTGAAATGGGGTCATAGTCAGGGGTGGTTTCCCAGGCAGTCCAGACTTCTGTGGGAACAGATCTTTCTCTTAGCCCATATGACCCAACAGATCCCCCAGTGTTTGGAGTATCTGCGGGAGCTCAGACTGCTGGAAATTAACCCCAATATGAAATTTATAACTCAAGTATTAAAGAGAAAGTGTGCCTTCTTTGGCTAGAAATTAGTCTTGATTGGCTTTATATTGGTCTGCATTAGGGACTGAACACCTTACCCATAATACACCAGGGCGCACTGCAGCCTGAGCTCCCTATGACATTCTGGACATTTGTGTTATATGATACGTACCCATTGACATTCCACCAGCAAATATAGGTCATGTGGTCATGAGTTTACATCAGTGGGGGCTCCACTTCTCAGCTGCCTACCCCTACAGCAGTGTCATCACTGCCTCAAACTTCATCGCTCCTATGACCACATGGAAAGCAGTTATTTGTGTCAACTTGATCACAGATGGAACTTTGTGATACAAAAAGAAGTTCAACCCAATATGCTGGCTTTAGTTTGGAACAGACTGCAGCGGCTTTATAGCTGCGTTCGGGGTAGCCCTGGGGAACTGAGAGAAGGATAACCTTCTCAGTGGGCAAACAGCCAGGGTACACATACAAGTCCACAAGTGGAAGAGAGTGTACGAGGAACAGTTCGAGAACAATGACTAATGGTTTAACCAGATAGTCAAGGACAATTAAGAATATTTTTTCCAATGCAAATATTCAGCAGAAAGTTCCTAATAAAGAGGAGGCCTCAAAAATTAGGGGCAGAAGTTGTTCTAATGGGGGGGGGGGTGCCACTCAGTCTCTCTAGCTCAGCTCCGGTAGTATTTACTCCACAGGCTCATTTAAAAAGTGGCCGTGGCAGCATAAAGAAATTCTGAATAAGCTCAACATACAGACTTCCCCTCATTCATGCTGACCTGGCCATCGTCACAACTGAGTGCCTCGTTCTCCAGCAGCAGCCGTCACTGAGCCCCTGATAGGTTCTCATTTCCCACGGAGACCAGAGAGCCACTTGGCAGCAAGTTGATTATTTTGGACCCCTTCCCCACAGTGGATTTTTCCTTATTGGTATAAACACTTATTCTGGAACTGGATTTGACTTTTCTGCCTGCCATGCTTTGCCAGGTACACCATCTGGTGTCATGTTGGATGTCTAGTTGTCAGGTTAAACCAAACAATATCACTTCAGAATAAGAAAGCTCCATTTACAGTGAAAGAAGTAAAGCATTTGGTTGATGTTTACGGGATTCCCTAGCCTTGTGCCCCAGAAATGTTTGGCCTTATGAAATATTGAAAAGGTTTTTGTGAAGACTCAGTAACAATGTCAACTGAAAGACAATAATTTTGTTAGATTTAGATGCTATTTTATAATATATTGTCCAGGTTTTGACGTTGTTCTCAGCCAGGATATAAAATCCATAATGTAAGGGAAAGAAATAAGAATGGTTCATATAATCTAAGAATATGATTGATAAAATGTCTATTTAAATTAAAGAGTTAAACTTTAAAATTTATTTATTGAGATCACTGCATTTAGTACATGATCATTGATTAGGAAAAGTTGTTTTCAGAAAACATAATATTACAGTGTGTTTAAGCTCTTTATATACATATTCTACCTTATAGAACTCAGACATACATACATTAAACAAAATATTTATATAAGGGTAGGATTATTATACTTGGCACATAATTACTCTATAGAAATATACTATGTCTGATAAGTATATATTATTCCTAGTACAAAATAACTGCTATATAGTAGGTTCTCAATAAATTCACAAACTCATTCAGTTAATTCTCGATATTTTCTATAAATTAAAATTCAATTTGCACATAACTTAAGAACATATCTAGGGTGTTAAAATATTGTTACTCAACAGTTCCTACTTTATTTCTTTTTATTTCTTTTTTTGAAGTGATTTTAATCATTTCTACAGCTAACAGTCTCTAATATTAACCAAAACTTGTATTGCTATAAGCAGCAGACTACTTCAATCCATATTTTATAGAAATAAACTATGTCTGATGAATATTTATTATTTCTAGTCATGACACATCTTTCTTTTCAAATCAAAACAAGTCAGCTTGAGAAACATAATGATGGAATTTCTTTGAAATGGAAATAAATGTTATTCTAAGGAAATAAATGTATTTTATTGCCATTTCCATACAGTAACTTAAATGTGTTTACCCTCCTTAGAATTATGAAAAATCTCTACCTTGTTCCTGGGTTTTATTTTTAAAGGTTTAACCTGTGAAGTAAACAAGACTATCTTTCTCCTTGTGGCAGACCTTTTTAATCCAATTCCTATAAAAGTGAAACCGTGGGAATCTCAAATGGATATGGGCTTACATGTTTTAATGGGAACTGATCTCATGAGATAAGATTTTTGATTTCCCACTTGGCTACCAGATAGAAAAAGGAAAACAAAAAAAATAAAACTAAATTCTATATGTAAATTTGTATCAACTTTTTAGACATCTACTAATTTCATGCAACAAAAACGACAGCCTGTGAATAAAGCTAGTTTCTTATCGGAGAAATAGATACACATATTAAAACATTTGTTTTGAAGCTCAAACACCCATTTTTTAAATGGTTCACAAAACTCCAAGTGACTGGAGTTTTGTTACAAAAGTAATAAAGAAAAAAGCCATGTAAAAGTTGTTAAATTACTTAAGGATGAAATATACTTGAATTTTATGTATTAGAGTAAAAAAGAAAAAGACATGACATATGTAAAATTGCTAGATATCCTAAACAAACTATATCTTCTTCATATAGTGTAGCAGTCATAACTAAGCCAAAACTCTACTTCCATTAATAATACAAAAAAATGCTCAAATTAAATAAAAGAATCAGACATCAAAAGCCCACATTCTTACTTCAAATGAACATTTCTTTGTGACCTAAACATTCTGACATCCTCAAAATTAGAGTTGTTCTGATGATGTAAATTAAATCTGTATATAATGCAACTCTATCATTTATGGATTTTTATCTCTTACTAGACAATAATCATTTATTTATTTCATCCACTATGTCATTACACTTAATCAAAGCACTAGAAAACACTATTGAAAATGCAAGGTCTTTCTCAAGAAGTCTAACGGAGAAGACAGATGTATAAATTACTGATAATAACACAAGAAAAAATACAGCGTGTCTGCAATAAAGTTATGAGTTAAATACTCTGAGAACTAATCAATATATTCTAATTTGATTATTAAGGAATGTTCCAAACAGGTAGCAATTTTTAAACTAAATTCTAAGACTGTTCTACATTGTCATATGTCCCAAATGTCTAACACTGTTTTGTGTATGTAATAGTCACTCAGCAAATGGTATTGAATGTATTTTCTGGAAAAAAACTGGAGTATGTAAACAATAAGCTTTTACAAACAAAATCAGTCTGTCTTACCTAGTTACTAACAGCCATGGTTAACATGGTGGAAACTGATCCCGCAATGCTGTGATCATGATACGCAAGGACTCAGGGCCACTCCTCCATGGGACACAACTTGACCTGAAATGCCACCCTTTGAGCACAGCAACATTGGCCTTGACTCAGTGAATGCAGCTCTCAGATTTTAATATCTCCCAAGCTAAGTCCATCAGAAAGCTTTATAAGATGTGTTAACAACTTATCACTGCGCCAGGAAATATTGTTATCATGTGTTTTTAAAAAAGCAAGTCAAAGGAATCTACTTTAGCTCTCATCACAGGGCTTCAACAGCTCTTACGGTCTGATAGCAGATTGCCTTTTTCCATAGGCCCCTTGTCTTTAAACAAGCACTTTTGCAAAAGTATGACTTAAGAATTTGGTCCAGGCAGAGACTAATGAGTAGGGTAGATAAAAAAACATCTACTCTCAAAAGCTAAATGTTCTTCACCAAGTATATATTTTATCGCCCCAGACTGTCAAAATCTCCTCACTTGACCTTTCAAAATTTCAGAAACATGAAGGGACAAAGCTGTCCCTAATAATCGACCAATCTCACTGCATCTCACTGACACATCTTGGTATCCACCATTAGTGAGATGGATGATGGGAGGTGAAAATCAGTAGCTCATCTGAGAAGGATCCTGTTCACTCCTCTGGTGATGGATGGCAGCTATTTCTTTGTTAGCAGCAATCCTCCTTTATTGTCATGCAAGTCCTGCAGTGGGAACCAACCATATTTTTTTCCAGTTTACCCAAATAAAGTGACACATTCATCCCACCCAGAATAGATTGCTGCAGGGACTACTCTATGCCCCTAAAAATTGTATTTCTCTGTGTGTTGTGGAATCTTCCTCATGCCCCTCTGGCTGACTTTAAAGATTGACTCTCCTTGAAAAATCTAGAAAACATTTTAAATTCCTAAACTGGGAGTCAAGAGATCTGGATTCCAGTTGTGAAAGTCTCTAGCAAATTAGGTAGTTTTGTAAAAGTAATTTGGTCAGGCTGTGAATCTGTTTCCCTCTATACCTGCTTTAAGGGCATTCTTAAACATATAAAATTGATACCATATGTATAGGTATAGGAAGTAAAACAAAAATAAAAGCAATACCGAACTACAGGTTGAAATAAGTCCTCCTCCAGCTTGTAAAAATAAGAGAATATTTAAGTCAATTTTGGAAAATAGATATCTGTGACTGATAATGAAACTATCAAAATCAACAGCTTCAAATAAAGGAGTGCACAATGCTGAAGACCCAGGTGATATGGGAGCAGAATGCTGGGAATTGCGCTTGGCCATATCCAATTCACCTTCACCATTAAATCACCTTAATATACTTAAAACTTAATTACACCACTTTGCTTTTAATAATGCTCTTCATTCAAAAAAAAATTCCAAAAGTGGGTGGCTGTACATTCTAACCCATACTCACTATTGTTTTATACCTTCTCACTTTATCGAGAATAACCCACAGACTGTCCCCAAGAAAGCAATTCCTATCCAGAACTACACACAAGAAATACATTTCTCTTTCTCTTCTGCCAGATGATAAGGTTCAGATCAAGAAGGCACACATTTTTTAGCGACATAAGACATCACCCTAAGTCTCAGAGACCTCGTCCTCTTTTGTCACGAATAATTTGTAACTGGTCTGGGTGCTGAAGAAATGTATACAAGAAAATGTGTACATAATAAAGATAAAGGTCTTATAGGTAACATAAAACACTACCTAAGGAATAAAAGAACTGGGTCACTCTAATGAGGGATCTTTCAGACTAAATGGGAAAACCAGGATTCATTAAGATTGATGTAAGGGGGGAAGAAAAATACATAGATACTAACCAAGAGATGAGTCTAAAATGAATAGAGCCTTTTCCTTCTGTAATTTTTCATGATTTGCCCTCTTTCCCATATTTTGCTTAACCTATCATGCCTGTGGAAGTAAAATAGAAAATATCTAAAAATATGAGTAAATTCAGTGATGTGCCAAAACCATGCCTAGAATTATAAAGTATGATTCCCTACCGCAAAGTAATTTATAAATTAATTTTAAGTCATTTAAGCAAGAAATGACCATAAATTAAATATTAAAATCAAAATGATGGGATATAGACCTTACATGTTGCTATTTCACCCACAGGCCAGAGCATTGTGCAGAAGAGATGTGCGATGATTTTATGAAGAAGACAGGATTGACTGGTGCCAAAGAGATGAGAAAGACAAGGAGAGGAGGAAGAGATGGCACTCCAGGCTCAGGAACAGTTTGAACAAAAGCTAAATCTGAATGCACATGACCTTGTACAGGGAATGACAAGAGGCTAGTAGAAGCTACAGTCCAAGTAAAGATAAGATTTTCATTTCGTTCATATTATATCCAGAGGTTAGGACTCCAGCTAAAAAATGAGAGTTGATCTTCTACTGGGCAAATTGTTTTTCTTTACTTTAATATCTTCATTTATAATATGGAATAGTATCTAGCTTTCAGATATTACAAAAATAGAAATAATATGTTTAAAGCACCAAGTTCAGGGCCTGCTCATGGTAGGTGGAACTTTACCTACCTCAGAACTTTAGAAATTATTTTCATACCAATGGAGGCAAGAACTTTCAAACAACTTAGAGTTGTTCACGTATAGCCTGGACTGCTACTTCTTTCCAAAAATGAGTTTTGTGCACAAATAATCTATTAAGTAAAGAAAAATTATTTTATGGTTATTTTGATTTTATCCATTTTAATTTCTACTTTTGAATATAATTTATAAGGTACACACTATATTAATAAGAGTATACTGTGAATCATTTTTAAAATAAATATACATATAGTAGATAAAGTTCTGAAAACTTGTTAAATAAGAGAAGAAAGTGATACAAAGCTATTTTATTGCTATGTATCAAAGATGCTAAAGAAGGAACAGTAAACAAGGATAAGGAATAGGGTAGAAATAAATCTAGCTTGGTATGAAGGACTCAAACTATGGAAGACTTTGAAAGCTAAGCCAGCTGTCTAATTTGTGTGGCTTTACATTCCCATAAGTTGGATCTTCATATGTCTCTGTTCATGATGTTTCTTCCAATTAGAATTGTTTTTTTTTATTATTTACCTGATAAAACAGTATCCATAAGTGCATGCACATTGATTATTGAGCACACACCCCTCATATGCTAAACTTCTTATTATCTACACATAGCTTGAAAATCCTCCATGTCTATGCACATGCCTTCTTCAACTATCTCCCTCACTTGCTAAATTTCCATAAATATTTCAAAACCAACCCAAAAGTAGCTTGTTCTAGGTATTCTTCCGGATCAATTAGTCAATTCCCTCTGTGGCATCTCTGTACCTTGTATCATAGACACTTGTATAAATTCAGCACTTCATAATTAATAGACTTACATATTTTTCTCTTAGATTCTGGGCTGCAATAAGTAATGTTGTTTTTAATTTATCTATCAACAGTGCCTGGTATAGTGCTTAGCAATCAATATTTTTTAAATTGATCCTGTACTAGGCATGGTATTCATAGTAGATAGATAAAAAGACAAACAAGACATAATTGTAATATCCAGGAGGCCAGAATCCAGACAACCAGCTGAACAACATGGTGGGCTACAGTAAAGGAAAACACTGATATCACAGGGAAGAATGCCAGGAAGTGGAGCCCTGAGCAGGACACTAAAACTTCACAAGAAAGACAAGACACAGTAAGAATGTCCAAGAGAAAAGATCACATAAAAAAGACTCATGAAATAATGTAAGCTTTGGGAAAATACAAAGCTCAAAATGGCTAGCGTAGCCGATGCATAGTATATAGAAATATGGGTATAAAAAGGTTGGAAAAGTGAGCAGCAGTGGATTATAAAGGGCCATCCTCAAGGAAACTCTCCATGAACAGGCAATGTTTTCCTTGAAGCAGGATGCTGTCATTTTATGCACCCCAGTCATATCCACTGCATCAATGTACTAATAGAGAGCATTTACTGAAGATTGAATGATTAAGTAATTACTGTAGGGATTAAGATGATTAAATACATCAAACTATTTTATAAATATTCTTTAAAAACTCCTCTAGGCAGTAAGCATATTGGTACCTGAATGAAGGCACATGAATAATTTCCCTGGATCAATATGCATATAGCAGAACTGTTGGGAGAAACCAGGGATGTTTGCTCACCCTGTCCCTTTAGGCAATTTTCTCCCCCAAACTTTCACCTTGTGCACTGATCACCTGTTTCCTCTGTCCCAAATCCCCCTATGACACTCTCCCCAAGTCTTCCCCTCTGTCACTCGTCCTTCCACGTAACTACCTTCTCTTCTTCTGCCACCTATTCATGTTTCATTGTCTCTTTTTTTTTTTTTTTTCAGGATGAGACATTTAGTTCTATATTATTTTCTTCAATTTATATCCTTATACTCAGTAACCTCTGAGCAAGGAAAGGGTCATCCTTAGTATATATTCTCCTTGGAAGGTAACAAATACTGAAAAAAAAAGTTTCCTAATGACAAATTCTTTTTCTGACACCTATGAGGGAAAAAAAGAAGGAGAAGAAGAAGGAGCTCTCATTAGGACATATGCAGATGAATAAGATAACATGAAAAATATTTCATGTGAATCATAATTTTAAAATTATCCAAAAAAGTCAAAATTGAAAATATTTTGCTAATGATAATATTTGATATTGAATAGGGCATGGAAAACCCAGCCCCCAAACACTGCTGGTGGTGCATACTTTCTAGGGAATGATTTGGCAATGTATTTTTTAAGTCTTAAAAAAGGAGGAGAATTCACGATGGTTGTGGAACAGGTGGAAGCTACACTCACTTCTTTCCAAGACAAAACTGGAAAAAAAAAATAAAAAATAGAACAATCAACCTGAATAACCAACAGAAGACTAACTGAGCAGAAGTCTTATAACTAAGGATTTACAGAAGCCATATTGAAACTGGTGGAGAGGGCAAAGATACGTAAAGGGCTTGCCCTACTCCCACTGGTGGTGTCTGAGATCCTGGAGGGATATCTCAGTTGCAAAGCTTCCCCCTGGGGAGCATGGCATCTCAACCCCACCCTGTGCCAGGTTCCCTAGGCCAAAGTACCAGAGCAAGGAACAGGAAATTACGTAATGTATGGCTGTGAAAATCAGCCGGGATTCTATCCTCCAGGGAGAGACATTCTGCTAGAGACACAGTCACCCTCTTAAAGGGACAATGCACAAAATCTCATATGCAGCTACACACCCTGGGGTCTGGTTGGGGGAGGGTGAAGTAGACTAGAGTAACTCGAGGAAAGACTTAGGTTTGTGGCTCTGGAGAAAGCAGAAGGGACAGCCACCAGCATCCCTGTGCTGTCATTCTCCCATACTGCAGGTGCCATCTTTCTTAGGTGGACCATTCCCTTCCTTACAGAATCAGCCTGGAGAAAAGCAATAGCCCCATGCTTTGGATTCCCTATTGCCACACTCTATGGAGCTCATGCCCTGCTGAGGAGTCAGCTGCCTGGGCAAGGGTATAGAGATCCAAAAAAGTACTGAGTTGAGTGGCTCTGTGATGGGGGTTTGGGGGCCATTTTTCCCTTGCATGCCAGACCAGTGCAGAGGCCTCCCTTTACTCAAATTTTGATATGCTTGGGCCTGATAAATTCTGCTGGCCTCACTATGACAATTTTCTGAGACCCTTCCCCACCACAAAGGTCTGTAGGCAGCCAGTGGGTGGCATTTAGATTTGGTATGCCCTGGGACTTTTGCTAAGTGTGCTTAGGCACAGGCACTGAGACTGAACCTGTACCAATCTGGTGAACACTACTCTCACCTTCCCAGGGACTCACTGAGAACCTTCCTTCTGAAATTTGAGTACTGCCAGAGACTTTTTCAGTGACTAAGCCTCACAAGCAATGAGCAGACAGAGGCAGGTGGAGGAGGATCTTGGGTGCTTTGGGACTTTTGCTGATCTGCCCCCATACCAAATGCCAGTGGAAGCCAGCCTTGGTGCAGAGATTGGTCTTTCCCATGCACATCAAGGCCCAGCAGAAGTAGCCACAAGCTGTGGATTGCTTTGTAAGTCCAACCAGGTTGCCCAGGACCAGTCACAGGGGAGGGTCTGATATTGAACTGCACCACAGTCTCTCCCAAAAGACCTCAGAACCAACACACCCACTGGCCAGCTTTAGACAACATCAGAGCAAGACCAAATTAGCACATCCAAAAGGAGCATATCCCAAGGGAGATCTCAGCAGGTCCCAGACCTTGATGAGGTAGAGTGCTGTGTAGCCAGCACCTATATGGCAGCCTGTGTTCTGTGGTCAGGGCCAATCCTGACAGCCAGCCAGCCTGAGAGTCAAACCCACACACAAATGGGCCAATAGTAATCAAGCCTCAATTATAACAGGAGAGCTCACATGACCCACACAAAGGACATTCCTGGAGCATCCAGCTCAGGTGATCAAGGAGACTGAGCCACTGGATCCCATAGGACACCCTTTACATGAGGCTACCCTACCAAAACTGAGAGAGAGAACAAATGTACCTAATACTTAGAAACAAACACAAAGAGGCAGCCAAAATGGGGAGACAAAGAAACATGCCCCAAATGCAAGAACAAGAGAAATCTCCAGAAAAAGATCTAAATGAAATGGAGGTAAGCAACTTAGCAGATATAAGAGTTCAAAAAAATTGTTATCGGGATGCTCAAGGAACTTAATGAGAACTATGACAGCATAAAAAATGGCATAGAAACTATTTTTTAAGTCAAAAATAAAGAATACATGGAAGGAATAAAGAGTAGGTGGAGTGAAGCAGAGGATCAAATCAGCAATTTGGAATACAAGGTAGCAGAAAACACCCAATCAGAGCAGCAATAAGAAAAAAGAATTTTAAAAAATGAAAATAGTTTAAGGGACCTTTGGGACAAGATGAAGTATAACAACATCCACAAGAAAGAGAGAGAGAGAGCAAGGGATTAAGAACCTACTTGAAGAAGTAATAACTGAAAACTTCCCTAACCCAACGAAGGAAAAAGATATACAAGTCCACTCTCACACTAAATCAGGATTTACAGATGTCACCAACAACAGAGTATTGGTATGGGACTTGCGAGGCAAAAGCATAAGAAATTTTGGAGCTTTCTTTCACATTGCTTTCCTGGATTTCCTGCCCTAGGGGAAGCCCACTGTCTTCCCCTGAAATCACTCGTCTATGTAGAGAAGCCCACATGTAGAGCATCCTGGATCACAGAAAGCACCAACTTACCAGCCACGTGAGTGAACCTCCTTGGAAGTGCATCCTCCAGCCGCAGTCAAACCTTCAAATAAAGGCAGCCCCAGCGTATATCTAACTGCAACTGCATGAAGTATCTGAAGGGAGGACTGATAAACAGCCCTCCCCAAGTTCTGGCCCAAAGAACTATAGTCCATGGTGGTGGTGGTGGTGGTTGTAACCACTAAATTCTGTTGTGATTTGTTGTAAAACAATAGATAATGAAAACGCTCTTTCGAATTCATTGTGACAGGGAGTATCTCCCTGCATCTCAGATTCTCAGAAAATCCTTAAGCCTCCAAATAATCTGAGCTTGCATCATTTCTGCCAGAACTTATTTAATACTCACCCTTTTGCACTATTGTACAAAAAGAAAGCCTGGTTCCATTATAAAAGTGAAATATCTTTCTCCCCCTGTCACACAGATATTTAAGAGCTCATTTTTTAGTTCTTGATCATTTCTGTTTTTCTGAACATGTCAATCACCAATATGTAAAATGACATTCAAAGGAACAATTGATTAAAAATAAGAAAAAAACAAAAGCAATTATCTAGATAAAAACAAGGAACATTATTTGCTAAACATGTTAAGGCTTCCGAAAGGCAAGGATAAACAAATAAAATGACACTGAGATACTGGAAACATGTCTATTTTTTCATTAGGTTGTGAGATTAGAAAACTCAGGTAGGTGCTCCCGGCTCAGGAAGCTGGTTTTAGTTCCTCTCAGTTGGTTATCATCTCCTGCTCTCTTCTCCCAGGGACATATCAAAATCTGTCTAAAACGTATTACTATTTTTGTTTGATCATTTGTTTAATTAGGGTATCATTTCAACCAATGAAATAGAATGGCTCAAAATTAAAGTATTTTCAACAAAATATGTTATTTCTCTTTCACATAACAAGTCTGAGTTAACAAGGCTACTCTTCTCTGCAAAAGTATAAGGGCCCAGGCAGCTTCCCTTATGTTTTTGGTATCACTGAGGTACCATCTTGTCCATATGGTCCACAACACAGCATAGGGGGAGGGGAGGAGGGGGAGAAATTGTTCATGCAATACTTTCACATCCAATTTGGCTGGAACACAGTCACGTGTACATGCACACCGCGACAGGCTGGGAACTTGATCTCTCAGTATTTTATCCCTCTGCAGTATTTGTCATACACGAGAGCTCTTCGATGGCTCTATGCCAGTTTTCAAAATCTTTCCTTGTAATCTAGGATCAACTTCAACTCTTTTTACTCCACATCCCTTTCGGCTAATAGTAAAAATCTCAATCAGCTCCCCCTACTCTTCACTCAGCCAAGTATTGAGAATCACTACCTGAAGGCAATGGCCAGTACAATGGCATTGCAACTGCTGGTACCTTCCAATGATTAGAACTACGCCTAGGTTACACAGATGGAATGTTGTTAGCTGATTTCTTGTACAAGAAGTTTTTTCTTCCCACACAAATGCTTCCTAAAACAACAATGACCATTTCATTGGCAAAGAACTTGAGTGGGTATTTTCTCCATCTGTAAAATTCACATTAAACAACCAGAGCTGCACTGTTTTTAATTTGCAAATGGTGATTCAATGATTCAATTACAAATCATGTAAGTCATTCATTATCTCATTATTCTGCTTGGATCTGTAACTGCTCTTGTAATAAATATCTCTAAGAAACAGTCCAGATAGTAGAATGTGATAAAAATATAAATTCAATGCAACAAACATTAATAGCATTCACCACGCGCTAGGCACTGTATTTGGGAGCTACAAATAACCACCCCACCGCTGAAGCATGTCAACTGAAATCCGAATAAAGAGGATTTAACCAAGCAAATATAGATAATAAGGGCAATCCACTTGAGGCAGTATTTCATCAAAGGTATAGGGAAAAGAAACTGGCGCGTTCAAGTACACTCAGTACAGATCCTAGAGAATGAGAGATGGGCAAGGCCCGAGGCTGGAGACAAGAACCATCTGTATCACACCGGGGCTTTGGGGATTTTATTGCAAGCTCAACTGGAAGCCACTTAAGAATATCAGGCAAGAGACTGAAATAAGTAAAACTTTTGGAAGAAATCTTTCTGTCTCATGAGAACAAAACTTATGGAGGTAAAAACAAGTGCTGGCTATGAGGACAGGCAGCACTGCATGTGCAGAAGCAACTGCAATAAACCCACCAAAAGGTTAGACATGATAGTATCTTAGACCAGGGGCGTGGGAGGAGGGAGAGAAAACATGAGTGGTTCTGAGCACCGTTTAGCAGGCAGAATAGTTAATACTTGCATAGCAAAAAACAAAATAACTCTGAAAAAAATAGATGTTGATACAGTTATTCTGTGTAGTTTTCCAGGCAACTTTGATTTTGGTCTTCACTCTCAAAAATATGTAGAGTAAGCAATATGAATCACGAAAACTGAGCTAAATGGAACATGCCATTTTGTTTATATTAAACAATTATAATAATGTAAATAATACAAGCAAATACCAAAAAGTGATACCAAAGGTGTGACAGAAATATTAATTTATTTTCCTCCTTCTTTTTTCTTTGTTGGAGTTTGCAAATACTCTATGATTTATCTTTTTATTTATTCAATCATTCGTTCGACAAATATTGATTTAACACCCTCACAATAACCATCACACTGTTGGGCCCTGGGGATAAAGAAGCAAAAATCCTAACAACCCCTGCCTCCATGAAGTTTGTATTCTGGTGGGGCATGGCAGGGGAGGGTGTCATAAAACAATAAACAAGGTAAATCAAATACATAGGGTGCTACATGGTTATAAAAGTAATAAGTGGTAATACCTACCTATTTAAGAACTACTAGAAGTTCAAACAAGATGGACTCATGTGCCCTCTGCTCATTGCTTCATTGTCCCCTCCACCCAATAGTAAAGATTTCATCCCTACTCATTGACCTCAAAGCACGCCGCTTATACAGCTGTGTCACTTACTTGATTATGTTACTGTTGCTAACCGTATCTGTGTTCTTCTTTTCAAGCCTACGGTTGTGAACAGACACATTTTGGAAATAATGGAGACAGTCATTGTTCTTATATTTTAGTAGTAAATAGCACAATAAAGCTGATTCTGTGCATAAAACACTTGATGTATGAGCAATATTCATTTACTATTAATTAGGCAACATCCATTACAAACCCTATTTCTCAAAGAATACACGTTTGTACACAGAACTTTCTATTTTGAAAATGTGCTCTCAAACATTATCTATTGACCTTCACAAACCTAATGATACCCACATCTGACTGGTTGCAAATTTTATTTGGAAGTTATCTCTGAAATGGACAGAATTTATTTGTGCATGTGACCCACAAATAAATCACCCTGCCATCCATTATCATATTGCAAGCTAAGAGGCTGAGAAGCAATTGAGAATTTACTGGGGCTGTGAACAGTGAAAAGCAGATGTCAGGGAAGATAATCACAGTTGTGCTGAAGTTTTTGAATGCCTTTAGATTTTCAGGAGAATTACCTTGTGGTTAAGTGACGGGAACCATATATATTCTCCCTGTCTTCTGATCCATACTGTGAAGATGAAGTATGTATCCTAACTACAAATTAATATGTGTGTTTTTAAGGGCAGAACAAATGTGTTCACTTAATATTCATCACCCATTTGGTAATGCATCTTAAAAATTAATAGCATGCATAACATTGTGTTTTCAATGAAAGGATTTGAACATTCTTTATAATGTGTAATGACTAAGTTTATTTTATATAATGAAAGTAATTCACCAAGTATAGTATGATTAGCTGTTCGCTGCAAAAAGTCCTCACAAATCCCTGTGCTAGTGGAATTATGATTTGGGGTAAGCTATTTCAAACCTCAATAACTTCGTTCCCTTTGGGTTATGGTAGGAATGTGGTATATTGATTTTTCTCAAAACATCCAGTGCTTTTCAATGAAGCAAAAGTTTTAAGTATCTTCATGATGCAGTAATTTTAAAATTCCCTTCAAACTATAAACAATGATTTTTCTTATATAGATTAGTGACTAAAGCAATGCATATTATAATGAGGAGAAGGCTCTCTATGACTGCAAAAAGGAAATGTAATTATAGATAAAAATCATCACTCGGAGTAATACCTTTTTCAGAGAGCCAAGAGCATGCTTCTATTGCACATGGCATTAACCCTCGCTTTCACAGGACATGCAAGTTTTATAAAATGTAAGTCCATATGACATTACGAAAGAACAAAACAGATAAGGCATGCTTCACATAAGTGTAAAGTCTTTCTACTACACTAGAAAACACCAATGAAGTAGTTGTCCTTTCACTTGCACCTTTATTTAGGAAGAAGAAGAAAACAGAAACTTACTGTTATTTATTAATCTTACCAGAGGTTTTGATCCAGTTACTGTCCAGAGCACAGTAAAATGTTATTACTGGGTACAATGTAATCACTACCTTTAATGTCTTATTTGCCCCAAGGAAGTGCTGTATTTTGAAAGAAACTCTAAAAATGCCAACTAACATAAGCATGTTGGAAGGACAGGTTCCATAGCCATTTGTCTTGTTTCAGCCCAATCTTAACTTATACGGTGATATTTATGTATAAAGAATATTATGTGCAAAAATTTTATACATACTTTTTATTACTAGTAATAAGTAATTTACTAGTAACTTACTAGTAAAAAGGCCTAGAAAAACAAGGTGGGGAAGGGAAAGAGGGAGGAAGACTCAAGATGAGACTCCTAATACTCAAGAGGATTTATGAATTACTTGGCAACCTGAGTGAAAAAAGAACTAGATATCCCCATCCCCTCAATTTCATTTTTACTCAATTATCAAAAACAAAATATTTTCTTTCTGGTGATGGATAGTACCTTCCTACTCTTCAAATATCAAGAAGTTAGCAAAAATGTTGCATAAGTCAATGTAACAAATTTGCTCAAAAAAGAAATCTCTTAAAGAGACAAAATAGATCCTGGAACAGTAAGACCAGATTGGACCCTGCTTGAAGATATTACCTTGTCTTAATAAAGAATGTGCCAGATAAAGAGGGAAGAATGCCTGTGATGAAAGAAATGAAAAAGATGAGGGAAAGGGGTATATCTTTCATTGACCATGCAAATGCTGACCCAGAAGCACTTAGTGTACATGACAGAGATGCAAGCATATGTGCAGGTGGATGGGCATGTATGTCCATTGTGGAGGTGCACCAATTAAAAGACAATCAAAATCTGATACCATTAAATATCCTTGTTACGCATTATCCCCAGTTATAAATTTATGGTCATTAAGCAAATTTTTTCAAATCTGACACCTTAAAGGAAAGAATAAAGTGTAGTGACTTTATAATGGCCATTTGGGCTAGGCTAAACTACACTTCCAAGAATTCTCATCTCTGTATGTTTCCCGTTTATTGTGGTCCATCCAATCCAAGATTCTTATGGCAGATTTGAAGGGTGGAATTGAAGCAGTGGTCATTTTGCTGGTTGTACGTACTAAGGTATCTTCTGACTCATGTTGTTGCATGAGACTGCAGCCAGGCCTAAAACCATCCCACCTTCCCTGGTTCTCCTTCAGCAGCAACAGCTCCTGAGCCAGGTGTGTATATTTAGCAACATGATATGGGCACCTTGATTTCTGCAGGAGACCCATACTATCAAAGTCAGAGCAACAGAACTGACATTTCAGTCAGTCCTCAGGGACTCCAGTTTGTGTGCTACAGCCTGATCTTATTCTCTCCCAGGTTGTGTCTATCTTCCCTTCCCAACTTTTTGTCCTGTGGACTTGCAACTCCAGCATCAGATCAGATGTAAAGACAATGAGCAGTAGAAAGACTACCTAAGTAAATTTTAAAATACCATAAGGTATAATTCGTGTGCATATGCATATCCCAGTGATCCTGATTCTCTGATTAAACCTCGACCAATATATATACTGTCCAAGTCAAATAACATGAGTACCCAGTCTAATAATTCATGCATTTAATCAAGAGTTATTTAGTGCCTACTATGTGTCAAATACTTGGAACACATGGGACACAGCAAGTAATACTACAGATGTCCCTTCCTTCATGGAGCTTGCATACTATCAGAAAGATTAAAATAAATTAGCATATAAATAAAAGAGCATAAAAGTGTTTAGATAATGTATTAGTTTCCTATTGCTCTTGTAACAAACTTAGCGGTTTAAGACAATACAAATTTATTATCTTAAGTTTCTGGAGCCCACAATGAATCTTGGCTAAAATCAAGGTGTCAGCAGAGATTTGTCCCCTCTGGAGCATCTAGGAGAGATTCCATTTCCTTGCCTTTTCTGACTTCTAGAGACCACCCGCATCTCCTGGTTCATGCCCCTTTGACCATCTCCAAAGCACATCACTCCAACCTCTATTTCCACTGCCACTTCTCCTCTTTCTGTCTCTGCTTCCCTCCTATGCAAACCCATGGGATTACGCTGGGCACACTCAAACAATCCAGGATAATCTCTCCAAGTCTAGATCCATAACTTAATCACACCTGCCAAATCCCTTTTTTCCAAGATAGGTATCATTTGCACAGGCAGTGTTCAGCTCATCACAGATAATTATTTGTGTTTCAAAAATAAATAAAGGAATAAAACATAATTTATTTTATATAGTATAGCCAGAAATATCCTCTCTTAGATAATTTTGTTTGGCCAGAAACCTGAATAATAATGAGAATAGTATGCTAATCTAGACAGAAAGACTAGAGAGTATGAAAACCCTGAGGTAGAAAAAGTTGGATGTGTTCAGGAAAGAGAAAAACCACTTTGGATAGAACATCTAAGCAAGCTATAGTAGGAGCAGATGTCACAGAGGTTTGAGGCCATATTTTATAAGACCTTGTATTAAGCAACTTGGATTTTATTCAAGGTACAATGGATAGCCTAGGAGGTGGAGGGTTGTGAGGAGGTTAGACAGGGAGATGCAAAAGCTGATACACTTTATAAAGAGAATAAAAAAAATAGACTGAAGGGAATTAAAGAGAAGCTATTTCTATTCTTTGCCCTGTTTTCTGTTCCTCGTAGTCCAATCATTATCTGTATTTTTATGCTTGATTATTTATATTCTAGTGAAGCCCTCTGACCAGCAACAGTCATATAACCTAAGAGCCTGTTAGAAACACAGAATCTCATGTCATATTCATGACTGACTAAACCAGAATCTGCATTTAATATCCCCAGGTGATTCACAGGTATAATTCTGTGATGCACAGCTTTAAGAAACATAGAAGTAGTCCTAGAAAGAAAAGACAGTGGCTTGGGCTAGGAAGGAGCAATGGGAATTGTGAAAAGTAATCATATTCAGGATATATGCTGAAGCGAGAAGCTAACAAGAATTGCTATCAAATTGGTTGTAACCAAACAGAGGGAGAGAAAAATCTGCCTAACATATAAATCTGGGGCCTGAGTAATTAGACTTTGTCATGGTTCTATTTACTGAGAGGGAGAAGACTGAGAGAATAATAGGTTTTGTTTTTTAGGGAAGTTATAAGGTGCCTATTAAACATTCAAGTGACAATGTAAATCATTCAATTAGCCACATTACCATTGAGTCACCCCTAGGGCATGTGTGACCAAGGGCAAAACTTTATTTCAAGTGACTAGTGACAGTTAACAATGAGCAATAAGTCTATGAGCACCTGTCAAGAAAAATGTCAAGCAAGCAGAATCTTTCCCAGGACTCTTGCTCTATAAAGAACTAAAGTTATTAGAATCTGGAATGGTCTGGTCTCGTCCAGAAAAATTAGGTGGCTTAATTTTGGTGTCTCCATGTCCCATACAACATAAACTGTACAAGTAAGTATGGTTGGCTTGGGTGTGGGGGTCATTCATAATTACTTTGTTTTATTCTTGTATTTAGGTCTAAGATTGTTGCTGATTAACATGAAGTTCAAAGAGAATGTTATAACTGGGGATATAAATTTGGAAGACATGAGGGTATAAAGCCTGCATTCCCCCATTTAAAGTCTTGGGAGACTGGAGGCTATCATTTTGTGAGAGAAGGCAGACAGAGATATTTTTTAAAGCCAAGAAATCATTCTAGGAGCACATCACCAGGTAGAGGCAGGAAAGAGGAAGGAGAACCACCAAAGAGGGAACACGTAAAAAGGACACACAAAGGGGATGTCCTTTTTGGACAAAGCCAAAATGGGGTAGGATCGAGTGTGGGAGGTGTGGATGGCTGGGGTGGGAGAAGTGGTGAGGGGAAAATGGAGACAACTATACTTGAACAACAATTTAAAAAAAGAAAGAAAATTTTAAAATAAAACAACTTTGAAAGTCCTTTTGCCATGTGAGATAACATATTTACAGATTCTGGACATTAGGACTTGGACATATTTGAAGAAGGGCACTACTATGTTCAACATACCAGAAGAAAATCCTCTTGCTTTTGTCCTTGAAAATGAACTTTTTAACTTTTTTCCACAAAGTATCTCTGTATTTTCAGATTTGTTTATAATAACATCAGCAAAAAATAAATAATAAAATTGGAATTTACTTATTTTAAATATCTCTCTTTACAGTTCAGTCAAGTTCTCATGTTTTATTTTCCTTTTTAAGGGCTAAAATAGCAAATCTGTGTCTTTAGATGCCAAAAAGCATGTGGAAATTTCTTAGAGCAGCTATAAAAGCTAATATCCTGATAAAATTCCCAAATTAAAAACTAGATACAATATTTTGGCTCAAATACAAATGGCTATGAAACTTAAGACAACTATGTTTGATGTATACATTTTTAATTCTCTCCACTGTAGTGATCCACCGGTCTGCAAAGTCTGTGTAGGAAAGACCACATTTCACAGACATTCATGAACCAAAAATGTGAATCCAAATACTTACAATTAAAAGGTCAGATAAAATGTAAAAAGAGAGAGAGAGAGAGAGAGAGAAACCAGGAACAGTGACCAATGAGGTTATTTGGTGGCCCAGAGGGGAAAAAAATGAGTCAAGTATATCAAATGCTCTTGGGATGTTAAATAAAATGAGAATACAGAATTTGCCTTTGAATTTGACAATATAAAAGTTGCTGGCGACCTTGAGTGGAGCAAATCACAGAACAGGTAATGACTGACCTGGGCTCAATGCTAGCAAAGGTTTTATTATTGCAGCGCTCTGTAGAAAAGCCCTTCTCTAAGGCAGCATTTTCAACCGGTGTGCTGCAAGAAATTCTGAAACATTCAATGCCTGACTACTTAGTCAGGGGCACTGACCTCTTTTCCCTTAGACTGTCAAACAAAACAATGACAGCAGCCAACACAGCAATAGCTATCTGGCATGAATGAATCAAAATTATACCTATTCTTTTTGTCAGATCAGCAAAAAAAAAAAATGTATTTTTTGGTGTGCCGCAGAATTTTGGTAATTAGTTTATAAGTGCCATGAGATGAAAAAAGTTTAAAAATACTGACCTAAGGCAAAGATGGAACAGCTTCAGAAGTGGGGCAATGAGACTTATATTATGCAAACAAGTGTAGGGTTTATTTCATGTCACTGAATCCAGGAAAAGATCTGTAGGCATCAGGAGTCACAAGACTAGTACAAATATCTGCATTTCACACATCTTCCCAGTTGGCTAGTTAGGAAGCTGAATCTCTGCAAGTCGCTCTCAGCAAACAGAAGAAGCTTAAGGAACAAATCTTTACGGAACTTCTATACAGTTCAGCCAGGCTATTTATTTTCAAAAGTAATGACCTTTTTACCTTCAAAGGCAATTTGAAATGAGAATTATTTTTATAAATATAGGTTTTCCTTTGGGGAAGAAGATATGCCTTCAGAATGCTAAATCTCTTTGTCTTCACACTTTTCTATTTTGCTCTAGCAGGGTGATGAAAGGGAGATCCTATTTGGAACACATTGAAGAGAGAATGGAAATTGAGGAAGTAGAGACAGAAAGTATGCATATTGCTTCTTCTGAGGCATTTTGCTGGGAAAAGAAACAGAAAAATTGGATGATACCTGGAGGAGAATATAAGATATAAAGAAGGTTTTGTTAAGATGGAAGATACTACAGTATGCTTTTTGATAATGGAATAAGAATGAGGGGAAACGTTGATGGAGGAGAAAGCAGAAAAATCACAGGAGCCAAGTACTTAAAGCCAGTAAGAAGGAATAGGACACGCGAGCAGGTGAAGGCTTTGGCCTTAGATAAGAGTAAGCACAGTTAAGTTGAAAACCGTATCTCTCATTAACTAAAGGATTGACATTCTGTTTCTGTACCTTGGTCTCTTGTGAGTTTTGTTGACAGAAAACAGCATCATGAATCAACCCATCAAGACACTGACAAGACTGAGTTTCTCAGTCTGTATGACTGTCAGCAAGATAGGGAACTGTGACAAATGCAGCGAGGAATTTGTAGGGGACCCATCTAGGAGGCCAGCGGGCTTTCCTCTGGTGACCCACCTTCCCTCTCTATGCGGTAAATTCATTTCCTTTAGGTCTCAATTCATACAAGCATATTTCTTAAATTAGGTGTGCCTCTAGCAAATAATTATATGCATTTTTAATTGATATACTAAATCAAATAGAATGACAGAGCTACTTTCTCCACTCATACTTGTTGAGTAGGAACTTCAGCAAAGTAAAACCAAATGGAAAAGGAAGTGACAGTAGGCTGGCTTCTATGCTTCCATAGAACTGTGCAGAAAGGGATTTCACTACCCAGCATATTGTAGACTTAATATATAAACGATGTATTTAGTATCATTTTATTGCTGATTTCTGTGCTTAGTTGGTAGTTGATGTATTTTTTTCAAAAAGGAGTGAAGAGATCTAGGCCAGAATGTGTTAAGGAATTGCAAATCAAGGTTCTCTTTTAGTGGGACGTGAGCAAAAAAAAAATTGTGGGTGATATTGATGCTGTTTGTTATGCAAATCAAAAAAGCACAAGAAGTGAGAGTTGTATCATTTCCGTGATGGACAGAAATGGCTTTAGGGTTGGCAGGCAATCTAAAAATTACTATTACTTCTCATTATATCCTTGCAAGCATTTCCACGTGTGCAGAATAGGATTTTAAACACTTTGATCAAGGCACAGGAATCTGCCTCATCTCCTGACACTGATGACCATCTAGCAGGGCAATGTTGTTGCTCTAACTGGCATCCTGATGCTGTTACGGAACTGCAGGAGGCATTACTCAAGAAGTGGATTGTGACTGAAAATAGCCAGCAGAAATTTAAAGGGAACTATCATTTTGCCACTCATGAAAATGATCAAAAGCTTCACATTTAGAGTTATGCCTATTAGGGATGGTATATGGTTTAAGATTCTCTCCGATATTCCAATCTCAAGATGTAAATCGAATTATCTTCAGCCATCTTAGATTCATGGAGTTGTAGGGCTTTAGAAACTGTCCAGTTCTGAAATGTCCAAATGAGAAAACAGAAGCCAACAATTGTAATACAACCCTCCCACTATCTCAGGGCGAAAGCTGGATATGGAAATCAGTTGTCGTGAGTCACAGACCATTGCTCTTTCTATCCCATCATTTTAGGGCAAAAATATGATAGATGATTCTTCAATATGCAAATTCAATCTCCTACAGTTTTTAAAATAATTTTGGGATAATTTATTTAAAACACTTGAGGCCTTCCAGCAATAAAGTCACACCAATCCCAAAGTAGATCTGGAAAGAGTAAGGGTGACAACAGTTCTCTCCAAGTTTTATTTCCTTCACCTGTAAAATATAAAAAGTAATGTCTACCCCCTGCACCCACAGGCAGGTTAAAAAGATTAATTGGATTGTAACTGTAAAATATTGAGTTCAGAGTTTGGCATATGGTGATCCATCAAAAAAAATGGTGATTGTCATTGTCTTCATTATTCTGTATGAAAATCAAAAGGACAAGGTTTATCACTCAAAAGCCTGAAAGGAACTTTTTTCAAAGATATCCATCTATTCATCTTTCATGTTTTTTGTACCAGGTTGAAATCCTACTTATCCACCCTGACTCATCTTTTAAATGACTCTAAGAAAGAAGATAACAACACTTCTTAGTGGATTATTATGACTATGTAAATAATGTTATTTAATTTTTATGATTATATATAATTGTTTTCTTCAAAAGAGATTTCTGTCATCTTAAATGACAGCAGCTGACAGCTCCCAGGGGCAGCATCTTAATTAAGGATCACTGTGCAGAAATCTTTCCTCTAACTATGAAGGGGGAGAGAGGTTGTTAGGAGGCAGGCAGAAATGTATTAGAGATATCCAAAGAGCTAAGGGCCTTTGTGATCTAAAGCGGTCCCCTCTTTGCCTAAGAATGCTCTCTTATTAGACAGAAAACTGTCACAGAAACATAAAAGCCATTTTAGCACTGTGTAAAGCAGTCTTTTAAAAAAAAACTTTAGTCAAACCAGCGAAAGCAGGACACCTCTGCGGTTACAGCTGCCAATTATTTAAGAAGAGGGAAACTCAAGAAAGTTGGAATTAAGTCTCAAGCATGAAATGATAAAGTTACAGCCAGAAGTGGGTGCAGCTATGATTGGTATTATGTTCTTAAGATTGAGCTTCAAGAAGCCAGAAGTAAACTCTAACTTTGATTAGTTGGAACTAGATACCTTGATAGGGGTAAGATAGTTCTATTTAAAATTAACTGTTGCCAAGGATGCAGGAGACAAAAGTCACTATGTCTCATCCTTATCAGGCATGGACACTAATAAATGAAAGGTGGCACTTGAGAAAAAAGAAATCAAACTCAGAAGAAAGACAAGAATTCAAAGACAAGGTAGACTAAAGATCCTAAGCACAGTTGACAAAGAAATCTAACCAAAAGATAAGATTTAAAAAGAAGTTGTATTCTTAGGGCCATCCCTAGCTAAACTGTAATAGTGGATTATCTTAGACAGTCCACTGGATTTAGGTTATATTTGTCATCCATTCTAAATAGGTATGCTGTATTACTAGTAATATAAAAGTATAAGTTTTTTAATCACTGACAATATAACAAATATTTAGGACATGCTCAGTGCAGACCAGATATTGTGCCTGGCACCAGGGTTACAGAAGAGGCAAAAAAAAAAAAAAAACCACAATCCTTGACTTTACAGAACGTCAAATCCGTGAGAGAAATGAACATGAGACAAGACATACAGCTTGTGCCAGGAAGTGCATGATAGAAGCTTATAAGGGGGAAACCTGACTTAGACAGAAGAAGTAGAGAATTTAAGCTCCAACCAGAAAGACCAATAACAATTAGCAAATGAAAAGTAGAAAAATAAAAATTTTGAGGTCAAGGGCCTCAGGTAAAAGAAAAGTCAAAATAGCTGAAGAATCAAAAGGACAGTGAGGCTAGTGTTGACCCAGTCAAGGGACAAGAAGAAGGATGTAGCTGGAGATGTGGACAGTGGCAAGGTCATGCAGGCCACAGGAGGGGTCTTTAACATATCCTAAGTGCCATTGCCAGTACCATTGAATGGGTTCAGACAGAGGGAGAGATTAGAGTTACATTTCACAAAGAATAACTTGGCACAGTTCTGCATACACTGTCACAGCATAAGACAGCATAAGTAGCAACAAGTTAGGGAACTGCTGTGGTCTAAGTGAGGCATGGTAGCAGCTTAGATGAGAGATATGGAAAGAATTGGATGTATTCAACCCCTGCTCTGTAGGCCTGGTGATCAATTAGATGGAGGCTGTGTCTGAGAGTAAGGTGGGATATCTCTCTGGTTCCTGGTTGAAATTACAAAGTAGTGGATAGTACCATTCACTAAGATGAAAAGCATAGTGTCACAGAGTTGGAGGAGAATGAGGGAAAGAAGAGGAAAAGTTCAATTAGGGGTGGACTTCCTTATAGGCTTTTAAAAAAGGAAAAGCAGAGAGTGGTTCCAGAGCAATATCAGAATCTTTGGGGGTGGAAAACACTTTGAAAAAGTATATCCAATTTTATAACTCTACATAATCTTATACACACACACATGCACACACCTTTTGTTTTGGAATACAAGTCACAAATCTCAGAAGTTTTTTTGGCTAAAGGGAGCAGCATGTCCCCTTACGGGAGTGAATCTAAAACTGCAAGGACTGATGGTTATCAGAAGGGGACATGAAATTTAAAAGATTAAGGAACTCTAAGTAGGAAGGGTTCTCAGGACCAAACAAATAGTCAAAAACAGTTTTGAGGTTCAACGAAAAAGAGAGGCAGTTAAAATTTGAATAATATATTGACAGACAGCATAGGCATCAAAGAAAGAAAGAGATTAACAAAGACGATTGTCAAAGATGACATCGGGACCGGGTATATAAGCAGAAAGAGAAGTTTTTGTAATTATTTAGTCTTGAATTGAGAAAGTGGCAACGATGCACAAATGAGTGTAAAGCAAGGTGACACGGAACGCACTGAAGAGATGCCCCCAGAGCCACGATAGGACAATTGAGGTCTCCCAAGGGGAGCCTCCGAGTAAGAGTTATCACCAGTTCCTGAGTGAGGAAGCCCTGAAAATTGGTTACAAAAATGACTTTGTCTTTATCAAGTTCTGTGTAAAAATAAGCCTAGGGAAGTATGTCCCCAGGGAATAAGCCTAGAGGATGGGTTCAATCAATCTCAACAAAACCTTTATTTGTCTTCATAAAATCCAGACTTAAAGAATTCCTCCAATTGTTCTTTTTAAAAATGGGGACTGAGAAGATACTACCTGATTACTTCTATCAAAATTTGAGTGCCAGAGGGGGAAGATTTATATAAAGCTCATCCTGTACAGAAGAGTGCCTTAACAATGTTTAACGGGGTAGTCCTGTGGTACTACCCCAATGCGTCATAAACTGTTTTAGAGCCTTATATTTCTTAAATTTCCTAAGTTTTCATCTGAATGCCTCTGCCATGAAATCCCCCCTTTTGACCTCATTGGAAATGGCTATCCTTTTTTCTGAGAAATAACCTAAAGGCTTTCGTGTCTGGTCTATAAACAAGGTGGGGAAAGAGTAGGCTTACAGCTGTGAGTATGGGAAACACGGAGTTTATTCTTACATTATTATTTATTATTTTATTATTTTCCATATAAACTGTAAACATACTTTTGCTTCACACTGTATATTAATTAATTTCCTGTGTCCTTTTTTCATAAGTTCCTGCCTTTAGGCCCATTAATCATATTTATGATTCTTCTCTAGTTTATCCCATACAGCTATGGAGCTCAAAATCAGGCTCATTACCAAGCAGTTGGTCAACGGCAAGTCTAATGACCAGGCATTCTCAGGAATCCTGAACACGTGAGGCTGACATGAAAAAGTGACATGATGGATCTCAGAAAAGGTCTTTAGGTGTTCTCTGAATCCCAGCTAAAAATAAGTGTGTTCGCTAAAACTGTAAAACTTTTGCAAACAACCAAACTCCAAATCATGTACCTCAGATTCTAAGACACCAATCACCACTTCAATCCTGTCAACACACACATTTACTCTTGTCAAATTTCTATAAATATAAGAATTCCCAGTTGGATGAGAAAGCTAATATCATCAATAATCAGGGGCTGGAACCTAACGTGAAGAGGCCAAGGCAGAGTATATGCAGTATGAATGGCAGAGGAAGTCAAGGGAGAGAGGAGAGTCTGGGCTCATTACAAAAGAGCGTGAGGCTGGAACCAGACTTCTGTCTGGGTCTGCACTGACACCCCGCTCACCAGGTGTTTGTCGTTGGTCAAGTTCCTCAGCCTCTTAGCCTCAGGTGTGCTTTCCATGAAATGAGGCCAGTGGTGGCACACACATTGCCGAGTTTAACAATTAAATGTGTTAAATATTTGCAAATATTCACTACATCTGAAACACAGTCATGTTATATATTCATATGTTTATCCTTTCTGAATAAGTAACTGCAAGAAGTATTGGTTAAGTTGATTAATGTAAACATTGTTAGGGTAACTTAGAACTTCTTTGCTGTTGAATCATTGAAAAACATCCCAGGTGATGATCAACTCTCTATAAGTGTGTGCCAATCTGTAACTAACACAGTAGCCATGCCATTGGCATCAAGTCAGCAGTTGATGTAAAGCAATTCCACATACACACTAGGTGGCTGGGGTAAAAAAACAAGCACGCATGACACAGAACAAACAAAACTCCCCTCCCATGTCCTGTGAGTCAGCATTCCTGTCTGCAAGAAATAGCGTTCACTTAACCTGTACCTTCATTGAAGTCATTTAAGTCAACTAAATGCAAAGTTGAATATCCATATTTCAAATTTCATATTTTCCACAGAATGTTATATTTTGTAGAGAAAATACAGGCTCATTCAATTTTATATATGAATACTTAAAGATAAAACACTTCTCCTTTAAGCCCACAAATAATTAAAGTTAGTAGTGTACATCAAAGCAGATATTCATAAATTTGCTATTAGTACTCAGCTAAAACTGGCAATGTTTATTCATAGGCCTTAACATTTAAAGTTAAAATTTTATTTTCTATATCATTTAAAAGTCATAGGAAGTGTAAAAGAGGCCTGACACAAATAAGTGTATGTGTATGAGTCCATTTATCTAAAATTCTAGAAAATGCAAACTAATCCATAATAACAGAAAGCAGGTCAATGGTTGCCTGGGGCTGGGGCTGGGGCTGGGGCTGGGGCAGGGTGGGGCAGACAGAGGTCTACAAAGGGTCACCTGGAAACTGTGGGGTGATGAAAATGAGCTGTGTCTTTGTTGTGTTGGTAGTTTTATAATACACAACTGTCAAAGCAAACAAAATTGCACAATTTAAATGTATACAGCCTATTATATATAAATTATATCTCAATAAAGTTAACCCGAATAATAAATGTCACAGAAAAATGTTTAGAACCACATTCAAAATACAAATGAAAGTAATCACAAAATGTCTCTAGCTAAAGTTCAAATTCAGGTATCGTCAACTATCTAAAATATAGATATATGATTTTTACCAGCACAAATTAAATTAAAACCAGCATCTTAAAAGGGGTTGTAAAAATCAGGATGTTATCTAAGAGAAAATAAAAGTCTTGTTTTTTTTAATAAACCTCACACCAAGGGGTCTATAACAGGAAACGAAGAGAAGTTAGCGGTGCCGCCGGTACAGAAATGAAGCGGGCTATTGTATGCAGAGGTGTCAGGAATATTACTGTTACTGATGATTCAGCCTGAAAGTTTTATGGAATCAGGTGTTCAAACTCTTCACGAAACCGTTCATGGAAACAGCATAAAGGATACTTGCTAGTATTTTCCTTGTACTTCATAAAACCCTCCATCCCACATCAAAATTTTAGAATCTGCATTAATATTAATTATACAGAATGTTGTCACAGGCAAGAGGTCACAGAGAGAAGCTTTTACACCTCACATAAAACACCATCACGGGATTACAGCCTACTACCTCACTTGTTACAAGTTACCACAAGCCTGATAAAATAAATCACTGGATTAAAACTAAATTATTTTTCTCACTTAACTATTACAGCCTCCTTCACAAACTCAGAGTTTAGTTACGGCTATATTTCTTCACCCTCTGCCAATTCATTACTCAATTCGTTATATACCAAATAGCTATCAGGCTAGTATTTTTCACGTGAAGTTTCTCCCTCCCTCTAAATTATTCAAGAGGGAAAAATTGATTAGAGCATTCTAGAAGCAAGGTAAGGAGTGTGCAGTCCAGAAGAACACATGGTCCCCAAGAGTCCACTGCTGCCGTTGTTTCTTGCGACCTCCCTGTGTCACACCATGGTACAACTGTTTTGCCTTCCAGTACATTTGTATACACATGATTCCTTAGGAATGATCAACCCTTCTCAGGCTTGGGCTCTCAAAGGAGTTGACACCCTTATGCTCAGGCATTCCTCCCCGTTGCTCAAGCTTGTGCCTCAGTGACAGACTCAGAGGGGGCTTTCATTATCAGCTATGTTTTCTGCCCAAAGCTGCCTCATTCATTCACTGCAAAACTCTTGTTTAGAGTCTGAAGGCATCAACCTAGAATCTGCCTCAAGCTAATTTTGCACAAGACTGTTTTATTTCTGGAGCCTCACTGTCCTTCTTTGCATCTGAACCTTGCGCAGAGCCACTCTAGTCCAGCCTCATGGGTTTTCCTAGCATCATGTCCTGGGAAGGAGAGGTTGGGGTGCCGACTCCTTCCTTTCCAATAGGCCCAATGATTCTGATGCAAAATGATCCATCTCCTCTTCAAAATGTTTTCATACCAGAAATGTCAAAGGAAGAATAGCCTTGGGGAAAAAAGGTAAAAAAAAAATCTTTCTAAACCCTAAACACAAGAAAAAGGGTACCCACCATAACAGATGCTGCTAGTGCTCTGTGAGTACCCCCTTGGAAGTCACCATTTCCAGGCACAACTGCCTTCCTTTCAACTGCAAGTACATTTCCTGATGGCTTTCACTGGACACTGGTGTGTACTCTGCCCCTGCACCAGACAGGCCGGAAGTGCTGGGGAGTTCCATGCTCTCAGAAGAGCCAACACATGCTATGTGTGTAACCACGCAGAAACTCCACTTCTTTAATAGGACACTTTCTTCTGTCTGTGCATCCACTCCCTCCCTTAATCACTAAGCCTTAGGACATCAAATTCTAGTAAATATCAAACTGTCTTAAGAACAAAGCCTCAGGTCTGCTGACCATAGAAACAGTTTCAGTCTAGCTAAAGATAATATCTTGACTTCAGTTGTGTTTTAGCCCCAGGCCCCTGAAAGTAGAATGGCCTTTGGGACTGTACCCTCATGGAACCAGACAAAACAATGCCATAGCTGGCATCAGGACCTAATATAATAATCCACCAATTTTTAACAGGTGTGCCACAAGAAATTTTAAAACATGCAACATCTGATTATTTATTATGGGGAACTGATTTCTTTCCCCTTAGATTAAATAAAAAAAATGACAACAACCAACACAATAACAGCTATCTAGTGTGAATGAATCAAAATTACACCTATTTTTTGTCAGATTGGCAAAAAATATATATTTTTTGGTGTGACACAAAATTTTAGTAATTAGTTTATACGTGCCATCAGATCAACAAGGTTGAAAATTGCATCTCCAATCAACTACTCCCTAACCTGGCCCCAACCAATCAGTAGATCCCACAACCCCAACTCATCATCATGAATGATTTTTCCCCTAGGTAACGCATCCCCTGGAAGCCAGAAGAGAGCTGGGTCTTTGAGAACCAGCTCACCTGTGACTCCAGGCGTGGAGTCCTCCACTAATAAACGCTTATTTTCTTGGCTGCAAACTCCTTTTCACATTTGATTGGGCTTTGATATGAATAGGTAAATGAACTCCTTTAGCCTAGTACCATGCAGGGCTTATTGGATGCATAACACAGCTCCCTTGTCGCACAAATGGGGTACTCAAAAGAATGTTCTACAATGTTCCCAGCATTCCCCCAAAGAATTGGGCTACCTTTGCCTACAGTGATAATTAGCTTGAGAAGTGACTTTCATTGGCTTCCCTCATTTAATCCCTTCCATGCTTCCAAACCAATGTTTCCTGAGATCATCTCCCAGTAAACTACCTGCACTCAAACATTTCTTTCAGAGTCTACTTGTAGGAGAACACAAACTGAGACCCGCTGCAAGAGGGCCAAGGCTGAAGAGCACTCACAGAAGGTGTCGGACATACAATCTCAGAACATGCAGGTCATTTGGAAATACAAGCACAAAAACCAAAGCAGGAAAATCTTAAGGAAAGCAAGGCAGGTGGTCAACAAGCTCTAGCCATAACCGGAGAAGTTAAGAGAATGGCTAAGCACAGAGGCAGCATGGAGAAAGAATTCTTTTATAGATGATAAGGGTTGTTAGGACTGTCCCCAGTCACCAGGAAAAAGAAAGTCCTAGGAAAAAAACGCACAGGCTCCTTAATCCTGAATTCATGCTTTTTGGAGCACCAGTAATGAGACACCTTTGTAGGCAGGAGGAAGAGCTGCAGGGAGTTACATCTGAATTGCTTCTCTATATTACCATAGTGTGCTTTCTCATATTGTCCCCAGAGACCTTTGAAAATAAATCTTTCCTGTAAGATTACACACTTAAATAGATTCTTTGTCCTAAGTATAGTCCAGGGTATTCAACAAAATTAAACCAGACATATACTGGTATGTGGCTTGAATGTTTATGCGGATACCACTGTATAAAACAAACCAACCTCAAATAACAGCCATTTACTATTTTGTCATTTATAGATGATTATAGGCAGTTATTTAATCCTCAGAGTCATTTTGTAAGGTAGATAAGAAATATTGTCTCGCCTGTTCTTGGTGTTATATATATAGTGTCTGTGGGTTTGTGTGGTGGTGTTAAGTTACTACATACACACTGGGTAACTCAGAATCACTGGAATCACAGCAGAAGTCTAGCAGTAAATCCTGCCCTAAATCAGAAATGCTAATATCCCTTCAATTGATATTGACCTTCACTAATCCCAACTTCCAAAATCTGAAATACACCTCCAGCTCAGAATAACATAAAGGTAACCTTATCTGGGGAATTTTAAAATAGAAAGTCTCTCCCTCTGCTTTCTCTTGAAAATATAACTTATTTTTTCAAGCACAAATATACAAATTATTCTTTAGAAAATTTATTCTGTTGAGTTTATTTTTCTATTTTTAAATCAGTAGACATGTTTGATGCGACTGTCACCAGCTAAGGACTATCACATCAATAACTATAAAAATCTGGTCATGACAATTTCATAGGTATAAAAAAAATTGAGACATCTGAAAACTGAGAAAAACATCAAATGATATTTGCTTAATGATATTTAAACAATTGTTTTGGCAATCTGCAATGTAATTATTTAGATAAAATCAAGGTACAAATACCTATTAATGTCTGTGGGTTTCTTAATGAGAGTTAAAGAAAATGATTCTTAAGTGTTTAGCTTTGGTCCTGACACAGGATGTATTTATTAGTGTTCAGTAAAACATGGTTTTAGTATAAAATGGCTAAGCTACATAAATAAAATCATAAAGTTGAAAAACTGGATTTCTACAGGACTCAACAAAAAACATTTTTTTATCCTTCCCCAAGGACATTTTTTCATTACTTTTAGAGAGACAGGGAGGGAGAGAGGGAAACACTGATGCAAGAGAGAAACATTAATTGGTTGTCTCCCATACATGCCTGGACTGTGGATCGAACCCTCAACCAAAGTATTTGCCCTGACCAGGAATCAAACCTGCAACCTTTCACTTATGGAATGACACTCCAACCCACTGAGCCACACTGGCTAGAGCAAAAAACAATTTTATTATTTTCCCTCATTCTACTTTTAAACTCAGTATTTGGACTTATACTTCACTGTCTTTACAATAAGATCTTGGTCCTACCTCAAGTTTTTCCAGTCAATCTTAGATCATTTTTAAGCCCTCTGGTCACATTTAGTCACAAAATATTCTCATACTAGTATTAAAAAAAATGTATTAATCATGTCATAGTCAAAACTCCAATCTTCAGTGACAGTTAAACTCTCCCCCTCCTGCAGTTTGGGTCAGCCACAGCTGCATGTCTCCACTGGCAAACTGCTCTAATTTGGGATTACCCTACTCCCCTCCTCGAAGATCTCCAGCCATAGTTTCTGAGGCAGTCTTTTGTCCAGAGGTAATAAAGTTTACATGGAGTTGTTAGGGTTGGCCCTGATCCAGTATGATAAAGTCTTTGTAAGAAGGGGGAAATTTAGGCCTAGAGACAGACACACACACCTGGAGAACACTGTGCACAGATGAAGGCAGGGATAGAATGGTGCTTCACAAGTGAAAGAAAGCCAAAGATGGCCAGCAAAGAACCAGAAGCTGGAGACGATGCCTGGGCAATGCCTGGGACAGATCCTCCCCCTCCGCCTCAGAAGGAACCGACCCTGCTGACACCTTCATCTCAGACTTCCAGCCTCCAGAGCTGTGAGATAATAAGATTTTCTTGTTTTGAGACACTCAGTTTATGGTATTTTGTAAGGGCAGCCTAATTGCTACATATATACATACTACTTTGCATATATAAACATATAAACATGTTTTGCATATATGTATGCATTATATAGAGATTATGTATATAAAATAAAACAAAAATACTTTCAACTCTTTTTAAATAATTTTTTAAACAATCTAGGAATGTTTTCTTATTTTTAACAGAATTTTTTCAAAGTATTGTCTCAGTCAATACTCTTAAATAGTTGTAAAGGAAGAGAATCAAACTCTGGAAGAAATGTGTCATTTATGTTACTTATCACTTTTTATGTCAAAGGTTTTCATTCACTTTTAAAATAAAAGTTATGATTTGAAATGGGAGTGACAGATATTAAAGTTTGATGACATAGAAGGTTCTCTTCCATATTGACAATTTGACACCACAAAAAGCATAAAAACCTACACTTGAAGGATAATTCTTAAAATTTGAGGGTTGAAAATTAACTAAAATTTACTCTGAGAAGCCAGGGTTAACTGCTCCATATTAACAGGAATACATTGCTATTTAAAGAGATAAAATAATGGAATTGCTCTCCTCAAAAAGTGACTGAGTTAAAATAATTTCTTATACTTTTATTCAAGCATTTCCTGCTGTCGGAGCAAACAACATCCAAACACAAGTGTGGAAAACAGCCGAATGAGGAATAATGAGGTCTGGAGAGTCCAGATGGCTCTCCTTCTCACCAAACCCCAATTTCAGATCAGGCATTCTAGAAAATGGCTTAGTAAGAGGTAGTCATACTTATCTTTTCTGAAGTAACGTCAGTCATTTATTTTTCCTAACTTGGCACATGTTATTTTCCCAAGAAAGACACACAAAAAATTAATTTCTTACTTATTTAGCTATCCACTCTAATCGTGTTGAACTTTCTTAGCCAAATAGAGAAATCATTTTTTCTAGTCTTAAAATAAAACAGCAGCTTCCCACACCCCCAGAAGAAAATTAATTCAGACCACAAAAGGGTTGCACTCCAGTTCAAAGGAATATGTGAGTTAATTAGTGCAGGAAGAAAAGTCCTTTTTCGTATTCACATACCATTTGTCTTGGTTCTCCCAAACAATGACTACTTTTGTTCAGTGTTTAAAAGGAATGGGTGAATATTTCTCAGGCACATTTGGCACAGAGAAGAATAGCATTACATCTCAGAGTAATTTCTATATGCTTGATTTAATAACTTTCTCAAGACAGAGTCATAATCTGAATTCTCATCCAATCAACACTGAAATGACAACTAAAAACTTGTTCTGATAAATCAATAGTGGAATTTAACAGAAGTTCTTCATGTTTTTCCGACAAGACCAGCCCAGCCTCATTAAAACAATCAAGTCCTAGTGTTTCATGTTTTGTTTTGTTTTCAATATCTGTGGTCCCCAGGCACAAAGAAATTAAGGATTGGAGAAAAGGCATAGAGAATAACAAACTCAAGCAAGAAAATTTGGTATATTATCTCAAAGGATTCAGCAAATTACCAGTATGAGTACAGCATCTAATTTCCAAATAAAGTCTCAAATACACAGGGCTCCCAGGAGGCTTTGGTTTCTGAAAACTATTGACAAAAATCAAATGTTGTAAAGTTAAGTCATTTCCATGCTAACTCATTTCCAAGTACCTGAGAAAACAACTTTTGTGTACAACACATGAATGGAAATTAATCTTATATTACTTTGAATCTCCAAGGCAGCTCTAAACCAGGAAGAATTGGTGGTTCCTCCCTTCCTTAGAAGCTGCACATGCCCATGGAGAGCACCGCATTTCTGTGTCCTACCCATGCTGTTTATAAGACTCAACCCAGGATTATACCAATTCCGGACGAGTTCTTGGGTAAATCGATCATTACTTACCTCGACCACCCAAATTTCAGCTGCTCTTTACTGTAGCCAGAATAGTTCTAGAGAAAATAATGTTTCCCTAATAAAAGTTAAGAAACACTTGGCTCTTTATTGCCAGTTACGCGTAACTGCTCCTACGTAAAGCAAGAGAGTGTAATGGCCAATCCCAATGTTTGCCAGAATCATCTGGGGAGCTTTAAAACTCTCAGTGCTCACATCCCAACCCCTATCAATCAAATTAGAATGTCTAAGTGTGGGAGCCAGGCATCAGAAATTTTTAAAGATCTTCAGGTGATTCCAGTGTGCGGTGAACTGTGGCAAACAATAAAGTACAATTTTGAAGGAAACTAACAGCAGAAGCACAGACAAGGTCTAAGGGGGATAAAGGGCAAGATTAGCCTATGTAGAAACCATAGGCCCAAATATTTGGATAGGTTTTCTTTTGGAAAGGAATGTGAACATGCATTAGAAATATAATGCACACAGCTGTGTCCCCACATCCACATGAGAGTTAAATGCCCTTTTATAATTCTACAGAAGTTGACCATAAATACAGAGTGCTTGGGCATACATTTCATGGTGTATCAAAATGCGACAAGGAATACAAAGGGATTGATTGGTAAATCAATAAATGAATGACCTAGAATAAATGACCTTGTACATTTTTAGTATTTAGTTCAAAAAGTAGCAGCAGCCACTGAGAACTACTGATACTGTTCGCACCTGCTCCGCTCTCCCTGCGAAGAAGGCATCCCTTGAGACCTTGGACCAGAGCACAGCTATAATCAATAGATTGATTTCCAAATATAACCAGGGGCGATCCTAGTTTTCAGAGCATATTGGTGGGAAACAGGAAGAAGAACTGCACCCAGAAAAACATGTTTCCCTCTTTGAGAACTATCTCGCAAACCATCTCCCCTCTCTACAATAAAAGTATGTAAATCAAGTAGACCAAGGGTGTCAGACTCATTTTCACCGGGGACCACATCAGTCTTGCAGTTGCCTTCAAAGGGCCGAATGTAATTTTAGGACTGTATAAATGTTACTACTCTTTAACAGTTAAGCAAGAGCTCAGCACTGCCACCGGGTAAAAACAAGATGTAGGGCCGGATCAAATAAGGTGGAGGGCGGGATTCGGCCTGCGGGCCTCGTGTTTGCCACCTGTGAAGTAGACTAATCCACCATTTTATTTCAGGGTACAATACAAAAATAAACTTGGCAAATGATAAAGCCATACAGAAGAAACAGAGCTGAAACAAAAATCACATACAAAAATCTCGTATAGTAAATTATCAACCTAGTTTTGCAAATTGGTTATAGAGTCATCAGAATTAGTGATCTATCTAATGCATGCTGGTCTGCAGTGAGACACACAAGCTCTGATGATGCCCCCTGTTAGCATCCCCTAAACCACTGGCTTTCCTTCCCAGCCTCCAGTCACACAGACAGCACCATTGAGCCTGTGCCACGGCTAGGGGCCCCTCCACTTTGGTTGCTTCTTGGATCATATGAACAACACTTGACTGCTCCTAGACCCTTTTGAGTCTCATGGGGCCCATGAAATTTCCTCAGGACTTTCTGCAAGCACCCAACAAAATGGCAGGACTTTCTACCTCTCAGGCCCTAGAGACGAAGCAGAGAATAGGTCCCTTCTACTCTTCAAATGTGTTCATTCAGTCAGTCACACTGCTGTTGACAGCTTCCCTCTCTATTTGCATGTCTAGGTGGTCTCCCATATCATAGGCTGAAGATTGTTAAGGGCTCACTCCGCTTCACTTGCTCACCTGACAACCAGTCACTATGGCAATACTGAGAAGTAGAGTAGGTGAGCTCTGACAAGTGGGTCAGTGGGAGTATTCCAAACTTCTGAAACATATTTGAGTTCACATACTTTACAGACTCAAAACCCCTGGCATTTTGGTTCCTTTTTTTACCCCACTACTTCCCTTAGCATCAGCTGTTTCATCTCCTGGGCAATGCCATAATGCTGCTGATATACAATACAAATCAGTTTGTACAGCCCATTCTTATTTTACCATTTTTATATGATGAAGAATAGTTTAGTACTCCTAATGAATCATGACTAGCCCCTATGCAATTCTTTGTTGATGATAATCATGATGCCAGTTTATTTTTTTTCATGTTATTGTTTACACAATATACTACGACCCAGAGTTTGGCAAATATCAGCTATCTACTATTTGTTATGTCTTATTTTCATCAAGTGGTGTTAAATTGACCTAATTTTTCATGTCCTTGTAGTTCTTGATCTGTTTTTCAGGAAAGTTTTTTCCTTCCATAGTAAAGTCTACCGGTTTCTAAGATTTGATACAATTTTGATTGTACTGACATAATTTTTCAAATTACCTTTATTTTTTTTAATCTCACAAGTTACTAAGCAAACATATATTGAGCACATTATATTTGCCGTGGGAGGTATCTATCTAGATATTCAAGTTTAGAAATCACCAGCATAAAATGATTCCTTCCATGAGACAAGAAAGTGTCACCTGAGAATATAGTGTTGAAAGAGAAAAACCAGGTTTCAAAGTCTGACCCCCAAGCCATTGGAATGATCAGGAGATCATAAAAATGAGCAGACTCTATCAAAGAACATTGAGAGAGAAGGATAACCAAAAGATAACAGTATCCTAAGGGCAAATGAGAGAAAAGTTTTCAAGAAAGCTGAAGTAATCAACTGTAGAAAATGCTGCTAAGTTGAGTGAAAAGCGAACTGAGATTTGATTATTAGATTTGGCAATATGGTATCACTGGTGACTTTGATAATCATAGTTTATACAAGGGAAGAGAAAGCATGATTTTTGTATGGTCTGGACGTACAGAAATAGTAAAATAGTCTCTTTCCCATTCTCAACTTCTCACTTCCAATCTGTGATACACTTGACATTGAATGAAAGATACAATGCTCAGCTCTAATAAAATAGTCTATTAACTCAGAATGACTTGTCCCCACTCTGTGCTACACACATTTGTATCACAAGTTCTACCTGAATAGGTTCATCTGATCCAATGGCTTACGCTTTGCTACCCTCTGTTCCCAACTCCTGGCAATGCTCTTCACACATAAGAGAACTCTATGCTCCAGGAAAACGAAACATGGATAGCTCCATGTCCTGCAGCCCCTCCATCAGCTCCAAAGGCTGTAAGATCCCAATGTGCAAAGGCCATAGCACCAGAGAAGACAGGTGTTCTGCTTCTGTTGTCATCTAGACTATAAAGTTGGAAACCAAAAGAGTGCTTAAAATTATTATGGGAAGCCATCTGCCCTTGGTGACAAGAGGAAATTGATCTAAATAGGCTTACTTCAGAATGTGATAAATAATATACTTCCTTATCAATATAAATGGGAATTATTCCTCTAAATCAATCACATTTTGTGATGCTCTAGAGCTGCACTGTACAATGAGACACACTCTGTGTCACAGTCAGGAGCCAAGAATGGCTCTGCCTTTACCACTGAATTATTGAATGACATTGGGCAGGTCAATGAACTGTCCTCTGGCTTCATTTATTTATCCATAAATACATCTGTAATAATAGTTGCCCTTCCTTCTTTGTAGAATAATTTGAGATGCTAAAATAAAATTAATGTGAAAGATTCTATAAAAAGTATACACTGCTATACAAACCTAAAACGGCACTATAAGATAATGATTAAATGCAAAGACATTAACTCTAGATACAAAAGTATATAAAATATTATAATCTATAAATTATTTCTTACATGCCAATAAATCCTTCAAATTATAGTAATACAAAATGAAGAAAATTCTCTAAACTAAGTTTGTATGTCTGGGATTAAATATTTTTATTCTAACTTTTTGACAAGCTTTGAATTTAAGAATATATAATGAGTTTAATGTTGTAACTATGAGAAAAATTCAAAAGAAACTCAAGATAAAGATGAAAATTTAAGGTAATAGATAAGACAGATTAGAGATGGAAATTTTTGATTAAGTAAAAGCTTATATTTGGGTAATGAAGAAAAACTCGTACTATTTTAACCAAAATAACACTGATATTAGATTTTTAATTTATGGATCAGTTCTATATTATATGTTTTTTTATTTTATTATACAAAGCCTTGAGGGGCTTACATGAGAAGGTATCCCATAAATTATTCTGTGTAACTTTATACACCATAGCCATTAATCACAAGCATTAAACTTCTTTTCCTTTTATTTTGGCATTGAACAAAGAAATCTTAGAAACATGAAAGAAACAGGTCAGGATAAGCTGCCATGACTATTTATTTCACTTTAAAGAGTTGCCTTTAACGGGGAAAAAAGGTGTCAGATTTATCATATCCGACATCACTAACTGCCCTAGCTTTGGGCAAGAGTTTTCTGAAACACCTCCTCCCACCCTAAGAATCTTAATTGCTGCATGAGACTTTCAGCATTCAACGGAGAATAATTTTTAAAATTTGTTTTTAACTAAAGAGTTTCACTCTTGATGTTTTGCTCTCTTGGTGTTCTGCGACACAGAAAATTACAATTCACATAATGAGAACAGACACACAATATTAATTTCTCATGGACCAGAGTTTTAATGGAATACCTAAGGATATCCACGTCCCTTAAGATCAAAACACGTCATTGGTGCCTTGTCTATATATGAAGTGTGCTATTCTATTCCCTCACTGGTAAGGAAAGGAGTTAAATTTCTGATGCTTGAATGTTTCAAAAAGATTACTTTGATGTTATCTTTTTGATAACCCCTGGAGAGAGTATTCCACAGGGTAAATCCTCATTTAAGAAAACATGTAACAGAAAATAACAATTGTTGGTGAGAATATGGGGAAAAGGGGGCCCTTGTGCATTGCTGGTGGGACTGTAAAGTGGTGCAGTTGCTATGGAAAACAGTGTGGCATTTCCTAAAAAAAAAAAAAAAATAGTACTACCTTATGATCCAGCAATCCCACTTCTTGGTGTATACCCCCCAAACTAAAACCAGGTTCTTGAAGAAAACAGGTATTTACACATCCACATTCATAACAGCATTATTCAAAACACCCTTGAGGTATAAGTAACCCAAGTGTCCATCAACAGACAAATGGATAAACAGTATCTGGTATATGCATACGACAAAATATTATGCAGACTTAAAAAGGAAGAAAACCCCATCACACGCTACAACATGGACGAAACTTGGGGACATTATATGAAGTCAAATAACCCAGTCACAAAAAAAGGAAATAATATATGATTTAACCTACATGAAATAAAGTAGTCAAATTCATAAAAACAGAAAGTAGGGTAGTGATTACCAGAAGTTTGGGGAGGAAGAAATGGGAGTTACTATTTCATGAGTAGAGTGTTTCCATTTTGCAAGGTGAAAAAGTTCTGAAGATCTGTTACACAATAATGTGTATACAGTTAACACTAAACACTACTGCTTTGTACACTTAAAAATGGTTAATAGAGCAAATTTTATGTTATGTATATTTTACCACAATAAAAAGAATATACATAGCATCTATTTTTATAAACATTGCTACTTCAATCTCCAACATTATCTTGTATGAATTTCCTAAATTTATATTGGGATCTGAAAATAAACAATAGATATAAACAATTTTTAAAATTACCCAAGAAAAGGATAGGCTTGATGAGAACGGAATAGAAGCTGAGCTAGGGAAGAAAGAATAACTATTTGGGTGATAGATAATCTAGCAAAGTTATTGTAATAGTCAATGCCTTAGGCTTTACAAGAATAGAAGTATATGTATTATCATAGCAGTGCAAAGAATACCAACCATGTAGTTTTTATATATAAATTTAATTATTTGGTTGTGAAACCAAAATATTGTTTGTAGAAGGTTGTGATGTAGCTTAGACAATATTTTAATGAAACATTAGTAATTTCTTGGTAGTTTATTAATTTGCATATATATGCATATAGATATGTAAGACAATATTTTCTTGATTGGTATTTGTTATAGTACACATATATGAAATGATAAACATTTCAAGAAACAACTTTTAATTACTTTGTGAAGCTTCTTCGGTTCCTTTATTGCTTGTTGTATTCTTTAATAAATAAAACATTACCAAGAAAAGGATAACCCTCTGGCCCTAAAGAGCCAGGACTTGATTATTATCACATCAACCATAACTGCAGAGTATCCATAAAGAATGAGAGGACTGTGACATGAAATTCCTTTTCTTGCAGAGATATTTTAAGGAAAGGAGCAGACGGGAAATTAATCTTCCTATATGAGAGAAAGCACTGAAACAGGAAGTTTATATTTTCATACAAGAAATTTTACAGTAAAAAAAATAACAGGTGATGTAAAGATGCAATAGAGTATAAAATATAACAAAGTTTGAAGATCTAAATATTCTTTAGACAATAAGAAGAATGGTAAGTACAGAAGTTAAGGAAATCTAGGGGGGTTTTTTTAATTATAAATTTAAAAAATATAAGGAGAAGACTAGAGTAGGAAGTTACAAGGAAGGAAGGAAAGAAGGAAGGGAGGAAGGGAGGAAGGCAGGAAGGCAGGCTAAAAACATAAGGACCAGTCCAATCAATTACCAAACCATCATAATGTTTTCTCCATATAAACATGAAGGATATTTTGTGCTGTAGTTAAGCAATCATATATAAAATAAAAGATGTTAGAGGGTGTGTAAAGATGGAAATGTCGGTGTGTAATTCCTAATAGAATTTACCCAAATCCAGTGCGAGGCATTTCTGGGATTGGGTAAGAAGTGCGGTTCTCAAGGGGATACCTAAATGCTGATGGCCATCCTTCCTGCCTGGTCCTCCACCAGCAGCCCCAGGAGATATCTGAAGTTCTCCACAGCAAGTGATCATGCAGCTTTTGCTAGCTTCATCTTCCAGCTTGGATTCCATCCCATCCTTGCCACTGGAGAACACAGCTGGGTTCCCCAGACACTTGACTCACTTGTAAATAAAGCTACTACTTTGGTCCTTGATGTTACTCTTATTTAAAGCATCTTAGTGAGACCACAGAACACATACACATAGATAATGTCTCCATGGGAAGATATGGTTACCCACAGCAGTCACAACACATTAAACTCTGATTGGGTAAAATGAAACTCCATTACTTATTTTTTCAATGTCTCTCACCTACTGGGAGTTGACAGTGATTTTTGTGAATCTAGGTACCATTTTCTCACTCTCTTTTATGATGTTTCACTCCAATTGTCCAGATAGAAAATCAAGAAAATGTGCTTAAAACAGCTATAGTTGGAAACACCATTCTCAATCATTTGATTACTTTATAAGTACTTATGTTTATAATTCTTTGGACAACAGAACACTAATCAAGATCAGAAACATGATTTGTCTTCTCAATCTACCTCCCTCCTCAAACATGCTAAGTAAATATGGGTCTACACCTGAATCTCTTGTTGGCCACGCCTCACTCTTGCTACATCTGGTAGAATAGCCATATTCTAAGAATTTATCACATCATACTGCTGTAGTTGGCTTCTATATTGTCCCATATTTGGCCTGAGTATCCTTGAAATTTTTCTTTTAATACCTGAGGAGTTCTGGTAACCATACTTCTACTTCAGCATGATGGTTAAAGGAGCAGAGGCAGAAATGAAAGGACTTTGTTTGGAATCTTAGTTCTGTCACTTCCTAGCTTTTTGAGGTACATAGCTCTGTCTTCTCAAATTTTTAAATGAGCCCCAGTTTTCTCATGCATGAAATAGAGGCAGTAATACCCACTGCACATATCTTTTATATATTAAATGATATAATGGATATAAAATAGGAGGAATTTTAAAAATCAGTTATCATTTTCTATTAAAAATTGAAAAATAACTATTACTCATAATGTTCTAACTGAGGTGAAGAAACATCCCACAGTGTTTTCAAATTATTAAAAAATAATAAAATTACTTTTAAATTTTAAATGTACTTCAAATACTTCCTTATTTTTTCCTTTTAAAGTTTAGCAATTCTGACAAATTTTATCAGGTAATTTTCAGTAAGCCAATATATTTGACAAATAAGTAAATAAATGTTTATTCACACAAATGGCTGATTAAATATTTTCCTCTACTTATTCATGAATAATTGTTATTATTGTTTTTTTAAATATAAAAGCTCAGTTCTTCTAATCATGTTTTCAAATGTAATGTTTCTAACTTTACATTCCCAAATATTAAAAATTAAAAAAAAGTCTTGTAAACTTATGGGAAGCAGGTGAAAATGAAAAAAATGACACAGTGAAATTACAGAATTTCAGAACTAAAAGGTAACATAAAGATCCTATTTTTCTTCATTAAATGTTGTATACTTTTATCTAAATGAAAGGAGATTTTATTAATGTTTTTTAATTAGAAAATGACAAAATTTAGGTGATTTATTTTTAATTCCATTGAACCAATGATTTGCTAATAGATATTAGTGAAATTATTATGGGCTAAATTTTATCCCCCTCACAACACATATGTTGGAGTCCTGAAACCCAGTACCTTAGAATGTGGCTGTATTTGGAGATAGGGCTTTAAAGAAGTAACTAGTAAGTTAAATTAGGTTATTTGGGTGATCCTTAATTTACTATGACTAGTGTCCTTACAAGAGACAATTAGGACACAGACATGCACAGAAAGAAGACTGTGTGAAGACAGAGAGAAGGCAGCATCTACAAGTCACGCAGAGAGGCCTCAGAAGAAATCAAGCCTGAGGGAACTTTGATCTCTGACTTCTAGCCTTCAGAATTGTGAGAAACTAATTTTCCGTTGTTTAAGTTGGTAGTATTCTGCTATGTCAGCCCTAAAAAACTAATACAAACATACAATACCCCAATGCTCTTAATATAACTAATTAATTAAGTTAAAATTATGGACTTTTATGATATTTTTAACTCACATCAAATGTCAAAACACATATACACAGAAGTAAGACACAACTATCTGTGGTACAGCTAACCTCGGGTGCATGTGAAATGAAAAGACTTCTATAATTACCCCATGTGGTGAAGGTCAAGTAAAAACAAACTATTAAAGTTTAAAACTGATGTGATACAGATCTTTAAGTGGTACTATCCTATAACAAAAAGGTTAAAAATATATATAATTCTAGAGAGCAGTAATTCATAGCTGCAAAATTTCATGTAAATTTATAAGCAATGTTTTAGGTGTTAACAAATACTAACAAAATATAAAACAAAATTAACTGAGATTAAAAGGTTGTTTCTGGACAAAGGACAAAATTATTCACTCCAATCAGTATGGAATTATATATATTCTAAATATTTAATACATTAACTTTAATATCAAGCATTTACCTGAACTCCAGTTTTCATTTACATGTAAATTTTACCCATTCTATTTTGATTAAATTTTCCTAATTAATTTTCTTTGTTCTATTAGAGGTCACAGTTAATGTTTCAAGGAGCATCTGTGATAATGTCTGCATGTGTTAGTTGTTGGCATCTTACAAACTAGTCAGAAGTCAATGGAAATATGAATATGTACATACACCATACTAATTGTTCTGTGTGTTTCAGATCTGCTATTTTTACAGATGTGTAAAAGCTAAATGAAGAAATAAAGGTAGGCTTGGAACAATCTTAATTTTATCCTTATATACAGTATGTCTATAATACTGTGTAATACAGTATAATATAATATAGTATAATATTAAAAACATTTTTAGAATTCTCTATTGCATAAAGCCATTTTCATTATTTGTTACACACACACAAATACATACTCAAAAGTTTGGAATTGGCACACTCATCCGTCCTTGCATAAATAATTTGACCTTTATCAATAAGGGCACGAAAATTGGTTCTTAGACTAAGGAAATGTATGGGAGACACCATACGAAAGATCAGAGTCTCTGATGTTAGATCATACCTGCCATGCCTACTTCTGGCACCAGTCACTGCTATAATAATGCTGGTCATTCCAGATTTTTTTTAATTTATAATCTTATTCTTTTGACTTTCCACACTAATTATACTTCAGTTTCTAATCTTTATTCCTATATATAGGTAATTACTACTGTAATAACAATAAAGCAGCACATTGTATAAACTTAGTATATGTCATTCAGACTACAAAAGATTTGGAGTCAAACCTAGTCCCACAATTTTGATGCAAGAAGAAAGAAAGAGCACATCTCCCTTACTATTTAAGTCTAACTCTCTTACATGCCTAAGACTAAAAAGAATTATATGCCTAGCAGGAATAGAGAAAAAATATGTTTAAAAAAGATGAATTGAGCATAGTGTTAAAAAACAAGCATCCACAAGCATAACCGGGAAATACTCTAAGTGAGGAATAAGGTGGGAAGATTTCCAATTATAGGAGAAGGGAGAACAGAAGAAGAGACAGTACAGAGCATTAGAGGTAAGATGGCCTTCCCCCAAGGAGCTCCACAGAACTCAAACACAGAATCGAGGCAGAATGTACCCCAGAAATCAATGAGTGGTTCACAATGAGAAAATCTAACAACATAATTCATTATCTCATAAATTAAGGAAGAAAGAACATCTTTTTCTTTAATAAATATATTTGATTACTGGATGTAAAAATGGCATTTGAGAAAGTTAATCAAATAATCAAATGTAAACCAAATCATAATAGAAAGAAATTACTTAGAAGGGGCTTACCAAAATACAAAAGCAAACTTAATTTTAAATAGTAAAATAGTTTATTATAATCACAAACAGGAATGTCCTCTATCATCATAATGATTCAGAATTGCTTTTGAGTATTGAAAATGCAATAAAAAAGTCAAATAATCAGTATCAAATTTAAGAAAAATAGAATTATATTTGCTGATTATAAGAATGTGTATGTGTAAAAACTCAAAAATTGTACAAGAAAAAAACTTATCAGAATAAATAAAAGAGTTTGGTTAGATGGCTGCTTCAATTTAAAGATATAAAAATACTTAACTCTCTGCTTTCCCTCTTTTACTACCTAGATGTGTAATTAGAAAGAAAAAAATTTATTCTTCACATCATTGTGCAATACCTAGGAATATATTCAACAATTAAGGGGCAGGATTTATATAAAGTACACTAAAGATTTAATTGAACTGGTACAACCACTATGGAAAGCAGTATGGAATTTTCTAAGAAAACTAAAAATGGATCTACCTTTTGACCCAGCAATCCCACTGCTAGGATTAGATCCTAAGAACCCTGAAATACCAATCCAAAAGAACCTATGCACCCTCATGTTCATAACAGCCCAATTTACAATAGCCAAGTGTTGGAAGCAACCTAGGTGCCCATCAGTAAATGAATGGATCAAGAAACTATGGTACATTTACACAATGGAATTCTATGCAGCAGAAAGAAAGAAGGAGCTCCTATCCTTCATAACAGCATGGATGGAACTGGAGAGCATTATACTAAGTGAAATAAGCCAGGAAGTGAAAGACAAATACCATAAGATCTCACCTTTAACAAGAACCAAATCAACAAAATGAATAAACAAGCATAATATAACCAAAGACACTGAAATAGAGAACAGACTGACAGGCACCAGAGGGGAGAGGGGAGGGAAGATCAGGGGAAAAGGGGAAGGGTTTACAGGAACAAGTATAAAGGACACGTGTATAAAAACTAGGGGGGTGCAAATGGGAGAGAGGTTGGGAGGGCTGGGGCAGTGGGCTGGGATGGGAGTAAAAGACAGAAAACTGTACAAGAACAACAATTAAAATAAATAAATAAATAAAAAGATTTAATTGAAACACATGAAGCAAAATCTCAACAAATTCAAAAATACAGCTTTTAATAGTAAGATCAGATATAAAAATATTAATTCTCCTGTATTATAAGTAAATATAATAGAATTTCAAATATAATCCTGTTGGCTATTACAGAACTAGAGTCAACAATATCAACATATGTGGAAGACTAAATGTCAGAAATAGACAAGAAAACTAGAATAAAAAGCCTAGTCGGGACAGCATAAATGTAACTTACCATGTATTAAAATATATTTTAAAACCATTCTAGCAAAGCAATATAATATTAGCATAGTAATAGCCAAATAATTCAGGAAAACCAAAGACAAAGCCAAGGAAAAAATGCCAAATACCAGTATGTGTATGTCTGTGTATGTATGTGTATGCGTGTTTGTACACATATTCAGCTGACACTTAAATGATGTAAGGGTTAGGGGTACCAACACCCCTACACAGTTGAAAATTTGTGTATAACTTTTGATTGCTGCAAAACTTAACTACTAATAGCCTGCCACTGACCATTAGCCTTACTAATAACAAAAACATTTGAGCAACACATATTTTGTAGGTTGCATTACATACTGTACTCTTACAATAAAGTAAGATAAAGAAAAATGTCATTAAGAAAATCATAATGAAGAATACATTTACAGTACTGTACTTATTTATTGAAAAATATCCCTATATAAGTAGACCTAAGCAATCTAAACCCATGTTGTTCAAGGATATATACATATGTATTTAATATATGACAATATTGTCATTTTAATTCAGTGAGAAATAGTTTTCAAAAAATTATTATCCTGTTTAATAGAGCTAAAGGAGTAATAACCTTATTATATGAAGAAGTATTATCAATGGCTATAAAAGGCAAAGAAACCAATTATGGGCAATAGGCCTGAATATAAAAATCACAGAAGAAAAATCTCAAAATGCAATGTGAAAATTTCTCATTCTCTGTATTAATCTATAAGTATATTAGATTACCAATAATATAGTACTTTATGATCATATTGTCAAACTTGAAAACTGTAAGAAAGGAATTGCCATTAATTGGAATAAAAAAAACTATACAATGAATAGTTTTGGCAAGAGGAGAATATCCTGAGCTGTGTCAGGAGCTCAGAGTAGACATGTGACATTTGAGGTGCATATTGGATACCAAAGCTGATAGTGTTATTAAGTTGGCAGTTGTACACACTGGTCTGGAGTTTTACACATGAGTTTGGATGCAAACACTTATAGAATAAGTAAGAAGAGATACAAGGATTGATCCCTCTGGAAGATGTGGTTTACAGAATGATAGATCAAAATACAAAACGGTAAGCTTAGAGATGAAAATCAAGAGGTAAATTAGCAACACACAGTGGAATAATACAGTTATTAAGAAGAATGAGTCAACACTATGTAATTTACTTGAGAGGAATTTCCAGGAAGTATAGATAAGTGCAAAATCAACATGCAGAATGGTTTAATATTATGCCATTTATATGCAATGAATTATGACACCCCCCTGCAAAAAAGCTATGTGTGTGCATTCATATATAAGTATGTGAGCAAGCAGAAGAAAGAAGAGAAATATGTACTAGATAGTTAACTTTGGCCACCAGGAGAATATAGGAGGAAATGGAGCAGGAAGAAGCCAGAAATTAATGTTAATTTTAATATAATAATTTCATATAATTCTAAAAGTTGCCCATGATTTTTATAATGACCTATATGATATTGTGGTAGAGTCTGTGCTCATGGATTCCTCCATTTGCCAGGATTGATGACTTCTGACACCTCATGGCTGATTCTTCTCCCTGGAATGGCCCTTATCAGAATAAAACTGCCTCACTCCAGATGTGATATTGTGATATCATAGCAACTGTATGTTTTAGTCTTTATCTTTGGTTCCTGGCACACAGCTCCTAAAGCTCTTATAATTTCCTGAACTATAGGAGTGATAGAAACATCTTTTGTTCTAATATTTGGTCTTTGATCCATTTCTGACACAGAGCCCCTAAATCCCTAAAAAATTTCTGGGTGTTTTCTGTGTTAATGAGGTAACTTTTGATGGGTTCCTGAATAGCTTTGGATGGAAGTTGGTCACCAGAAATACCAAGCCAAGATTAAAAGGGGAGAGGTGATGAAAATTGAGTTTATTAACAAATGGTCAGTGATTTGGTTAGTCATGCCTACATAATGAAACCTCCATAGAAGACCCTAATCACAGGGATTTGAAGAGCTTCCAGGTCAGTGAACACATGGAGACACTGATAAAGTCATGTACCCGGAGAAGATTCTGTTATCCTTCTCCATCTGTCCTTCACATCTCTTCCATTTGGCCCTTTCTGAGTCATATATTTTAAAATAAATGGTTAATAGTAATTGAAGTGTTTCCTAAGTTCTGTAAGGAATTCTGAAAAGTTATCCAACAAAAGAAGATTATTGTGGGAATCCCAATTTATGAATGATCTGTCAAAAACATGAAGGACCCAGACTCACAATTGGCATCTGAAGTATGGGAGCTGGGGGCAGCCTTGTGGAACTGAGCCGTTAACCTGCTGGGTACATGCTAACTCCAGACAATTAGTGTCAGAATGAGTTGAATTATAGGACACCCAGTCATTGTTCATGAAGAACTGGAAAATAGCTTAGTGTAGGAAAAACCCACACTTCTGGTGTCAGAAGTAGTGAAAGTGGCAAAAGAAAAAAAAGTGTTTCCTTTTACAGGATTATATTCCTTCCCTGAGGGAGGTCAGTTGGGGACCCAGTGAATAGCTGATAAAGGGGTAAACAGTCCCGGCCCTCCTATTTTATGTCACCACAGAGGGCTCCACAGTTACCTCCCGACTGGTTGATTCTTTGTGGTGACTGTATGACAGTTAAATTCCTCCTCTGCCCCATCCCACTTTCCTTGCTCCTTCATGCTCTGTCTGATTAATTCCCTGCACACAAACCATTTCTCAGAATCAGTTTCCCAGGAAACCCAACCTAGGGTCCATGTGATGCTAATTATGTGAAAATAAGCATATAGTTGTTTTTGAATGTATGTGTATGTTAATGTAATGACAAAGAATGACATGAAATATAGCCCCTAAAATATTAATGTATGGTGTAATAGAGACATAAGATTTCAGGTGACCTTTCCTTCTTCCCTCTAGTTTTACCTGTTTTTTTTTTCAATTTTGCATTGATCATATATCATTTTCACAATCAAAGAGTTTATATTTACTATAAAAAGTCATATAAGTAATCAATAGAATAATTAAAGCCATATAGTTGCAAATTGAGAGGAGAATGAAAAAATAAGAAACTAATAACTTTTAGTCATAAGATGCTATGTAAGGATGATTAATCACAACTTGGGAAAATTATTTTTAAGTTACTAAGGTAACCTCTAGATGAAGCAAATGCTAAAATTATTACTTCTGGATATAAAGTTTGGGGTATGAAATATGAGTAGTTATAGAGCCTTTTATTTTTTATTTATGTTTTTCTCTACTGTTTAAATTTTTAAAATCATATATGTTATTACTCTGGTATTAATTTCTTAATTCTTAAAAATAGCACACATTTAAAAAGATAAGAAATAATTTTTTAATTATAATAGTGATATTAGAGATATAATAGAACTGTGGGTTACTTATGTATTTTCTGTCAAACTGCCTATAGTGTTATTCCCCATAATTCATATAAATGCATAAAATTTAAAATCAGTCTTTGCCATCTATGAACATGGAATCTTGGAGAAATTATTTAACATTTAGAATCCATATTTTCTTCATTGAAATATGGCTACAATAATAACATTATGTGAGACTGTGAATTAAATGAGATAATGCATGTTAGTAGAGTCCCTGCCATGTAGAAATGTTTAGTAAATGATAAATTAAAATCAGGCCTGATTTTTCACTTTTCTTACCAATTGTAGTTATCCATGTAAATTTATCAATAGGTACCTACTTCAAATCTATATCATTCCAAAATAATTATTAATAATACCATTTTCATTTGCAAAACTGTCCCAATCTGGTTCATAAAGTATATGATTCTTTACTTATCAATAATAACACTAATGTAAGAAAAAAAAGAACTCAAATACTCTTTTCAATTTCATAAGATATTTCTCTCAGCATACTACTTAGCTAATATATAGCGAATGGAGAGTGAAGATTGCCCATTATATATAATACATATTTTACATACAAGTCATATAATCATTGCAAGTTTCAACTCAACAGCATCTTTGAGCAATCAAAGATGACAACACCACTATTACAGTTGTGTAACAATATGAAGAGTTTTGGATTTGAGTTTACTGTCAACAGCTCTAGAAAAGGTTAAAGTGAACAGTCATAATTGTTTTTCCCATCAAAGAACATCCTAAATCACCCTTAGTGAGAAGTAACCACTCACAGGAACATAGGATTGAATCCCATTATTTCTGTCCTCCTCCTCACCATCACTAAACGGCTTATGATGTTGCTTTGCAGCACATTTCAGCTTACTGTGATACAAAATTATAAAATGAACTTTTTTTTATTATGATGAAACCCTATGTGAACACTAGGACATTATGAATTGACTATCTTCTCAATTTGAATAGACTGCATCTTTTGAAAGATTTTATTACCAATTTCTTATTTTAAAAGATAAGTTACATTATCTAAATACTAGGATTACACTGATTGAAGAAAGAAAATCAGAGTTTTATCTGCGCATTTTTAAGTGACTTACCTATCTGTAATGTCTAATTACCTCAGACAAAGATATTATGTTCCAACAAAGCTGTACCTGGCTTGGCTCTGCAATGCTAGTCTTAGTAATTAGGACTCAATCTTCCAGCCGTTATGCGCACGACTACCAACGACCCAGAAAACTCCTGCTGACATTGGAGGAGCATAATGAATGTATAATAGGCTGTTTCCAATTAATCCCCCTTTCAGAGTCTGCATACCTCTTCTTCAAATGCTGGAATATATGCAGCATAAAGAGAATAAAATTATAAGCAGAGAGTGACAGTAAATGATCAGTGCGATTTAAGTAGGTCTCAAATAAGATTTACTCCGAGCAGCATTAAAGGTCCTCTGTTCCATTCCAACATCCCTACCCATCTTTAATTTTTTTTAACCTCTAAAACAACTCTGCCATAACCAGGAAAATGCTCTCACTGCCCCTCAAACAAGTCAGAGTCATTTCCGAATGTTTGCAGCCAATGTTTCCTCAAACAGGAATATGTGTATTCACAATTTCTATACATTAACTCTGTACATTCTACTCATGCTAATCTTTCCTAATACACAGGGTCCAGCAGAAGTAAGGCCTACTTGCGTGTGGTTGGTAGGGTAATAATATGGGTGTAATAATTTATAGTTTTAATTTGAACATTTCACCTAAAATGCCATATGGTGTGCTTGAGTGTGATATTGTTATACAACTAAAGGCTTATGATTTTTTAATCAAACAGGGGCGTTATTTGTGCCGGACCCTGTATATCATAACTGACATCTCCTGCCAATCATTTCTCCAGCCACTCACAGGCTGAGTTCTTCCATCCCTATCTCTGGTACTGTCACCTACTACCTGATACTATCTAGGGCAGGGGTGTCAAACTCATTTTCACTGGGGGCCACATTAGCCTTGAGGTTGCCTTCAAAGGGCCAAATGTAATTTTAGGACTATACAAATGTAGCTACTTCTTAACAGTTAAGTGAGAGCTCAGCACTGCCGCTGGGTAGAAACAAGGTGCAGGGCCAGATGAAACAAGGTAGAGGGCTGGATTCGGCCTGCGGGCCTCGTGTTTGCCACCTGTGGACTATGGGGTACTGCTCACCTATGTGTCAACTTGTGTGCTTGAAAAAACACAACTGGCAGAGACTGGCCAGCTTTTCATCAAATTCATTTCCTTTTACTCCTTGGCTAATAGCTGTACCATATTTTCCAGTCTTCCTTGCAATCAGATTTGCCCATGTGACCAAGTTACAGCCAATTAAATGTGAATGGAAGTGATCTCTGCCATTTTAGGTAAATAAATAAATAAATAAAAACCTCATTCAATGCTCTAAGTTCTCTATCCACAACCGCCAACTTGAGTCAGATAATCATATCAACCTTAAAAGGCAGGTATTAAAAATAGTAGAGCCACAACATGGATTCACCTTGTGGAAAAAAAGATGGTCACTAACCAGGAATGCCTGTTTAGATGGTTACACAAGTGTAATATAAACTTGCATTATATTAATCCAGCGGTATTTTGTAATCTTTGTTCCAACAACTGGCATTACTCAAGTTAACACAGCAACTGGAATCAAAAGTGGTGTTACCTAGTGACCAGGTAGTAAATAGCGAAGGAATTGATATTGGAAGCTGAAACTATAGAGACCTATGCTACACAATGACAAAATAGCAGAATCGTCACCTAGATAATCTGGAGTGAGTACAAATAACATGCCTATTGAGCCTGCATCTTCAGAAAAATGGTTGCAAAAATGGGTGTGTATTACTTTTCCTTTGTGTTCTTTGAAATGTGTTATCGCTTATATATGTTTCATACCAAAATTCATATTTTGAAGCCCTATTCCCCAATGTGGTGGCATTAGAAGATAGGGTCTTAGGGACATGGTTAAGCTGAGAGGGGGTTATGAGGGTAGAGCGCTGATGATGGATTAGTACCCTCATAAAAAAAGAGTAAATGACCAGAAGCTCTCTCAGCCATGTGAGGACACAGAAAGAAGGCAGCCATCTGCAAGCCAAAAAGAGAATCAGCACCCTGATCTCGGACTTTCCAACCTCTAGAACTACAAGCAATAAATGTTTGTTGTTTAAGCCAACCAGTCTATGACATTCATTACAGCACCCTAAACAGACTAAGATACATATATAACATACAAGAGAAGGAAAAAATTAAATGGTTTGAAGAAAGAAAATAAAGAGAAATAGATAATCCAGAAATGTATGGCCTTGAAGGATTGAAGCAGCTTTTATACCTCAACTATAATAATAAAAGGTAAAAATGATTTTGAAGAATAAAAGATCGAAAATTATTCTTTTGGACAAAACAACTCAGTATGATTGTTCAGTGAAGCAAAGTGTCTCAGTCTTTATTTAGCAAATCTGACTGAGAATATTTCCTTCTTATGCAAGCCTATTGGGTTTCAGATGCCGTAAAGATTGTCCTATTAAATACAGAACTAGACATAAGAGGAATTGAAGCCCTGTCTCAAACACCACCAGGAAGACCTAGTGATCATGCTGAGTTTATTAAATTTATTGCAATAAGTTACAATGCCAAGTTGACTAAGTCTTAGTAGGATCTCAAAAGAAGGAAATTAGGAAATGATAGGAAAGTTTTAGGGCTTGTGTTGAGTGAGTTTAATGCAGATTTTGTAGCACAGAAATTTGGTTCAGAAGGGGTAGATTGTTACATACTAGCTTTGAATTTATGGGCACAGTGGGGCAATGACCTTGAAGCAGCTTTGATAAGCAAGTTGTTGATCCTAACGAGCATGTTAGTTGGTTTTAGTCTTGTATTTCAGGAGAAAGTATTTTCTGAAGAGAGAACTAACTTGTGCTTGGTCTCAGTACTATTTAAATAAAGAGAAGGATATATGCTTAGTTTCATCATTGTTAACTCAGAGTAAAAGAATTATGTTTGCAGGCAGAGGAAAGTCTGGTTTAAGTTGTTTTTTTTTTTTAAGATTGATGCAGAAATTGTGTTGGTTTTAGTTATCAATTCCCATTTTTGGTCATTCTCCAGCCTATTCTAGATCATTTTTCATCTCGGGTCAAGATCAATTCAAATGTGTATTGTTATTTGATGAGTCATGATTGTTATTTCCTTGTTGAATGATAATTTATTGGATTATTTGACAGAAAAGTGGCTATATAGGATCATTTAAGATCCTGAAGATAATACATTTGAGCACTAAAATACAAGCAAATACTAACAAAAAATGATGATCAAAGTGTATAATTCACTTGTAATCCAAGAGCAAAGAATGCTCAAAATAAAACAAGAAAATAGATCAAATTCCCAATGTGAAGAGCCTATATTAAATAATTTAGTTACTTGTTTGCCAAATGTTTTAGAAATAATAAAGATTCTAGAAAAGTCTGTAGGACTAAAGAGACTAATAGAATACCTATACCATTCTCATCTCATGAACTTTTTAGGCAAAGAAATCCATGGCCTCAGTGGCACCGTCCTGCTCTTCTGTCAATGTGTGAACTATCCCGGGTAGCACATGCCCTCACTTTATAGACACACCATTCATAAAGCAGGAAATGAGGACACTAGGAAAGAAGAAATAAGCCAACAATTCTCTCTAAGTAGTTACATTTTCGGGTCCAAACTGATACCCAACTTTTCTTCTTTTTACTAACCTAAAGACTTACTTTTGGTTATGTTTGGTTTATTTTTCGAGAAAGGAAAAATGGCACATCAAAATGGACCCCAGGTGATTTCAGGTACTATACTGAACGTACGCATCAGGTGCTGAGATAAGACACTTGTTCAGTTTTGCAGGTAGTAGCCAATAAACGTTCCATGCACAAATCCAATACTACTTCTTGGGAGTCACTGGGTGTTTCTTTTTGCTGAGCCCAGATACCCATGGGGGTTGCATAATTACTTTGCAAACTTTTAGGAACATTCAGTAAAAGTGGACTGGAGTCAGTTGGTGAGATTTAAATTTTGTAGGCCATGAGTTAGATCCATAGTAAAACAGCATGAGGTTAAGTTTGAAAAGTAAAGCTTCTTGCAGGTTTGTGAAAATGAAGTCGTGTCTTCATGGGCCTGGGTTGTCACATTTCAAGCTCTATTTCTGTGTAAGTTTGTTACAAAGACCAACTACAATGAGAAGTTCCTAGATATTTTAACAAACAGAGTCCTCCTATCCTAGATGTGTTCTGCAAGAGCTTTAGACTTCTAGCAAACTGGTCTGTTACAATATTTATAAACTAAGAAGTTGTAGAGTAGTTGATTCAATCAATCAAGGCACTGGCTAATTCATAACAAAAAATTGGCACTAATGGCCAGGATTGGTTTGATTTCTCTTTTAGCCAAATCACAACAAGATTATAGCCAGGCAGTAGACACATTGCAAGGAGTTGCTGGTGATACAAAGAGCAGCATTAATGACAGGGGCTTTATGGATATTACAGTTAAAGGACAACAAGTAAATATTAGCAAATCCAGAAACTTAAACAGGCATAGATTATATAAAATAGCTGGAGAAAATAAAGAACAAGAGCATGCAGATTAATCATGATAATCTGTGGTTCTGGTCAGCTGGATCTTGTTCTGTGGTTCTCAAGCAGAAGCTGCCTACTTCATGCAGTTGTCAACATGATCCAAATAACCAGAAACTGTCTCTTTTCAAGCATCATCCACTGCTGGAGGCTACCTAACGATCATCAGCTTGAGGCCTTTGGCCAGAAGTCTTCAAATGAGCTATAGATGGTTTATATCACTGACTTTGGCAGATATAAATTAAGGATCAACCCCCCAAAGTTTTTCTATGGCAAAAATGGCAAACAGTGGCTGATAATGTCTATTCCACAGGAATTCAGGGACTGTCAATCTTTGACATCTCTCCCAGAAAACCAAAGCTACACATTTTAAGTTAGGCTGGATGTTGAGAAAAGGCTGCCTGTACCTGGTGGTGAGAAGACTGAATGTACTGCACAAATCCCATGTGGTATTTGGCCATGTATGCTTACAACAGGACAGAGTGTAAGATTAAAGGTAATATTCCTAAATTCATGCATCAGCTTGTTTCTAATCCATAACAAAAAGTCAGTTATTATGAATCTTCCATCCTATTATCATTAAAATCATTGGAAATACCTTAGACAACCTTTTTGACACCAGGGACCAGTTTCGTGGAGGGGTGGGGAGGGAATGGAGGCCGAGCTCACGTGAGCCTCACTTGCCCACTATGGATGGGGTCAGGGAGGCAGAAGGCAAAGCTCAGGTGAGCTTCATTCACAGCCAGTTCCTGACAGGCCAGCGACAGGTACCAGTCCACAGCCAGGTGTTGGGGACCCCTGCATTACACCATGTCCTGTTATGGTCTAATGCTCAAAGGACTCTGAGAACTTGGACAATTTTCATTTTAGAATTCCATTTGCACTTTCCTCCTTTCTCAAAGATTGAGGGTTTTAGAGACCAGGAAGCTTCTCAGCAAGTAAGAAAGCCTTGAAAATCTCTTACATGAGAGCTACGACAAAATGGGTGCTTCATCACAAGAGATCACAGACGAAAATCAAGCAGTTCTTTCTCTATCATCACAGCTTAGCTCTCCGAATACGCAACTTCCAGTCAATCCTGAGAATAAACAAATGATTTCCAAGATATGTTTAAAATTATAGGAGGTCTTAGCTAAATAAAATGTGTTTTGGAATTTCCAAAGCTTTAGGTTGCTGGGCACAGTGAGGTAAGGGCCATGATGAGCAAGCGGTGAAATGCGGGTTATTTAGCTGACATATATTATTATCTGTCAGGAGGAAGAATGTACTAGAGCAAGCAACTAAGTCATTTCTGCTTGATCTCAATGTTATTTAACATAGGAATAGGAAAGTAGGCTTGATCTCAATAATAATACTCTAAGGACAAGAAATTATGTGGTTTCCATTTTCAGGAGCAAATAAATAAAGAAAATGAATCAAATCAGAGAACTATGTGTAGGAAAAACTTTTGGAATGATTCCTGGCATTGAAACCTACTAGCAACAAAAAGATCAGAAGCCTACTATGTTTCTAAGATAAATACATTGCCAAAGAAACTTTGAGCCAGGTTTTTTAAATACTTTCATTTCTTTAAAACTTAATTATACCTTTGGCACGGTAAAATTGCACTAGCCCGTAATGATTGGAAAAGTTGTATAGCCTCCAAAGACGTATACTCCCCAATTCCCTCTTCTGTTATGATGATGAAAGATAATGGACAAGGAAGAATTCTTTATTGAAATCTAATAAACTTCCTCCATGGGCCAGATTGAGGGAATTCACTATGTCTGGCACTAGAAATCATTATGTGTCTTTCCCAATATTCTGTTTTGGTAATGGGAGTTTTCAGCGGGCTATTGTGTCTCTGATTTACCATTGCATATGGAACACGAACAGCACCATGGATATGGGGTAGGGGGTGCTTAGTTTTTCTTTTCAGTTCACAGACCATCAGACAACATGCAAGCACATCTAGATCTGAAAAAAGAGATGCTGCCTAAAGAAATCCTGAAGTTGAAGCTGGATGACTCCTTAGGTGGTCTCCTTAGGTAGACACTTCCTTAGGGAGCTGTAAAGGCACAATTTCTTGTCCATGTATTATACAATGCTGAGACAGTTACATTTTTCTGTCCTTATGTTAAACAATATTGAGGCCAAAGCAAAATTAATTGAGATACTTACTCTGGGACAGAGTTGTACCAGAAAGTTAAGATTGTGAGGTAGCTACCAATTGGTATGGAGATACAGATACATATACAGGGCGGGAAAAATGTAGGTTTACAGTTGGGAGTACAAGTACCTGGAACATGGGGTTTATTCTTGTATTATTATTTCTTAGTTATTGTATTATTTTCCATATGAGCAACTGTAAACCTATCTTTGTCCGATCCTGCATATGTAGACATAAATATCGACATAGACGCAGACATGGATGTAAATGATATATAACCAGAACGGCAGATCCTAGCCAGCTGCTCTCCAGACCCATTTCCTCTTCTTCCCAACCCCACAGCCAGACTACATTCCCATCCTCGCTTGACTGTGGAAGTGGCATTTCACTTAGTATTAGCCAATGGAACATAAGCAGAACTGATGTGCCCTTGGGCCACTATACACTTCCTACATGATCCTGCATGATCTCTTGGCCTGTATAGCTTGAGGTGAACAACCACAGTGATCTTGGAAATCATTTGGTTAAAATGGTAAAATTACGAGATGTAAGAAGCCTCAGTACCAGAATCGTTACCTGAAGGAAAGCCACCTGCCGACCAGAAATAAGAATTGGATGGTTTTGTAAACTGGAAATAAACATTTATTCTGTTAAGCCACTGAAATTTAGGAAAATGTTTGTTACAACAGCTGGCACTATCCTAATTAACAGATTAGTAAAGTACCCTTTGGGGCAGATTTAGGCTCAACGGCACCTGGCTTGATAAGCAGAACAAAAGCAGAGCTTCCTCCCTATACCTCTCTCAGACATGCACCTTGTGCTGGCACTCTGAACAACTATACAGGGTGACCCTAGTGGGGGACAAAAAAATATTAATACTTTTCCTTCAGTCTTCTCAGTTCTTCAGGCTGGGGCAATAACCAATAAAAACAGAGACAGGTTAACAAAAGAAAATAAAAGTTTAATACATGTGCATGGAGAGTTCACATAGACGTGGTAATTCCATGAAAATTCCAAAGACAGCGAGACAACATTGGGATATAAGACATTTTGGAAAAAGGAGAAAAGAGGAGGAACAGGGTCTTCGATTTCAGAAGTGAGAATGGGCAAAACGCAAGTAGCTGAGGAAGGGCAGTATGCACAGGGCAGGAACGTCCTTCAGAAACGATGGGACGAAAGGGGTATCCATCTAACAGGCCCACTGCTAAAGCCTTCTAGTTTACCATATTTAATTCAAATTAGGCTAAGGCAGCATCCTAAGATCTTCTTCCTGAAACAGCTTTCTCTGTCTGATTTTCGTAGGCAGGAGAGTGGGGAAGGTCAAAGGTTCTGAGTCCTTTGTTTCTTAACAAACAGTTAAAAATCAGTATCCCCAAAAGCAGCTTTAGGGTGGCAGAATTTTGGTCCCTTCACCCTCTAGTCTTCTTCATTCACCATCTGCAGCGCAGGAGCTCCAAACTGGGAGCTGCTTAAGTGTTCATGATATTCTGAGAAAAGCACCCGGAGGACTAGCAGATGCGGACATGCCATTCATTGCTCACCTACAGGGGAGTGAGATGGCAGCCGGTTGGTGCAAGAGAGACTGCACCCCCTGTGTCCTCTGTGTTGAGACTTGTTTAAAGCGGCCCCAGATAAAGCAGGCACGTTTCCTCTGCGTGACTCCAAACTACATTACCTCAGGGTAAAGAAAAGGTCAAGAAGCAGTCACAGGACAGGAAACCACTCCCAAAAGGTGATAAGGAGGAAATTACAATCCATTTCCAAAACAAGACACATTCCCTCTGGCCACAGACCTTCTGACTAGCCCCTCAGTCAAGGGAGGGAGAAGGGCCATGTGTGGACCCCACACCACCCCTCTTCAAATAGACTGTTGGGGCTATAAGCCCAGGCCATCAGCTTGGAGCATGGGCCAAGGTGTGCTGAGAGTGCTCATCTCTCCTGATAGGTCTGAGCAGCAAAGTCACGTTCCAACTGACTTCGTTGTTTTTCATTTCTATTTGTAGTCTGCCCAGGAAAGTACATGGTAAGAACCCAGTAACACCCCTGAATTCCATTTAATTTCTCAGTGCTTACATTATGTCAACATAAGAAATGTTAAACCTGTAAGAATTTTTATGAGTTTATTTAAGCCAAACTGAAGACAGCTGTCGGGAAGCAAAATCTCAAAGGATTGAGAAAATGCTCCAGAGAATGGCAGTCTTGCTCCTTATTTTATACATCACAACCAAAGGAGGAGGCCTGAGGGGATTACATAAAATTCATTGGTGGTAGAGTAGAGGGATGGAAGAAAGCAAAGTGAGGAAATTTCTGGGATTGGGTTCAGGAGTAAAATAAATACTTCTTTTATATAGATAGGTATAGGATAGTTAACAATGAACATGATAACAATAACAATGAGGGGCTTGGTGGTCTCCTGCTCTGGTGGGAGATTGTGCCTGAGAGGTGTGGAAAAAGGAAATTACTCTCACATTCCAAAGGTACATTATCATAGATGCAAAAAGACAGTAAAACTGGTTCAGTCAAGGTAAAAATTGACCTTTGTCAAGAAAGATATATGCCCAGGACCTACCATGACCTACTTTTAGTCAGAAAGTTTTCATTTCAGACCATCCTATGTGGTCACTTTCGGTCTCTGAGTTTGTAAGGCCACCATGCAGGCCTCCCCTGAGCCCCAGGTTTAGTATGTGGCCCCTCTTTCATCCACACATTCAAACACAAACTGCTTCTCCTTATCAGCTTGAGGCCTCTCAAACCATCCTTCCCGTAAAGACTATGCCTCACTCAAGTTCTTCTACTTTAGGGAAAAGCATGAATTCAAATAATTCTAGTAGAGAAAAAAGAAAACCCTATTAGGAAAATAAGACTTTCAAATTGTTGCTGGTGGAAATGGGGTTCTTTCAGTGACACAAAAAACACATTTCAGGGATGACACATGAGAGGATAAAGTGTACTCACAGTGGTAAGCTTTACTGAGGCTGGCGTGAACCCAAAGCACTGCTCCAAGGTGCCCAGAGTGTGTGTCTCATCCACGGCCAGGGGGTTCAGCTTTGTCCTGCTATGGGAAAAGTCCAGCCTTGTCTTCAAGTCTAGAAGAAGGGCCAGGGTCCATAAATTCTCTGTCATTGTTTAAATCCATGCCAGTCTCTGTCCCCACCCAGCTAGCTTAGTCTCTGTTCTCAACAGCACTCTGGCCTGTGCTGCATTGCTGTACCCAGGTTTGCACTTGGAGCTTGTGCTTGGGCCCAGCCAGCTGTAGGCCACATTGCTGCTATGGAGAGAGTATGAGTGAACAAACTGAATGTGTGTTACCAAGAGACAGGCCTTTGTTAAGCTTTGATTATATTACCATGGCTTTCAAATTGACCAATCTCTTTCCCAACCCTTTGCATGCTTGTGCTGGGCCCTCCTTCTAACCAGTCTGGTCTTATTCCCAGATTGGACTCCTCTCCATTTCGGTCACCATCTTGGCTCTTACTGGGCATGTGCCCATAAGAGTAATTTTTCCCTGCTGCTTTATTCCTCCCCCTTGTTAATCATGGTAATGACCAGTAACTGGTTCTTCCTGCCCACTTCAGGGATTAGGTCCTGAGGTCAGGGGATGTGGTCCTCCCTGAGGAGCCTATGAATGCTATGGCTTCTTAGTGAATGAGGCTTATTAATGTCTGACTCCCTAGTTTATCAGGTTTGTCTAATTTCCTTTGCCATCTTTCTTTCTTTCTTTCTTTCTTTCTTTCTTTCTTTCTTTCATTTTATTTTTTATTTTTAGAGAGAGGGGAAGGGAGGGAGGAAGAAAGGGAGAGGAACATCAATGTGAGAGAGAAATATTGATTGGTTGCCTCTTGTATACACCTCAACAGGGGACCAAACTGGCAACCCAGGCAGTGTGCCCTGACCAGGAATCAAACCAGCAATGCTTTTTGCTTTGTAGGATGACACCCATCCAGCTGAGCCACACAAGTCAGGGCTCTCTTTCTTTATTTCTAACTAGCTATATACGCTAACAAAATACCTGATCAAGTACTAAGCTGTCAAAATCCACCAAGCAGTTCAGAAAAATTCTTCATTTTTATAAGTTTTATAATAGGTGCCCATCTCAGGTCAGGATACTCAGGTCTCCATTCCTAGAAAGTGAATGTGCATCAGGAATTTCTACTTGTAACCACAGGAAATTCTATATTTAAAAAATGAGTCAAAAATCTATAGATATAATCATTTAAATATAGGTGTAGAAGCCTTCATTTTTAACATATTTTCCATTACCTCATAGGTTGGTAGTTTTTTGAAGAACTGGTACATTAAAAGGTACCAAGCAGAACTAAAAATTTATACCATGTAACTGGCTCTGAACTAGTTCCAATAATAAGAAAATACAGCAAAACCACAGTTATAATTAGTTAGCCATTTCTGTAAAAGCATATGCCTCTAGAATCAGCCAGAATGCTTTTCCATTTTTTCTTTTTTTTTGTAGTCTTCTAGCAACCGAATATATAAAAAAAAACCTATTTTAGTCACAATATTTCATCCCATTTCTAAGTTTGTGTATCAACCAGATAATATAAGTAAGCCACACTTGTATAAGTATTCTGGGGAAGGCAACCACAGAATATCAGACTATCCATGCCTTTAAACTTTATCACATTAGCCAAGAATATTTATCAGTGGTCTGAAAGGAATTGGTTGTTGTTTTTTTTAACGCAACAATTCACACTTCAACATTTATGCAAATTTGGGTAATTTAAATGTATGAGATGATTAAGAAAGAATCTTTCCTTTAATTCCCCAAAAGTATGCATGTTATTTTCTCCTTATGCAAATTTCTAGGATAGTCTGTTCTTTGATTCTTTTCTTAGATCTGCTTAAAATAAAACATTGTAAATATACACAGTAGAATCAGAATCTTGCCTATGGCTTCATATGAGGCTATGTAAACTCTTGGCAAGAGTGGTATTTTAACTATTTTTGAATTGTGACATGCTTATTTGGAAAAATGGTGATGGAGAAAATATAATGGTAGATATCTACGGAAACGCTTCAAGATAATTTGTCAAGTCTGATAAATGTGGTGCCTTCATCTAAACTCTTAAGTGTCTTACTGCTTTATGCCCTTGCATCAATTAACATTTAATTCGACTTAACAACCTCACTTATCACTAGTTTTTTTATACCTGTGAAGCTTATAAATGTTAGCTTTTCAAAGCTGACAGTTTATGATTGCTTATAACCTACACAATCTCAGGCTAATGCAATAGGTGATTAATGGACCACGGGGATGAGGCAGCCACAGGGCTTGTTACAAAAAGAGAGATGAACTACAATCCTGGTGAATGCACCTTTTGAATAAATATATTTGAAAACCATATAAACCAATGTCAAGAGGGAAAACTTCAACCTAATTATATTAACAGTGTTTCTAATGATATACTTTGGAAGTGATTTCAGGCCCTTGTTTATAAAAATTCTTTCACTAAATAACATAGCTGGCATTGGAAGTGAAATGAAAATGGTGTCAAGGAAAAGTCTGCTTAAATTAACATAAGAAAAATAACTTTAGATTCAAATTAATAAAACAGGGTCACTTTTCCTACAGGAGAAAGCAATAGATTTGAAATTGTTGTCTTGGTGTTTAGGAAACATACTGAGGTATTAACATAAAATAACAATTGCAGTCCTAAATTAGTTAATGCCTGAGAGGAGTCACTTAGCTGTCTTTTCAAGGATGCTCAGAACATTTTCCATTTCTAAAGGAAATTTATTAAATAGAGGACCAAAGTTACAAAGAAAACAAATTCATGTATGTGTTTGGATATCACCTACTTACAAATATATAAAGAACATTACAGCGAATCAATTAACTTGGTATAGCCACATGTTCAGGTTTTTCTTATTCTTCATGATCCATCCAACAAATGCTAGCTTTTCAGTGCCTTTTCACTACCCCTGTCTCCAAAATACCTAGAGCTTTTTACCTATTCTTTCTTTGTACATTTTAAAATCTATCATAATTATTTATGTACAGGTTTTCTCTTCATTATTAGACTGTAAACTACTTTTTTCCAGGGCCAACAATATTGTTTTATGAGTAACAATTGATAATACATTTTTGTTAAATGAAAGAAGAAATATATATTTGAAATATATATATGAAATATATATAATTGGATATTCAAATGGATGTATAACTGAGCACTGAGTATTAAGACTCAAAAAATGCATATACTGAAAAAATTTTTAATTTAAAAAACAGTTTAATTTAAATGATCTGAATAGATTTGCTTTAACAGTTTACAGTATAGCATGTATATGTTATATAAAACATTGTACATAGTCATTCAAAAGGATAAAAGAAAGACAGTTGTTTTCCACTTAGACATGTGTTGAATGTCTATTATCAGTCAGGCAGTGTGGTGAGCACTAAAGGATCTAAAGACACATAAGACAAACTCCCCACCATCAAGGAGTATGGTTTAGCTAAAAAAGAAGTCACTGATTTATATAATTAATCAAGTCCCCCTCCCAAAGGACCCTCTCCCCAAAAGTCAAACTTTAGCTCAAGAAAACTAGGAAACATGTCATCGCAGATAAAAAAAACAATGTGCTACTTCTGAAAGCTATATTGTGAGTACAGAAAGGCATAAGAAAGCAACAGTCTTGAATAGGAAATCAACTTGTAGTAGTTAAGGGTACAAATACTGGTATCAAATGACCTAGGTTCAAATTCTACCTCTGCTACTCATCAACTCTATTATCGCAAATTCCTTATGCTTTTTTTGCTCCAATTTTCCATCTGTAAAATGGTATCATTAAAGTATTAATTAACCATTTAGCTAGGAAGCTATTAAAATTAACTCTAATAACAAATACTTCCCCTAAAAGCTCCGGAAGAGTAAGTCCTTATAAAGTGATAGGTGATATTATTATCTATTAGTATGTTATTGTCATAATTTATTCAAGGAAAATAATATCTTTGGAAAGACTAGATCTTCCCAAAAGAACACTAGAATTGTCCCCAAATCAAAGGAGTAGCGGCCTGGAAAAGGACGTGGCAGAGACTGTGACAAACGGGAGCAAATGCTGGATCTAAAAGACAGCTTAGTTCCTGCCAGTTGTCTCCATTCAGCAATATAGGCCCCGATTTGCTAGAGCTCCATACTTTTAAGAAAAAAAATAAAATATCTAATTTCATATGAAATTTTCTAATTTTTACAGCAAAACCACTAATTTTTGAGTGGTTTGTGACCTCCGCCATGAAGGAAAACTGGCTGCTGTATTATGCTGTAGGGTTCAGGATACATACACTACTCTAAAATATGGCACCTTGGCCTATTGCATATTCTAAGCTGAAGGAGTTTAAGAAAACAGCAGAAGCCTCCCATGCCCTTCTCTCTTGAGGAAGGTCATAAGACCCTCCTGTGAGCGGTGCCCTCCCTACACCTAGAGGACAGGAGCATCCTTATCTACATGATGAAGGAATACCAAGAGAATCCAAACAAACAGGCCTTGCTAAGTTTCCCCTGGTTTGCTATACTTAACTTATATTCTTTGTCTTCTTATATTTCCCCACAACTTTCCACTCTTCATCAAACCCAGCATAAACACATTCAGGTTTAACCATCTCTTTGGGTCTTTGTTTCCTTATGAAAGTTCCCATGTCACATAAAACTTACATTAAATAATTTGTACATTCATCTCATGCTAATCTGTCTTTGTCAGTTTAATTTTCCAACCCAGCCAGGGACTTTAGGAGAATTAAGAAAAACTTTTTCCTCCCCTATAGCTGCAGAACTTTCCCTGTGCCTCACACTCATTAAAATCTGCCTTTACTCCCAGAAGACTAGGATTCTCCCTGGAGTTCTAGAAATATACACCAGCTACTATTAGTAAGTGGGAACAAACAAATAAGAATCATGAAACATGTGAGGAAAAGCAACTGACAGTACCAAACCTCACAAAGACAAAAGGTAATTTCAATAATAATAATAAATATATTTAGAGATTTGGAAGTATTACAAAGAAAAATAGGAAGAGTAGATAGAGAAAGAGGAAGAAGAGGAGAAAGGAGAAGTATGAAAATAAGAAGGAAAATGAGAAAAGGATGCTACAAAAAATGTAATGAGAATTCTTAGAAGTTAAATATCTGATTTCTAAAGTCAAGAGATCAATAGACAGATTAAATTGCAGAAAAGTCTAAGCCAAAGATAAATTATTTCAGCTGAAAGAGTAAACACAGAGATAATAGTCAAATACATTTAAAAAGGACAAAAATTGGAAAATTTTAAAGTACTACCATTATGTCTGGAAAGTTAGCAGTAAAACTAATTGGAGCTCCAGAGAAAGAAGGCACAGAGAGGGAGGGAAAGATATAGACCATAAAAGAAAATTTTCCTGACTTAAAAATGATCAAAGACTTCATACGGAAAAGCTACATAAGTAATAAAGTGAAAGAAGTTTACCTTAGGCATATGATGGGTAGCATAATATACCACCTTCAAATATGTCTCTTTATCATAAGGATTATTTTGAACTGATGGTTTTGAGAAACAGGAGATGCAGGAGAAACTCTGAAAACAGAGAAGTTACCCTTTTGTAAGGGAAATTTAATTTGTAATGGAAATCTCCATTTGTAAGGGTGTCTCCCTCTTTATACAGGAGAGGAATGACTGTCAATCATGAAAGATTCTTATCAATGAAAAAGTTACAAATTTCTATCTACATACGAAATTTTATTCTTGTTTACCACATTTTTTCCTGGTCAGCTCTCCATGACTGGCCTCTCCCATACCATTTTTTATTTTGTCTTTAGCTAAAGTTGACATTTTAACCAGAGTTCTAAACGATCTTGAAAAGTTACTCATTTTTCCCTGGGTATCTTCTATGTATACATGAGGTATACATGTTAATAAACTTCTGTTTGTATTTCTCTTGTTAATCTGTCTTTTATTAGAGGGGTCTCAGCCAAGAACCCAAAACAGTAGAAGAAAAAAATTACTTGCCTTCCCCTACGTATACCTTGGAGAAATTACTGCATTCAGAAGATAAAGAGAAAATTCTGATACAATGTATAAAGACAAAACAGGTTTTTCTAAAAACTGACATCATGTTTTTGCCCTGATTGGTGTGGCTCAGTGGATCCAGCACCAGCCTGCAAACCAAGGGGTTGCAGGTTTGGTTCTCAGTCAGGGCACATGCCTGAGCTGCAGGCCCGGTCCCCACTAGACACGTGAGAGGCAACCACACATTGATGCTTCTCTCCCTCTCTTTCTCCTTCCCTTCCCCTCTCTCTAAAAACAAATAAATAAAATATTCAAAAAATAAATAGAAATTGACATCATGTTTTTGAAGAATATTAAGAAAATAGATGTCATCAAAATTCAAGTATAAGAAAAATTTTAAGACATTTTAGACAGTTTATCGTATATTAACTCTTCTAAAAAAACTCCTTGAGAATTTATATTAAGTATTATTCTTACCCAAGATGATAACTAAGCACAAGAAAAAGTAAGAAATAATTCAGGAATATAGAGATATGAAAATATTAATAATATAGTCCCAAATATCCATTTATTACAACACATGGAATGTAACAGTTCAAATAGATTGTTAAACTTTTAAGATAATCCACTAGGAAGGGAAAAATGATAGAAAGAAGTCAAAGTAGAGGAGAAAAGAAAGTAAGCATAACAAATAGATAAAACAAAAAATAAAGGGTTTTCTGTTTTAGAAATTACTTTTTCTCCCTTACAAATTACCTTTTCTCTTTGTGAGGTTTGGTACCATCAGTTGCTTTTTCTCAAATGTCTGGTAACTGTTAGTTGTTTGTTCACATGGATGAGGGTTTTGCTTACTAATAGTAGCTGGTGTATATTTCTAGAACTCCAGTGAGAACCCTTCTGGGAGTAAAGGCAGATTTTAATGAGTGTGAGGCACAGGAAAGGTCCTGCAGCTGTAGGGGAGGAAAAAGATTTTCTTAACTCTCCTAAAGTCCCTGGCTGGGTTGGAAAATTAAGCTGACAAAAACATATTAACATGAGAAATATGTACTAACTATTTAATATGTTTTACATGACAAAAAAAGAGAATAAATGTAGAATGATTATAAACATAAAAAAATGTGAATGGGTTATATTCTACCATAAAAATATTGTCACATTTGATTCAAACTATTTATGTAATACAGATTGATAGCAAAAGATATAGTAAAACCCAAATGACACAGATAGATTGAAATAAAGAAATTTTAAAAATATATGTATATAAGAAAAATATATCTCCAGACAAATGCATAGCTCCCACCAAAAAAAGGCACTGTGGTAAAATAGAATTTAATGTCTAGAAATTATTTTAAATGGTTGAAACAATTTACTAAAAATATCTATAGATAATTACAGTAAGTCCTCCCTTCATGTGGTCAATAGGTTCTGCAACTTTAATTAAAAGAATAGATAATGAAACCAATTTTACCATAAGCTAGTTGATATAATCAAGAGTTAAGTTTCCATGGCATTTCATCAACAAAATTTGATAGATCAAAGGTTCTGACAAAACAACATTGAATGAAATAATGTTATTTGAGGACCTGTTGTATATACCTTCATGTACCCCCCAAAAATAGCATCAAAATATAAGACAGCCTACAACTGTAAGGAGATATTTACAAATTGGTATTCATAGTTGCAGATTTACCATATATGTCTCCAAAAATGGTTGAAACAAGGTAACTTATAAGCATGATATAAAGTAAAGAATTTTTTAGTCATAAAACAGAGTGTACATATTTACATAGAAACAGAGTTTTCAATGATTGTTAAAAAAACTCTAAAATTTCAAAAGTACAAATTATAGGAAACTATAATTTTTTATCAAATATAATAAAACTAGAAACTAAAAACTAAAGGATAAACTGAAAGATCTATGCATTTGTAAATTTTAAAACATTCCTCTTTTTTATCGTCTATCATTTACATATTTCAATTGCAGGGAATACTTAGGATTTGAGAAAAAAAATCTATTTGACAGTGATTCTCAATACTTCGGGAACTTAAAAAAGAATTAAAATCCGTGTCCCAACCCATGAGCAGCAGTATTTTTAAAAGCTTCCCCAGGTGATTCTAAAATGCAGAGGGTTTTCAGAAGCACTACGTTATGCAACAGCCTGCAGACAATTTGCCATGTGGGGTTGAGGCTTTGGGGAACGGCCAACTGGAGATCACAGATTTGGGAGTTGAAAATAGGAAGTCAGATGCTAAGGGATAAATTCATCTGGCAGACCCTTTTATGGTAGGATTTTATGGTGGCCCAGTACAGTGGGGTTTTTTCCCCCCCGAGGGTAACTTTAAATGTCTTTAGCTATTTCCAGTGTGCCACAGGCCTCATCACTTCCTATTGCTTGCAGTGATCCAATTCACATATTTAATTACTTGCTAGTAGAGGTAGTAAAAATCATGAAAGGATGTAAGTTCAGAGTAAAGGAAGCTGGAGAGTCCTACAACTACTCTAAATTAAAACAGCCTGAATGTATTAAAGCCCCTGGTTTCAACTTCTTAGTTTCCATTGCTGAATTGGGTTCCAGTCACTTGATCTGTTAGAATTCCGATTAACACATTGTTCTCTACCTTGTGAAATGTCAATTGTGAACTCTATTCATTCAGCAAATATCTGTTTAGCATCTACAGCATTTCAGGTGCTGCGATAGGCACTACAGATGCAAAGATGACAAAGCCGTACCCTTTGCCTTCCAGTTGCTCAACATTCAGAAACATGTAAGTGTCAAGATCATTACAAAATAGGAAATTAAGAAATATCTGTAGAAAGAGCTGTAGAAAGGATGTGATGAAAGCACATATGGAGGCTGTTTTCTCTAGCTTAGGGTGAAGATCCAGGGGGTAAGCAACAATTTCTCAAGTGGGATGACAACTAAAAGTCTGAAAAGACAGAATTTAGCCAGGGAGATTCCAATCCAGAAGTAACTGGATCGCCAGAACTTAGTACCAGCTAAACAGGGGTCTGAAATAAAGTCTGCTTTTAAAACTTGGGTTGACTATTGCCTCCACCACTAAGTTAGAAACAATAGAAAGAGAATAGAAGTAGCTTGTGGGAGAAAAGGAGATAAATTATGAACACCATGAGTTTCAAGTACGTTTGAAAAATTCAAATGAAAATAGTAGGAACTTTGATATACGGGCTGGAACTAAATTATTTAAACGTGGCTCAGCCTACAAATATATATTAAGAAGTTATCAGCATGTAGATGATAATTGGAGCCACGAAAGTGAATGACACTGTGAAAAGAAAATGTGGAGGAGAGAAGTACAAAAATGGGACCGAGGGAACACATTGTGCCTTGCATACCAATAAAGGAGAATTTCAAGAGGAGAGTGGTCAATAATTCATACCCAGAAAAAGAGTAAAGTAAGATTAGTACTAAAATATGTCCTTTGATTTTAGCAACAACCTTGAGAATAGCAGGTTTAGTTTGTGGAATATGATTATATGAATTGAATAATGAACATAAGGTATGCAAGTGTGGACGGGACTGCCAATTACTATTACTGTTTTGAGAGGCTTATTTATCAAGGAGAGGAGAAAGATCAAGTAGTACCTAAAGGTTTTATTGTGTAGATATAGTCTACATGCTTGAGCATGTTTATATGCTTAGAGGAAGGTTCATTACATAAAATAAAAGATGAGTCGAAGAAAACAGGGCAGGAATACCGAGGATGAAGATGATGTCAACAGGCATCAGGTCAAGCTGGGTTCAGCCGTTCCTCTAATGTAACCCTTCCAGTCTCTGAGCAAATATCACCTCATCGGTGAGAGCTTCCGTGACCACCCTAGTATATAAAGTAGCAACAACGTCCTTGTCCTAGTGTCTGTAGCCCTCTCAACTCGTTTTATATTTTTCCATAGCTCTAATCACATTCACACATATTATAAATCTGCTTGCTTTTGTTTATTGTCTGCCTGCCTTCCCTGATATTTAAACTCCATAATAAAAGGTAAATTTATTTATTTTTAATACTATATATCTCCAGTGACTGGCACTTGATAGGTGCTCAAATACACAATGGTTAAGCAAATAAATGAATGATTGAAAAGGGTGTTTCAGAGAGTGTAAGATGATTAGAAGGAAGTGCAGGCATAGCGCAGTGTCAGATAAAGAGGAAGCGAAGGAGTAGGTAACCAAAGAGCAGACCTCCATGAAGTACGAGACTCTAAGCCATGTAGAGATCAGGGTTGTGGCCAGAGCTCAGAGCACTCGGGTTTAAGCTCTCAAAATGCATGCAGTTATGGGAGAAGCCAATGTCCAGACTGGGTCACAGAATTAGATACATGGGGTGTGGTGAAGGGGAAGCTTTTCAGAGTTCAAGGAACCAGAAGGTTCTTATGCTTCGTCATTGGATGTGTTGTGGTCGCAGTAGCATAAGTTTCCAGGGGTAATAGCAGGAAATGCAGTGGAGAAGCAGACATCGAATGAGTATCTATCATTCCTTAGTAAACTAGGGATGTCCAGGGAATAAGTGATCAGAGCAAGGAGTGAGGTGGAGGCTGGGGGCAGAGAGTGTTGGGATGCAGCCACCCAAGAAAGATTTGAAACAAGGTGAGGATGGTTGGGCTGGATTTTCTAGAAAAAAATAGTCTACTGGCATAAACAACTAAAAGTCTAATAAGACTAAAAGTTCTCTTTTTAATTGTGGCTTTTGTTTTTACCATGGTTTCTTTTCTTTAAGTTTCAAATAAAAGAAAAAGAATGGAGTGTTTTCTTGGTGCCCCATAGAATAGAATCCAGAGGAACCAACCTCGCTGTTACAAGAAGTCTGACCCTATCTGACCCTATTTTTCACCTTTGACTGTGACAGTTTTTAACTTTTCTCCTGCCCTTGGGACCTTCATCTGAGCATACTGCTAAGAAAGCATAGGTGTTTCTTTCCTTTGGCACCGGCAGGAGATTCAAACCAAGGAAGTCCCTTGTCCATAGCTGCCTTCAGTGCATCCCCATACCCTAACTACAATAAAAACCTCACACCAGTCTCCTTTCCTTGTTCTCACAAGCCATTTTCTGATCAGCTTCGAAAATCTGCCCTACTCTCCCCCAAAAGCCTTGTTATGTAAATAATAAACCTCTTCATACCTGCTGTGTAGCATCCTTAGCCTTGCCATCAGATCCAAATTTCCTGTCAGGGTCCATCCTGATTCTGCAACGTGCCCACAAAAACTCAATTACTAAGGAGACTTTTCAGCAAAGCCCTCGCTGACCTCATCAGGCAGCATTAGTCACTCCTTACCTCATGCTCTCATTTATGTTTATTTATATCTTTAGTGCTCACTACAGTCTAATATGTATTATAATTGTGCAGCTATTTCTTTCATTAAGATTCTTGAGGATAAAAGTTATATCTTACATTCCATGGAAATTTATGTAAGAAGCTTAATAAATATTTGATTTATTGAAATTTTCAGCAGGTGCAAGGGCAGAGTGGCATCCCATTGGGGAACTGAAGTTGCGGTTTTGATCTGAAGCTTTAAAATCACCTCCTGAATGTATTCTGTCTCCCCTGAGCTCTCAGAGTTCATGATATAGATTAAATCATGACATACCAACAGCAAAGAACAATATAAAGATCCCTTTGAAAAGATCAATTCCTTCCAAACTGCTTCCATCCCCCTTGTGGAATTACTAAACAGACGGCTTAGTTGAAGATTGCTGAAAGTTCATTCATTTTCTGTAAGAGCTATGAGAATGCTCATAAAACCGGTTTTAAATGGGAACCCACCCATATGTTTTATGCTGTTTTTCAGGCAGTTAGCCTAATTAAGCCTTCTAGGCAGGTTAGAGTCCCCCTGTAGAAACTAAATAGAGTTTAAATACAGAATGATCTCAAAATCTATGAGCTTTTGATTGATGCCCCAGTTAATTTTGACAATTCAAGTGGCTTCCTGCTTATCTTCCCTTTAAGAAGATGAATAATTATGGAAATGGCCTCATTAACTCTTTGATGCCAGTCAGTGGAATTTATAGGTTATTATGCCTAAAGTCAAGGCCTAGAAGAGAAAAATAATCAGTCTATGAGGCACATTATCTTCAAACTTTTTGTCTTGCTCCACTTCATTGTCATATCTGCAGGTACCACCAGAGATGTTAACTGTGTGTCCAATAATAGGAAGGGATTTAGAAAACAATAATCTCCATTGAGATGAAATGGCATTCAGCAGTATCAGGACCCCTTACACCTCAAGATTTTTTTTTTAATTTCAGGTTGGAAATAAATTTCATCCTCTGTGCTCTCATATCATTTCAGTCTTCAGTCACCAAAATAGAATCTTTACTCTGAAGAAAAGGGTACTTTATAAGCCATCAAGAAAAAAAAAAGTCAATAAATACATGCAGTTTGGGGGTTAACAAAATATTTCTTAGAACTAATTTCCAATAGCCATAAAAGGAGTGGATTAGACCAGGAACTGAACCAAATAGTGCAACTGAGTTTATACAACTAACATCTTGTATGTTGATTCATCAAGGTTAAACTTCTAGAAGTTCTCCAGATACTTTCATTCATCCTTAACTCCTTATAAGTAAACATTACTCGTTTTACTTTGTTGAGAAAGGAAAGTATATTAAGGGAGAAGATGATTTCAACAAAAACTCTCACATATCACATATGGTCTTCTATTTTCTCATTTAAGAAATAATGCTAATAATAATACTATGCCAGAGAGGTTCAGAACTGATTTCAACGCATATGAAAGTACTTTTTAAATGGAAAATTACTAAGTCAATATTTGTTATGTAGAATAATCACCAAGCAGATCTGTTTATTAAGTACTCAAATCACTGAACATGCAACTGGGGGAAAGGCAAAATTTTCAAAGATTTAAAAGATTTAGATCCTTTTAAACTTCACTCTAAGAGCAAGTCACTTACCCTCTCAGAGCCTCAGCTCTAAAGAGAGGTTTGAGTATCATAATTCCTGTGGTAGATTCAAAATTAGTCTTCATGTATCCATGCCTTCTAGCCTGGTAAAACCTTCCCATTCAACCTCTAGGGCTTTGGCTATAGGATTTGATATGGTCAATAGAATGACAAAGAAGCAATAAGTTCTCTAGAGGCCTTGCATGCTTCTATTTGATCTTTGGCACCCCGTCATCACTCTGAGAAAATACCCGCCTGCTGGCGGATGAGAAACACGTGGAGCAGAGTCCAGCTGAGCAACTTGTCTGAGCCCAACCCATCCTAGCTCAGCCAAGAGCTGGCCAGCACCCAGTCACGTGAACAAGCCCAGGCAAAATCAGCAGAGCTTGCTAGTTGACCCAGATTCATGAGCAAGAAATGATTATTGTTACTTGCACTGAAGTTTGGAGGCTGTTCATTACACAGCAATATTGTGGGGACAGATAACTAACACAGTCACCAGCATCCCAGGCAAAATCATAGACTGTCATGTATCTCAAATAAAATTACATAAGTAAAAACTGTTTTAGATATCATAAAACTTTTCAAATGTATAATTAATAGAGTTACCTGGGTGGCTTATCATATTAAAAGTGAGGTTAAAAAAAAAAGTCTACGGTTCCCCTGGTAGGCATTTTATCAATATTTCATAATGCAGTTTTATAAAATTTATTCATTTATTTCTTCATGTATGAAAATTCCAGAAATATTTCAATCCAGGAATTCCAGTAAAAATATAATAAAATTGCCTATAAAATAATTTTATGGGACTGTTACCCAGTTTTTGGATTGGAAATAAAATGATAATTCTAGAGGATGACTACTCCCATCTCACACATCCTTCAGCAAGAGGGCATGTAATCATTCCAGACAGTTGTCTATCTTTTTCTTCAAAAGTCATCTGGGAACAGAGTCTGCATCTCCTTGTACATTATGTCAGGTTTAACAATCCTTTCTTTCAGATATATTACCCATTCGTAACTTAAATTTCATCTGCATGCATCTATGCTACAGATTTTTTTTTTCAATTTCAAATTAGAAACTAAAATCGCTAAGTGAATTCTCACTATAATTATTTTACATATACTTCAGGACAACCAGCCTTTTTGTCCGTAGGCTTACAACTAACTGATTTTGTTACAGAGCAACAGAAGGTCCGTTATTGTCCGCCGCCAGAGATTTGTGAAAAGGAAAGGAAATGTTTATTTAATGCTATACAGAGTTAAAGTAGCGACTTAACTTCTTCATTAAAATATTAAAGTCTTTTAGGATACCCACAGATGCCCACAGTGCTTCCTATCTCCCTCTGCCCTAAGTCAGGGTACTGTAATTGCAAGGAAGAGAAGCACACATCCGGGATCCAGGCTCCTGACACTGTCAGCTGTGTCCTAGTCCAGGCAGGATCTCTAATTAATCCAAAGCCATGTGGCATCTTCTCATGGCCTAGTGGCAAGAGTTCTTTCACCCTTCTAGGCAAAGTCTCTCCTGCTTCCCAGGCCACGCAGCCAAAGGGAGCACCCCAAAGCCGTGTGGTCCTTCTTCTGCCAAAGCTGTGGGGAAGGGGTCCCCACTCTGGCAAAACCACGTGGCTCTCCCTCTTCACCAAAGCTGCAGGGGTCTTCCCTCTGGTGAAACCACGTGTAATCTCCTCCCTCTGGCAAAGCTGCGAGAGGGTCTCCACTCGGACAAAGTCAAGTGGCAGTTCTCTGCTAAAGCCACATGGTGATTTTCCCTCACAAGGCTGTGTGAGGGTCCTAACTCTCGTGAAAGCACGTGGATTCTCTCAATGGCTGCCACGTCTGTTTAAATCCCCATGCCAAATTTCTTCTGTTCCCCCATTTCCGACTCCTCCTACAATCAGTTACACCTGCCAGCATTCCCGTATATTCCAAGTTTTGGGGGATGCCATCATGAGTCTGGGCAGGTGTGTCCCCATTTTCTGGAGCCAATCTTCTCCAAGCTCCCACGCAGGCACTGTGACTTGAGGTTCCTCCCCCAGTCACGTCTTGGGGGGAAGTCCTTTCCATCCCCCTGGCTCAGAGCATGGCCACAGCTATTTAACACATCCAAGCCACCAGCCAAAGGCTATAGATATGTTAAATGACCATGCCATGGATTAGCGGCTCTGCAATCCCTTGGGGGAAGGGATGTGTCCCTTCCCCCAACTCATAGCTGTGAGGGAAGAGGTGAGGACATCTTATATGTCCCTCTAATATTTCCTGGACACCCTGAGTTCTGGGCCTATTCCAAATCCCTATTTTGGGGGCCCCCCTCCTGGCTGCACCCTGCCTCAATTTTATTTTCATTATGAAAACACGTATTCAAACATATATAGATAATAATCAAGATAGGCTTTAATATTCTATCACATAACCTCACATTTCTAGTTCTAGAGCCCTTTGTCAATAAAATAGAGATACGATGCTTCTAACAATCTCGGAAGCACAGTACCTGCTCTGATAGTTATAGTGAATGAGATTCTCTAAACCAAATGGGGGAAAATAATGTGCATACTCACAAAGAATTTGCTAGAATTTGGGGGGTTCTTTTGGCCAAATAGCAAAACTCAAGCCCCCGGCCATAGTCACGATTCACGAACCTACCATCAACGCTCAAAGACAGCATGGCTGTCCTTTCCCCAAGCGTGGACACTGCCCACATGTTGTACTTTCAGGACTGCTTATTGCTTGTTGCTACATTAAGAACCATTTTTCAAGGAGATGATCCAGTACTTGCAATGAGAGATTTTGCTTAATGAAAGCAAAAGGAGTTAAAAAGAATATTTCTTTTCACTGCAGAGCATGGGATCAGACAGAGTTTTAACAAAAGCATGCTAAACAACTGTGTTGAACTTGAATTGTATTTAAAATTTTATTCAACTGGTTAAATGGCTTGCCTTATGTAAAACAGAATACCCCTAAGAAATATAAGCAAGGATAATGTTTCCACCAAAATATTTAGCTTGCTTTGGGCAACGGTACAAGAATTCATAGAAGTGGTAGAATTATACTTTAATAAATCATACAGAACATCAAAATTGTTTTATTGCATTAGAATTTCACTTAAGCAGAGAATTACAATTGCTGGTGTATAAAAGAGGATGTTTTTCTTGACTTTGGATTGTTGGGTTTCTTTTTTTCTATTTTTGCTGAAATAGATAAAGCAAACTCTTCCCCACCCCATATCCTCTCCCTAAATACTGAAAGTATCTTGAATCAAACTCTGTTGTGTGTCCGGTAATATCTAAAAAATAGAAATGTCAGTTTCTACATTTGTCAAGCTTCAAGATTCACGTCTGCATCAGTAGCCCTTTAACCTTCTTGCAAGTTCCAAACCTATATTTTCAAATGTCTGCCTCCGGCACTGACTAAATATGTGATGGCAGAGGAGGACATTTATCTTGCTGGGCTTTACTTTCCTCATCTGTGAAATGAAGGCAATAAATAATGAAATAATCTTTATGATCCCATACAACTTCAATAACCTGTGATTCTAGCACCACCTCGATGATGTGAAAGATACCTCACACGCAGGAAGAACAAAAATTTAGTTAGGTGTTTTATAAACCTGATCACCCTCAGTTATTTTCGATTTTGATGGTAACCAGGGATTGCTCCGTTTAAAAAAAAAAAAAAAAAAAAAAAAAAAACCTCAGCGCGATGGTTGATTTCTTATTCTTCTGACAATTTTAAGGGGCCACAGTTGTTACCAAGCCGCAGTGGGGTTTGGCTGCCTGCCACCATGAAAAGGCAAATTCTAGAGGCAGAGGCTGATGAGAAAGGAAAGGGGTTTTGTTCAAATGCTCAGTGATCTGGGAGGACGGGGCACTCCCCCTCTCCAGGCTCATCAGGCTCATCTCTGCCACAAAACGCAGACAAAACCCAGCTGTTTCCAGCAAGACCAAAACCAAAGGCACTGCCCAGAATTCCCACTCCATTTTAAAGTACTGTCCTTTGGAGCCCTAGGCAACTTAATGGGCTGCTGTCTGGCTTCCAGCGCCCTCCTGGAAGCTGTGTGCGGCGCACGTGCCACCATTGGCCATGCAGCTTCTAGTGGCAAACAAGGTCCCTGCTCCTGGGCAGTGGAGCTGGTGAAGACACTGGTGAATGCTCACTAGGTCAGCAAGACAGAGAGGCTCCCTCCTGGAGGCCATGGAGTCATCAGCCCACGGAGAGAACAAGCCAGTACACCGTCCACGTACAGGTCGCAAGCAGCAACCATATACTCCTTGAGCTTTCTTTGTTTATATTAGTTTCAGGTGTATGTCTGACCAGGTGCTTTTTCAGAATCCCCAGTTAACTTTCCAAACTCCCACACAGTCCAGGAGGGTCTACCCCATGACCAATCTCTTCTTTTCCTCAGGCTAGACTGACAGGCAGGCTTCTTCTATCTGGCACCTCCTCTTGCCGCCATTCTGATCTCTGTGGGGCCGGTGCCTGCCTTCCTCTGGCCCCACCCCCAAACAGGTACTGGACGGGGGTAGGAGGGCTTTCCCCCCCTACTCAATTATCTTGCTAGCCTTGAGTGTGCTCAGTGTAATGCTTCCTCCTGCCACCATCCTGCTCGGGGGTGGGCATCTGCCACCAGGAGAGGCGCGCTCTGCACTGGGACAGAGGACCTTTAAGGCTGCCTCCCAGGTTACTCACCCTAACCTAACCTAACCTAACTGGGATGCTGCAGCCCCACCCATTGCCTCGGGTAGTCCAGGATCTCCTCCAACATGCCAGGCTATTGGTATCACAACATCCCTCGAAGGCCACTCTCCTTTCCATCTTCTTTGGAGAAACCTACTATGTAGCAAGTGAAGGAAAGCAGAACACATGACTCTGAAACTCCCACTTGGGCATGTGGATTATTTTCAGCTTAAGTCAATAAAGACCCAGCAGACTCAAGGAAAACTTTTATAGCTACCTTAACTACCTGCAAGAATATAGATGGGAGCCCTGGCTCAGAAAGAGAGCAATTATCAGAATTGTTGTTCTTGTTGATGTTGCTGTTGTTGTTGATTCTGAATGGCCTGTCTGTATGGCAGAGCAAACATCTAATTACCAAACATTTGCTCTTCTTACTGTCCTGTGAATTACCGTCCTCCCCTTGGAAGGCCCAGGCCCCTGTCCCATCCTTAGCTCAGGATGGCATATAAGCCTCAACTGCCCACTTCCCCTTGGGTCTTGGGAGCCCCATGTTTTTATGGGGCTCTGTTTTACGTCTATTTAATTATTAGACTAGCCAAAGAACCTAGAAGAGAAGAAAATTTTCTCTTTACCAACACAGCATTGTTCAAGGTTTTAGACGTTGCCAACATAAATGTCCAAACCCATAGAAAAATTTTATGAGTTTGAGCCAAACCAACAACAATTGCCAGGAAGCAAAAATCTCAATGGGCTGAGAAAATACTCCAGAAAATGGTATTTTTGCAGTTTATTTTATACATTACAATCAAAGGAGAAGGTATAAGGAGGTTAGGGAGGTGGGAGAAAGCAAAGCTGGGAAATCTCTGAGATGGAATAAACAGTAAAAATAAAGTACTCCTTTTACATTGGTGGGTATCGGATAGTTAACAATGAACGCTTACAGCATGTAGAGATGGTATTTGGTACAAGATAACAATGAGGGTTCCTGTGCCCTGGTGGAAGATTGTGCCCTGAGGGGTCTAGGAAAAGGGGGTTACTCTGACATGTCAAAGGTATGTTACTATAGATGCAAAAAGATTGTGGACAGACTCAGTTAAGGTAAAGATTGACCTTTGTCAAGGCAGATGCCAGTCTAGGATATAACTACTTACCATGCGTCACTGTTCGGTAGAAAGTTTTCATCTCAGACCACCCTGTGTGGTGACTTTCGGTCTCCGAGTTTGTAAGGCCACCATGCAGGCCTCCCCTGAGCTTGTCGGGTTTAGTATGTGGCCCCTTTTCACCCACAATGCAAAGGAATGAACAACAACAGCAAAGCTTTCTGCTTTCATCGAGCTCACATTCTAATGGGGAGACATGGATAATAAAAAAAGTAAAGATACAGTACCACATATGTTATGAAATGGCCAGGGAAGAAGCAGGACTAACTGTATATATTCACTCACTGCCTCCACACTGGAAGTCCCTGGTGTCCTAAAACCATCTCATTCTCCTTCACTGCCTGTCATCACCTAACTGGTTCGGCATTGTGTGCAATAGATGTGCATTGGATTGAACTTGAGTTTGTAGTGAAAACAACATTTTAAAAGAATGCTTAAACTGTCTACTCCTGAAAAAGAAATTATCAGTACATATTTACATGTTATTAGGAGATAAAATATCTGTAAAATACTGATATTTTATACTGGCTATAAACAGGCTTTATCAAATACCATTGTTACTGTTTTTAACAAATATTTATAAAAGTCTTATAATAGTTGACTCACAAAAATATACCTGGTAAAAATAATCATTTTAGAGACCATTTTAAAACTTTTTAATGGAATTCAGTAAAATATTGTAATTCTGGACCACCTGTAGAGATGTGGAAATGTTCTAATTAGATCAGACTAGACATTTTATGAGGTTTATGAAAACCAGATTCTCCTAAAAAATTTAAATATTTCTATTAGATTTTAAGACAAAAAAATCAAAATTTATGTTTTCAATAAGCAAGTTAACAAAATCACAATCAAGTTCAGGAGTAACAGGAGATATTAACATAGATCATAGTAGAAAAGCCATCAGCCCACATCAAGGGCTATTTATGATGAAACGAACCTTAAAAGTCTTTTGGCCCAACCTTTTATTTTACAAATGAGACGCATAGAGAAGAAGTGACTTGGCAAATGTATCACAAAGTGTTGGCAGAGCCAGCACCAAGCCTAACTTCCAGCTGTCCCTTCAAAGAAAAAACAAAAAATGCTGCTTTTTCTCCCTTCTGAGTAGACAGGGCTCTGTTGCCTCACAGAGGAAAACTATTTCAGTCCACCACATTGTAAGACTTCTCCGAAGTACATGGGTATATATTTCTGTAGTTCCCTGTCCTTGGGTACATGTATGACATTGAAGAATGACTTTCTATTATTACCCAAGTGATCATTCAGGTGTTTAAAGGTTTTCTTGAACTATTCCTACATGGCAAGCATGGTGAACCATTTTTCTGACCAGGCCTTCATGTAGCAATCCAGCACACATTAACTCTAAATGTGCTTTATTATGCAGCATTGCTAGAAACTGCCTTGCCAGAAAGCCAGAAAATCAGCTCTCTGAAGGACATAGGCCTTTTACCCACATAATAAAATCTTGAGGAAGAACAGAGAAGCAAATGAAGTTTAATATAGATACCGGATCACAGATGAAAGAATCCAATCAAATGCTGACAAAACAAAAACATCTGAACAGGTAGGTAAGTAACAACCTACATGAAACACCGTAACCACCTGACAATTGAGCTTTCTTTCACACAGGCTCTGGGGAAATTCAACACCCCATTAAAGGGGCAGGAAGCAGAGGTCCTGAAGGAAAACTCTATAACCAGCGAAGATAAGATGATGAGACAGTTTCAGAATCATCATTACCTACATGACAACAAAGATGTTTACACTCCTGCTTTTTCTGAGTTGCTTCAGGATTTTATAATGAGGAAATATGAGAAATTGCAAAAGTAGTAAGTCTCACTCCCATCTTGCTATGAGAGTAAAATATAGCCACTTCATAAAATTTCTCCTTTATGATACTTACCTTTCCAAAGTACCAAAGAACCTCTTCAAAAATATTATTTTGGAAAAGGTTAACTTGCATTTGTGTTGCTGTGAGTGAAATGAGAGTTGTTTCAAGCTAACAATATTGTGAGCTATAATAAATAATACCAGCGACAATATTTGCAATCATCAATCACCATCACTTCATCTCCATCAGTCATTGCCATCATCATTTGCCTCATTTTCTGAAAGAGATCACCCTGGTTCCAGCCCAGCCCTGCCAATAATGGAGATTTAAATGAAAATAAGATTGTGGCTTTCCTGTTTACATATGAAGGTGACCAGAAGTTACCACCCCAAAACACATCACTTTGGAGTGAGAATTATTTTGAGCTAAAAGAAATTAAAACCCAGCAGATTTAGGAAAAGCTCTTTACCTCCCCTTCAACTGCCTAAATTTACATTGGAAAGGGGGTGGAGGATATATTGGGAAGAGAGCTATTACCTATTTTTAAACTAAGAAATGTATCTGCAGGCCTGGCTGGTTTAGCTCAGTGGATTGAGGGTGGGCCTGGGAACCAAAGGATTGCCAGTTCGATTCCCAGTCCGGGCACATGCCTGGGTTGCAGGCCAGGTCCCTAGTAGGGGGCATGTGAGAGGCAACCGCAGTTGCTGTTTCTCTTTCTCCTTCCCTTCTTCTCTCTCTAAAAGTAAATAAATAAAAATCTAAAAAAAAAAAAAAAGAAAGAAAGAAATATATCTGCATAACAAGACAAACTGTGTTTTCCAAAATTCTCCTCTCTCACCTTCCTAGGCCCGGCCTTCCTCCCTGTTGTATCCCCAGTCCGCCATCCCTTTCCTTAGCGCCAGGTAGTATATAAGCCTCAGTTACCAAGGCTGGGAAGCCCTTTCAGTCTCATATTTTTGGAGCTCCCGTTTATACATAATTAAATTGGTTTGTCTCCTGTTACTCTGTTTTATGTCAATTTAATTATTAGACCAGTCAAAGAACCAAGAAAAGAAGGAAAACTATTTCTTCCCTTACATACTCTATAATAGCTCCCCCTTCTCCTTAAAAGAAAACCCAACATTTTCCCCTGAATAGCTCAGTCCTGCCTGACCTCTCCCCTGCCTGTTTCTCTGATCCCTGTCTCTCCCCATTACTTGCCACTCTCTGGCCACATTGGGTGTTTTACTGTTCTTCACACATGCAAGCTCTCCCCCATCTCAGGGCCTTTAACCTTGCTATTCCTTCTGCCTGGAATACTTTTCCTCCCAGGGTTCTGAGCTTCTAATTCTTCTCATCTAGTCTCTATGTAAGTTTCTTACCCCATCAAAGGCCACCATCTCAGCCTTCAATCACTCTCCAGTCCTTACCCTGGCTTTACTATTCAGCAGGCTTTTCACCTCAGTGCACTCATCACTATCTGATGTTAGACCATGTATGCATGAGTTCATGTGTTTATCATGCGTCTTTCCTCACCCTAAGGTAACCATAGACAGGAGGGACATGTCTTATTTATCACCATCTCTCCAAAATCCAGAAAAAGCCTGATACATAATAGGCCCTCTATAAATACTTACAGAATGAATCAATGAACAATAATAATGACTTTATAAGTATGTACTATGGACTAATTTATTTATAGTATTTCTAATTCTAAACACAAATAAACCTGCCAAAGATCATTACCATTTTCTTGTCTAGAGAGAAAAGAATTCAAAGAGGTTGAGTAATTTCCCTAAAGTCATACAGATAAGTGGTGAGCCAGGAATGAAATCCAGATCTCCCTGTTTTAAAAGTTCTTTCCATTACACAACACAGTGTTGAAGACACCAATAAAGCCAATTATGATAACAGTAAATATTTATAAGGTACTCACCAAGTGCCAGACATTGTTATTAGTACTTAATATGTATCAGCTCATTTAAAGCTCAGGATAGCCCAATAGCACAGGTGCTTTTATCTCACCTCATAGACAGGAAGCTGAGGGTCAGAGAAGGTAAGTCCTTCGCCCCAGGTAACAGAGCTTGTCAGTGGAAGAATTAGAATTCAAGCCTAAGCCATCTGATTTAGAATCTATGTTTCTAATGCCAGCTGTAGAGTGAAATCAGATGTTTCCTTTTTGTCATTTCCAAAGTCAAACAGGAGAGACACAAAGTGATGCCGATGTCTCCACGAAGGTCACACTGCCACATTCCTGCGGCTGCACCGTGCCCACCGGGAGGTCCAGGACCCAGAGCACACACAAGAGCTGGGAACTACCTGGAGAAGTTGGGATCCGCTACGCTGGGAGCCAAAATGGTAGGAAAAACAAATATTTTGGAGAACATTTCAATGTGTATTTAACAAAGCACTTTTGTGTAAACTTCCTGTACTAATCTTGAGAAGGTATTCATTTTAGATAAAATTGTCATGCCAACCAGCCTACTTCATAACAAACTGCTGTGAATTAAAGTACTTTGTGCCAAATCACTGGTGGCTGGATTGCAAACCCATTCTCCAGATGAGAAAATTGAGAATTGGGAAAGTGAACAGGCAAACATCAGCTATGTCTTCAGGACTCAAAACTAAACTAAATCATTGGTTTCAACACAACCCATAACTGAAGTAGGACAGTTTGCAGGGCACAGCCAACAGGACTGGCCTGAGGCTGCTCTCTCTAGAAGGTCTTGCTTTCAGGATTGGCCTTCGGCTGGCATCTGGGGACTTGGCTTTTGAAATGTTCACTAAGTGGTGAGGTTTGACTGCTCTGCCAGCTAACTTACACTGTTTATGCAACTTTTTTATAGGAAACACCCTATTTCTGTCTGAGAGTCTGCAATTTTGGTGGCTTGGGTGTCTCTGTGATCTGCCCCCAGTGAACATCCTGAACTCAGAATCACAAACAGCCTTCCCTGGGCAGTCACAGGGAACATGTGTGGATGCATTTTTGCTGCTAGAAGAGTGTCCTGTATGTGTGCGACCCTTCACAGTAGGGAAAGGACACAGGAAGACTGGACATGGATTTCTCCTGACTCTGCCTGATGTGTTCTTTCCCCTTATTGATCTGGCTGTACACAGTACGGATCCTTACTGTGCTGCTGGAATAAATCTTAACTGTGAGAGTGATGCAGAAAATCTGTGAAAGCTTCTGGCAAATCATCAAAGGTGTGAATGGTCTTGGAGGTCCACAAAACAAACAGAGCAATAGGAGAAAGAGGGGAGCCCCTGACAAGGGGAATGGAGACAAAGGAAGAGTGGAGGTGCCTCCGTGGGTGGACCTGGAAGCCAAGAGATTCACTGGGGTTACACGGGCCTTGTAATCAAAACCCAAGGTAGAGAGCCAACACTGGCAGCTATGGAATTCATGGATCCAAAGATCAGGACTCTGTCTCTAGTAAAAAAAGGTTAGTATTTATCCACCACCAGTCAAAAGAAGAGAGGAGGTCACCTGAGCAATTGAAGTATAAACCCCAACACTTTCCAAGAGGGCTAGAATTATAGGAAAGGAATGAGCTTTCCTTGGCTAAAACTCTGCATACTCATTAGCAACACAAAGAGGCAAATTTATTCAAATCTACCTCCCTAAAACAAATGTCATCTTTCCCAAGGGAGTAAAATGGTGTGGAACTAAGTATAGGGTACACCATTTAAAATTCCTTTTACAGAAAAATTTCTTGACACCCTTCTTTGCATTAGATGCATTTGTAACTTGGATAACAGCTGACCCTCATTTCAAAAGTGATGGCTAACTGATCCTTTGGGTCTTATCCTGATAACATGTTGGGAAATCTATGCACACGCTATGCGATTTATGTTTTGCAATCTCTTAATAGATATCTACCTGATGGCAAATTCATTTTGGTCTTTGAATAATCAAGTTCATTTCTCATCCAAGACACACCAACTTTCTTTTAACACCTCTACTATATTAAGCTTTTCAGAAAGAAACTGACCTCCCCGCATACTTACACACATTTACACACAGGTACACATCTCTTTCATCAGGAGAGATTGGGAATCAGAAAGCACTGAAGTAGAGTTGGCACCACCCTTGCAAAACGGTTAAGAGAAAGCCAATGAGAGCTAGAATGGTGACTCACACAGGAAGAAAAAGACCTAGGAGTCCAATGCCCCCACCACAGTATTTACAGGGTTGTTACATCACAAGGAGCGAGGCTACAGGCATACCAGTCGGGGAAGTATTTTTTCCATATTTTAGAGTTCACTAGTTTCTCTTTGGAAAAAAAAAATGGATGCGCAAACTGAAAACATGTGTTCTCTTCTTAGGTAGCTGGAAGGAAACGTGAATGTAATTAAGGTCATAACATCCCCTTTACCCACAGGACTGTAGCCTGCTAATACCCCCACCCAACCCAAACACTGTGCTGTGGACTGCATGTGTCCCCCCCCACCCCAAACATTCACATGTTGTCCAATGTGATAGTATTAGGAGGTAGAGCCTTTGGGAGGTAATTAGGCCATGAGGGTAAAACCCTCATGAACAGGGTTAATGCCCATAGCAAAAGGGATGCAAGAACTTTCTTCCACTTTTAGCTCTCTGCCAGGTAAGGATGCAACAAAAAAAGTGCTATCCACAAGTCAGGAACCAGGCCCTCGCCACACACAGCATCTGCCTTGATCCTGGACTTCTTAGTCTCCAGAAATGGGGTGGGGGAATGCTGTTTAAGCCACTGATCATGGTGCTTCATTTCAGAAGCCCGAGCTGACTAAAACACCCTGATCATAAAAGGAGTATCAGAAGCAATGAGAATGTTCAGAAAGAGACAAAGCCTTCTCCTTCGGTGAGAAGAAGTGAGACTACCCATGAGAGGGCCAAGCACCAGGCTCCGTGGGTCTGGACACGGGGCTCTGGAGAAAGAAGGGAGAACTGAGAAGACGGAAACATCAGAGCTGAAAGGAAATGTCTATGGCTCACACTGTTGTAAAAGGTCCGATACCGTCAGTGTTTACCTAGATATTGATAAGGAAAGAGAGCAAAGGGAATTAGACATTGAGTTTAATCAAATGGGGAACACAAGCCTGATTGCTGAGCCAGGAAGCCAGCTACAGCCTCACACCCTAGGGCAGGGGCGTCAAACTCATTTTCACCTGGGGGCCACATCAGCCTCGCAGTTGCCTTCAAAGGGCCGAATGTAATTTTAGGACTGTATAAATGTAACTACTCCTTAACTAGGGGCAAGTAGCTCGGCATTCATCAGGGTAGAAACAAGGTGCCAGGCCAGATACAACAAGGTAGAGGGCCAGATTCGACTATGGGCCTTGTGTTTGTCACCTGTGCCCTAGGGGATAACAGCAGGGCTCTGCCAAGAGGATTAACACTGCTCCCTTTTACCCTTCTGAGACCGGATTGTGGCTTGGGGGAGGCACAGAGGGAGGTACTGGACCACAGAGACCTGTCAATCTAACTAGGGAATGCGGGCCCATCTGAAGCCCACAAACATCTGAGAATTTGATTAGTTCTTTGGAGAAAGCGCTTGGTCCATCCCAAACCCAAGCTTCTGGGTATAACCCCAGGGGAAAAAGAAGCTCTCTCTCTCTCTCTTGCCCACCTGCTAACCCAGCAATTGACTCGCCCATTCATTCGTGTGCTCTCTCCTCTGAGAACACATGACCATGCAGGTCTAGCAGCTACCAGGCCCGAGGCAGATGGTGCGGACTCCAAAAGGACTAAGCTCTCCAGCAGCCACGTGGACTCTGACACTGGAGCAGCCAGGAACAAGCTAAGCTACCTTAACAGGGACTGAAACCACTTTGCAGATGCCTGTGAACTCCAAAAGACTAAGCTATAATGCGAAGCAGAAGCTCTGGACACTGGCTTTTGTCTTGGCCTTGTGGAGGACATGGTTTTACTTTTTTCATGGCAGGACAGAGAGGGTACATTGAAAACCCAGGGATAGCTTCTATCTCCACACAAATAAACCATGCCCCACCACAGTCTCACTTTCATGGGTCCTCGGAATGCTTTCCCTATGATCTCATGGAAGAACCTAATTTTCATCAACAACAGGTCTACCTACCATCAAAAAGCCTCCTTCCCATTACAAATCTCCATTAATGTGTGGTAATTGGTTCTAAGGAAAACTAGTGAGTCAGGACATAAATTGGATAGAAAGGCTGGGAGTTTTCCAACCATCTTATGAAAACTTTGTAGGTGGGAATTGGAAGGATCCCCCCCTCTTGTGATTACTTGGGGTTCCACTCCAGCAGCATAGATCCCCAATAACAGAAAACACACCTCCTGGAACACAGACACAAGACAAGTCTGCTGAGGTTGGAAGCTTCTAGAAATCAGAAATCATGTTTATTCATTTTAGGGTGCCATTTTCCACCCAAGGCAGGTATGCAGTAGATGCTTAACAATTAGTTATGATTCCTATGTCTAGAATGCTGCCATTTCTACCTCTATTTTGGTCAGTTAAAAATGTATCCATGTTGTAAACACTTAGCAAAGTTTTCTTTAAGTCTCCTGTCTATAATCAGTTTCTTTCTCCTTAGAATGCCAACTGCGTTCCATTTTCTTGGTGGTGTATAACTTAATTAAGCTTGAAATAAAGATGTGTTTATTTTATTCTCATCCTTCTTGTCACCTTATACCATCCTTGTCTCTATACTATAAGCTTCTTGAATATCATATACATCTTCTATTATGGTGTAGAGCAAAGTGCCTTACCTATAAGGAGTTCAGATTTTTTAAATTGATTTTATACTCATGCAATAAAATCTGCAGGTTATTTTTGCTGTTTCCACTTCTCATATGACAGAGTTATCATTAAATAACATCACAATATTCGTTCCTAGTTTTATTTTTAAAACAAGTCATTTCTGTCACATTATTATGCATGTTCCACAGTTGTATCATAATATTGCACATTTTTCTATTTCTTCCCACTATCAACTAAAATCTCCTCATTTATGAACACTGTTACCATTTTTGGAAAGATCTATTTCTTCCATCCTGTGCTGGATGGATATGCTCATTTTTATCTACTCACCTGACATTACACCTCAGGTTGAACCGGATATACTCTGAGGGGATCCTGAGGATAAAGGTTGACTCACTAGACACCTCGTTAATCTGCATCAGCCGAAACACTTCTGACTTCTCATTTGTAATATGAGATCTTAAAAACCTTCATCATTATTTATTAAGCATCCACTATATCCAAGGAATCTAGTAAAGAGACTACACTCTAAAAGCTTAAAAATAGGACCTCCACTTGCAATTAGGTGATGTGGTGGGAACTCACCTGGGATTATTCCATTTCAAGTGCTTTACATATTAAAAGGTTCCAATCATATATGGGTTCAGATGCACAATTTCCAAGAAGAATAGCAAATCATTCCTAAGGGAGAAGTTGTATCCTAGCGACAGAGAAGTCGCCAGTATTAGAGAGCCTACAGCTGGAGCAGCCTAATAACAGAGGGCAAAAGGAAGACAATATTAGAGGTTGGTTCAGAGTCTTAGAGTTTTGCAGGAGAAATAAGGCCTTTTCTTTTGCAGAAATACAAGCAAGTTGTATATGTTAAGATAAATACTCTAAACTCTCTCTTTTGTGTCACCTATGAGAACAATCTGTTTAGTTTGTACTCACAGTGAGCACAATAACCATCAGCTCCTTAATCACACCACAAAATTCCACCCAGAACAAATCATGATCAGATTCCTAAACAGGCATATATATTTTTTTAAATCCTAATTTGTTTACTCCAGAAAATGAGGCAGATTCTTTCTACCTTTAGCTGGTCGTATTAAATCAAGTCAAAGAGTGTCAGCTTTATTTACAAAATTGATTCATTGAAAAATCTCTCTTATAATTGATAACTTATTGGTATCTTTGGTCCTATTTCCTTTATTTCTTTCCATTTACCTGAGTGGGGTGTTTCTTAATTCTTGTAGAATGACTTCATTAAACCTAAGGTGCTTGTTTTCACGTAGGCAGCACCAGTGGCGCAAGCACCAGATCATCCTAATAAGCATCCATGGAGAATTCAAAGTTTTTCAATGTACAACTCTTTTTACAGTTTCCTTTCAACTTATAGCTTAAAGAAGATCCATTATTTTTATCGTTTCTCCCCTATTTGTTTTGTAGCCATAGAACTAGAGCTCAAGGGAACTATGGATATCATATAATCCAATTCATTCATTTTAGAGGTAAGATAAAGAAAAGCATTTAATACCAGGACCAGGTCCCGTGATCCCAGACCTGGGTTTTTATTTCTTTATTGCACCTCCTCCCTGCTCTGTAGTGCTCCTAAGGGAGAAATCTTGAGCTTTATTTCTAACTCCCATTTGGAATGCAGCTTCCAAAGACAACAGTGACTAGAAGCCCCATATACATCATATCTGAATGATTTGGAAAGTGCCAATGGAGTTTCACCTAGAAGGTCTACTTCTAAGCCCATACTTCATATTCAGTAGTGTTTCTCAGGCAAAAACATCCCTTACTGAGAAATTAATTAATCCTTCTTATCCAAATCCTGCTCCCCCAAACTTAAAATCACACTTAACCAATAGTTTAACTTAGGAATCTGATTTCCTGTTAATTACCTCTTAAAAACACCTACATGATTATAAAAAACTATTAAAATTTTCAGTTAAAACTCCAGGAAAACACATACTATTTGCAAAACATAGCTTCTGATGAGATGTTATTTTCTATTTTCTCAAATGTAATTTGCAGCTGTGTAAAAACAAACTTTCTAATTGCTATAGAAAGTCTAATTTTTCTTGTCCTTAGATAAAATTCATAGAGTATGAAACAAACAACTAAAAGGAGAAATATCTAAAAAATGCAAATTTCTATTATGTCTTTGTAATACTTTTCTCAAAATAAAGCATCTTGTGTCAAACTCAAGAATTAGCATTAACTTTAAAAGGCATGGTTTACTGCTGAGTAGCGAAATAGTGTTCCAGAAAGAAATAAAACCATAGTATAACAAAAGTAAATCAAAGTTAGCATTAAAAACTATTAAAAAATACTCTTAAGTGATAGAAATGTTTTCTTGCTTATTTATGTCTCTGTTTTTGTTTTTGAATTAAAATGAAAATAGTTTCCATTATTAAACATCTTATAAATAAAATACACACATTTACTTCTGAGATAGTATTTCAGAATAACTAGCTTTGTGGTATACATTATTAGTATCCACTAAATATACCGAAAGGTAGCAGAATGTGCCACCGCAAAATATGCCACTTGGCATAAGAACAATTTTGAGTTTAAAGCAATTAAAAAGTAACAGATACAAAAAAAAATAATGCTCTCTTGCCTTTCCTCTACTTGCTTAAAAGCAGGACGTAAAATTTGTAAAGGTGTCCACCTCTCCTCTTTCTACCAAGAGGATAGAAGGTAATTGGTGGAGAAAAACGTAGATCCTTATCAGCCCTATTTTGTCACCAGAAGAACCTACTAACAATCCTCACCCACTAGCTCCATATTCTTTCGTTCACCCACATATATGTCCTCCCGCATTTTGCCAACCTGAAACTCAAGGTTCTTTCCTTTTGCTTTGTCAGTTCTCTAAAAATGTATTGTTCTTTTGTTAAGACGCTGTGTAAGCCCAGTTTTAGCCACCCCTTTGATTTACTCATCACTGAGCGCTCCCATTTGTATGTGCAATGCATGATGTTAATCAACTTTTATTTGTTTCTCTTGTTAATCTGCCTTTTACCTTCTAATTTATTAAGCTCCAGCTGGAGAGCCTTAGATGGGTAGAGGGAAAAAATGCCCTCCCCTATAAAAAAAATTCATAAATATTTATAGAAACAAACAAAAAAATTGAGAGTTTAAGCCTCTTGAAGTCAAAGGCCATGCCCGTCATATCCATCGCTGCGTTTTCAGGATCTGACCGAGTACCTACATGACACTTAGTAAGTGCTACTGAAAAGGTCTCGGTGAATGTAAAAATATGCATAAGTGTATTAGTCAGAATCCTCAAAGAAGACAAAAACCACACAAGGCAAGTTTAAGCAGCAATGAGATTTATTGAATGACATGAGTTAGCTTCCAGGACTCCCATGACACCGGAAGATTAGACTTCAAGCCTCTGCAGCCAGAACCAATTTCCAACCCACAGTGGGACTGTTCCAGGGAAGAATCCTCTGCCACTTTCACTGAGAGTGAACACTGTGGCCTGAACTGCTGACACTGGGGGGTCCTGGTCCCTGAACTTATACATCAAAATTATCATTATTTTGTCTCATTCTTGCCAATGTAATCAACAGCAACCAAGACACAGAACTCACATTCTACTTTCTAACCCCTTTCCCTAGCTCAATAATCACTAAGTATATGATCTGCTCCCTATGTGAGAGTTTTACCACATATTTCCTTTGAGAATATGACACTTCACCATGGTTTTAGCTTTTTTCTCCTCATCACCAATCAATGGACCATTAAGACAACACCACATAACTTAGGGTTTTATTATAGCAATGCCTCAATTCTGGTAACAAAGTTCAATACTAATCGAGATAGGCTAAGTCGAGCTGCAATAACCAAAATGTAAAATATAACAGTTACCTAACACAAAAAGATTCATTTTTTATTTTTTTCTGTATGTTCAACTTAAGTCAGCCCATTTCAATCACTTTGTTTGGGGGTGCAAATAATTTTCCTTCTAACCTTAAAAGTTCATCTGGCTGGTCTAATAATCAAACTGATATGAGACAGATTAACAAGAGAAAATAACCAAATTTATTACCTATGTACATAAAGGGGTTCCATAAGAACAGGAACCAGAAAAATCTAAGCCAATGCTTTCCATGGCTAAAATTAATTAATTGGTTAAGAAATAAGAGCAAATTTGTCTCATAGAAGGAGTCAAATTAGTAAAGGGTTACTTCTTAATAAGCTAAGTTAAAACAAATCATTGACATTTTTCTCTCCATTATATGCGCAAATGTCATACAAATCAATGAAAGCCATGCAGGTCAAAACACAGCTAATTCTAGCTCTCACTTGCCATCCCTCCCAGGGCTCACAAACCCCACAACAGTTGCTCAGGAACAGGACAACCATGTGATGAATACAGCAGCTCAAGCCAAGTTCTGGACAAAGTGTCCAGATCATTGTGTTCTCTGGTTTAGTAGGCAGCTGAGAAATCTTAAGGTGATAGGCGCAAGCCTAACCAGAGACACTGAACTCCAGGGAATAACCCTAAATTCAAGGAGGAGCCACTGCACTTATAAAACGTTTGACCCTCCCAATTAAGTGCCCTGTATTTACTGTAGAAAATATGAAAATGTAGAAAACTATAAATAAAAACATTATCTGTGAATTCATCATCCAGACGCAATTACTATTAACATTTTTGTCAGATTTCTCTTTGGGTGAAATTACTTACTGAGAATCTTCATTACATAAATATTTGTATGGCTTTTTCACAGAGCATTTTCCAATGTAATTTTTAAAATTTTTGAAGTATTTCTTGATGTGCACCCTAATAGTTAGTTGCCTGGTTTTATCATACTTTTTTTTTTTTTACCAATTGTTTATTGCTTGTTGGACAAGTGACAGTAAGTGTCAGCATGGGTATTGAGAACCAGGAAATGACTAGTAAGAGGAATAAACTCTCTTTGATGGCCTGAGGCTGAGTATTTTCACTTATGAAGTATTAATCCAGGAAGAAAAATTGTTTTGGCTACTGTTCCCTTTACCCCATTCTCCACCTTTGATTATATTACACCAGCCCTGGGAAGCAGAAAATGGAAAGAAGACTAAAAACAGAAAAGAAAGATGGAAAGAAAAAAAGATGAAAGATAGACTTTAGGAGACAAAAACATATCAATAACGTGGAGACAGAGAAAGAGTTTTCAAAATAGCACAGAAAGCTAAAGATGGGCTGGTCTTGAGTAGTGTCTTGTGATCCTAAACTTACCTGTGATCTTGAGACCCATCTTGAGGTCACGAGCCATATCTCAAATTTTATTTTAGCTCATTGTAAAAAGCTCAGTATTTTACCATAGCAGTATGCATATTTTTTCTTCCAAGGTAGAGTTAATTTATTTAATAATTCATGAAATATTGGTTGAATGCCCACTATGTCCCCAGCAACACTCTAAGCCGGTGCTGGAAAAAGAGTGAAGAACACAGTAAGGTCTCTGCATTCTTCGATCTCAGAGTCCAGCGTGAGTGTAAACATTTATTGACAAAGCAGATAGTCTTTTGTGTGGGCGACTGTTTACCAATTTGATTTATATAGCTGTTAGGTGTTGTCTGAGTAACTAGGTAGACAAGGTTGTTTTTGAGATGGGAAAGTTACAAGTTTAGGAAAGAAAAAATCCAGAGTTCTCTTTTGGACTGGTTCATTTGAGAGGCCCGTGGGAAATTCAAATGGAGATACAAGTATATAAGTCTGGAACTCAAGAGAAGGTTAGTGCTGAAGATATAAATTTGGGAGTCATCTGCGTACAGTTGCATTTAAACCCAGAGAATGAGAACAGATCTGCTAAGGAGACGGTATAGATAAAGAAGGAAAAAAATGCCAAGACCTGAGCCTTTCAGAATGCCAAATTTAGATCTGAGGAAGACAAAGGGCTTAGCAAATAAACTTAGAGGGAATGTCAGGGAGACAGAAGTAAGCAAGAAGTGTGTGGTATTACGGAAACCAGAAAAGGATCCTGGAGTCTTAACCTATACACATTACTTTATAATGAATGGTTATACTTTTCTAATAAAATAAAAGTTAAAGGCACAGAACCCATCTCAACTTCTTTATAACAACACTCCATATCAATTTCAAAATGTTGCAATAAAAAAGTTAAGGAAACACCTTGTAATTTGGTTTGGGATATTTATTATTTCCTAGCTCAGGAAGAAAGCCTCAGAACAATTTCTCCAGAACTCTGTAAATCACCAGAGTAGAAGATAATAGATGCAATAAATAGAAATTATCATATAAATGCCAAGTCCTATTACTATATATAAAATGAATTCCCCATGCGACTACAAAGATATGAAAAAACAATGCATAATTTTAGCATTCTGTTTAGAAAGATCAATACAAAAGATTGATAGCATTTTTATTGAAAGCTAGATTCCATGTGGTTGTTAGGTAAAGGAAAGCATCTTTGGGGAATGTACATTATAGAAAAAGTAAATAAATTCATGAGCTCATACCTCAAAAGTAACAGACCAAGAAGACTGGAATACGAAAATGTGCTATTTTAACAAACACCCTAGATCAGCCTTATCCAATTGAAATACAATGTGAGTCACAAATATAAGCACCCCATATCATCTCAAATCTGCTTGTAGCCATGTTTAAAAGAAGTAAAAAGAAATAGGTGACATTAACTTTGCTAGTATATTTAACCCAATCTATCTAAAATATTATTTGAATGGATAATCAGTATATTATTAATACTTTACATTTTTATATTAATTCTTCAAAATCCATGGCTCAATTTACACTGATAAGCACATCTTAGTTCACAATAGCAATGTTTCAAGTATTCATTAGCCACATATAATAAGTGGCAGCCATTTAGGACAAAATAACATAGATGGTTCTGTTATTATAGGCAAGTTACTTGGTTATCAATAAAGGAAAGAAGTAAAAGTAAGTCAAACATTGTTGAGCCTGATGGGCTGGGGATCAGGAGCCTGTTTACCTCACTAGGAAGGTACAGCCCGGCACACTCCAGAGGATCACAGCATTGCCCCACCAGGGAACAACACTCTGCCGCCCTCCCTCCTCCAGTTCCAGATTGCTGGGGGGAGCAGTGGGACGTAGGCACATGCAAAACAGAAGTCAAAATAGTGCAGGGAGAGCTTGACATAGAGGCCTGTCTGTCGAACCTGGGAAAAGGATCAATTGTTTAGGAGGCAGGCACATCACAAGCCAATGAAAGCTTAGGAAGTTGAATAGTTAATTTGTAAAAATGCCTGGTTTATCCAAAACCCAACATAATATAACCCAGCTTACCAAAAAAGAGCTCTCTCTTTCTCTCTCTCTCCTTCTCACTTGGGAACACCCATTTGCCCTATTCCTTCATTTGTTCTCTCCACAGTAACCACGCGGGTTTAGCGGCCACATGCCCCCATACCTAGAAGCTACGTGGACTCCAAACACAGGCTCCAGGCAGGGGCCTGGGTAGAGCAGCACAGCCAGAAACCGCACTAAGCTACCTGAATGGGGTCAGAGATTGCTAATGCCAGAAAAATGAATCAGAAACTCGGACACTGGCCTTTGTTTTCCGCTTGCCGAAGACGTCGTTTTCCATGACGGGATGGATGGAGATGGGACAAAAGGGCAGCCTTCTATTTTCATCGGAATAAATGTCACCACCCCTCATCCTCCCTTGCGGGTCTCCTGGAATGCTTTCCTTTGACACCACAGGAAGCCCATTTCCACCTGCAACGGTTCTGCCATGGAAGACTGACCACTGAGCTCTGATAAAAGAGACGATGGCTGCCTTCCATACAATTTTAACTCGCATGCCAGGCACACAGCACACAATCAATTAACACTTGTTTTGCTGTTGAATATCCTGAAAAAAAATCAGAATAAGAACCAATCCTTGAAAGGGTGGTTTGCAATATGGCAAATAGCAACATCACAAAGCTAAAATAAAAATGTATCTATTCCCACATCCACATTCATCTGATTACCACATTGCCCAATTATAATTACTCAGAGCTTAAAAGTAGAAAGGCCACTCAAAAATACCTTGAGCTGAAAAAAATTGGGATATGAAAATGGAAAAGGGGCAGGATGAACCTACAAAGTAATTACATATATCACTAAAGATTATAATGAAAACATACTTGTTCACACATTATTTCAACAGCATTCTTCTCTGTGGCCTCTAATTTCCAGACTACAAATTGGGCTTCCCCTTTTGTAACATGCTTCAGATTCAAAGTGGATGATTATTTACCTGGAAAGAAAAGAAGCAAGGAATTATGATCTAAATAATCACCATTAATTATCAAAGAGTCTGTTAAATCTCATTCTAACCTAGTAAATTTCTTTTTTCTCACTTTCTGGGAGGAAAAAAAAAGGAGAAAGACAAGTACTATATGATTTCACTTACATGTGGAATCTAATGAACAAAATAAACTGATAAAATAGAAACAGACTCATAGATACAGAGAACAGACTGAGAGCTATCAGAGAGGAGTGGAGCTGAGGGGCTGTGTAGAAAAGGTGGAGGGATTAAACAAAGACAAAAACTCATAGACACAGACAACAGTACAGTGATTACCAGAGGGATGGGAGCGGCAGAAGGTAAAGAGGGAATAAACGGAAGGGAACTTGACTTGGATGGTGAACACACAATACAATGTCCTGTACATCTGAAACCTAAATGATGTTATTAACCAATGTCACCCCAATAAATTCAATAAAAATTTTAATTTTTAAAAAAATTAAAAAGAAGCAGTATTATGCTTATATGATTTATAACAAAAAATCTCATTTTTTTCCAAATATCAGCAGATACTTTTCACATCTACCTTGAGAAAGGAAAAGACTAAAGAACAGAAGCCCAGCTTGACTCCAACTTTGTTTACATCCATTATTGTTAACGTGTAAAATAGCAGTAATAGGGAACAATAAATTTTTCTTCATCCTGTTGACTTCAATGTACCAAGGGGGAAAACCTTGTCATTTTCCATACGGTAATCCAATTCATGTGTTGTTTATGCTATTTGGAGATGTGAAACACTTAAAATAACCATCTTCAAAAGTCCCATCAACATTTCTACATTGAAGGGGAGAGAAATTTATTTTAAACTGACCTCTGCTACTTTGAGGATCATGAGAAAGGAGACAAGTTTCTCTCAAGGTAAACTCAAACACTGAAATCCTAGCTCTGCCTTCAGTTTCTGCTCTCTCCCACCCCTCCTATGCTCTGCACACACCAGAACAAGACTGGGGGTGTAAATCTCCTCTCTCTGCTTAGCAGGAAGGTCCTAAAAAAGCTTATGGATAGATGAGAAATTTGCTGAAGAATCAAAGATTTCTTCATTACTGCTACCTACCTGCTCTTCAAACTGCTTTCTTCAGCTGTTTCAGCTACATGAGTCTGATTTCTAAATTTGTGCCCACACTTCTGAACTCCCTTCATTGTCCTGCTGTTCCCCTTATGCCTAATCCCAAGGCATCAATTGGTCCTGGAGGCTGGAGGCCTGCAGTGTCTTCTACACCTACTTCTGACTTCTCTCTGTGTACTACATCCACCCCTAACAGTTCTAGTGTTTCTGGAGAAAGATTGGGACTAAGGTACGTGTGCCCTGGAATGGTCTGGAAATAGGTTCTTGTGGTGTTACAAGGAAGGAATTTCAGGGACAGTCACAAAAGACAAATTTAAGCAATGGTGGCAAGATTGATAATACATTATTATAGCCTGGGATAGTGAAACAAAGCAAAGGCTTAAGATAGAAGAGGCAAAATCACAGCAGCAGGAGTAAGGCTAGACTGGGTTGTATAAACTCAGGAAGAAAAGTTACAGAGGCAAAAGGAGAGTCTTTAAAGCCCACTGCTCCCCTTATTGCAAATCTTCTGGGGACCCTTAGAATTTAGAAGGAAAGAAGGTAAAGAATTTAGAAGAACAGAAGCCCAAGAGGAGGAAGGGGAGGGTTGCTACAAGGAGGAAACACAGATCATAGCTGCCACTGGAGAGGTTGCTGCCTCATCCACAACCAGGTGGTTTAGCTGTAGGAGAAGTCCAGCCACTGGGGCCGCAGGTCTGTAATTGTCCCCAGCAAGCCCAGGAGGAGAGCCAGGACCCAGAGCTGCCACGCCATTACCTGGACTCTGAGGCTCCAATAGTCTAACTTAGTCTCTTTTCCCATCTGGCTTATGCTGAAAGTTGCACTTCAGCCCTCACAGCTGCCAAAAAGAGACTGGGGCCTTTGTTAATTTTCCCAGGGTTTTCTTGGGCCTGGGAGAGAGCAAGATTTCTTTCTAACTATCCAACATCTTTCCTTGATTTTCTCAGGCTTGCATCCTTACACCACCCAATGTTTCCCCAGATTTTCCCAGGTTTGTCTCCTCCCATTTATGGCTGCCATTTTGGCTTCTACCACCAAGCATCTAATGAAAGGATTTCCTCTTGCACCACCCTCTCCCTTCCCCTGCAGGGGCAGCTGCACAGCTGCTACTTCCTACTTAATCAGGCTTAGAGTCTGACTGAGTCCATTTGCTCCTTTCCTGTGTTAATAACTCCAAGAACAGAGATATCATAGACAACTGTAGTTTATTATAAACTAGTGCGTGATAGAGAGGAACCTAAGCAAGGATCCTCATATCAAAGTCTTCTCTGTGTCCCATTGCTAAAGATGGCTCAGCAAACAGTTAACAAACATTTGCTTTTTTCATCCCATATGAACTGCCTTCCTGCCCCTTGAAGTCCCACTGCCCCCTCTCTTTTTAGCTCTAGATGGCAGATAAGCCTCAACCACCCTATTTGTTTTTATGAATGCCCATATACACATGCAGAAAGTTTAGTTATTTTTCTCCCATTAATGGGTCTCATGTCAACTTGCATATTAGACCAGCTAGAAGAACTTAGAAGGGTAGAAGGAAGAGTATATTTCCTCCCCTAAAAGCGTACATTAAACTATCAGGAAAGCTGTGAAAACAAAAGTAGTCTGAATAGAAAAAGCTCCTGTGCTGAAGGACGGACGAAGCATGGCTAAGGGCCTGTCAGATTGAGTCAAAGGTCCGACTTTGCTTCTGCACCCTGCTCCCAACAAACACGAGGCAGAGGTACACAGAGCAACAAGATGTGTGGCAGTAGGAGCCAGAGAGCTACTTCACTTCATTTCATGGAAGATATGAAATTAGGCAGCAAGGATTTTATAGTAACTTGGCTAAATCTAGGACAATAGATAAAATTCAATGTTTGACACCTTTATTTCTCCTGAAATATATCAGCTATTGCTTCCCTATTTCCTGTCACTTCAGTATTGTTTTAGGGCTTATGAAAATTAATAATATGCCCTGCCTGGCATGGCTCAGTGGTTGAATGCTGGCCTGCAAATCAAAGGGTCACTGGTTCTATTCCCAGTCGGGGCACATGCCTGGGTTGCAGGCCAGGTTCCCAGTAGGAGAAAAGCAAGAGGCAACCACACATTGATGTTTCTCTCCCTCTCTTCTCCTTTCCTTCCCCTAATAAAAATAAATAAATAAATAAGCAAGGGAAGAAAGGAAGAAAGAAA